>LPNX010805835.1:3955-62873 GCA_001517045.1 Pseudotsuga menziesii | reverse complement strand
CATGTTTGCAATAAGTATCAACTCCTTGTAGATAGGCATCGACAAAATGCTTTTAGGGGGCCTTCTCGGATGCATCCAATCCACCACTAATTGGGGAAGAATGTATCTTCGTAAAAAAAAAGGCACAATAGCAACAAATACACAATCAATACTTTATTGTCCACCTGCAGGATATCATGGGTATGTAGTAACTTGAAATAAAATATAGATCATCCAGGGCGGGGTTTTGGATCACACTCCATAATACTAACATTGGCATGTTCCCATCTGTGAGACAAATATTGCCACCTACCTGCAATCCATTCTTGGACAACAAATCATCCTGAGAACTTCTCTCTCTATAACTATTTTAATATTTTTTTTCTCAAGAAACATGTTTGCAATAAGTATCAACTCCTTGTAGATATGCATCGACAAAATTCTTTTAGGGGGCCTTCTCGGATGCATCCAATCCACCACTTATTGGGGAATCCCCAATGATTTGCAATTTATGAACCCCATTTAACTGCGTAAGGAGCGAAGATATTTTTAAGTCCAACAATTCAACTCTGTTATTAGTACAAGGGTTGATGCTTGCTAAAAAGTTTGTACTCTAATCATCTGAAAAGTATAAGATACCCCCTGCCCCACCCAATGTTGGATTTCCTTGAGAGGCACCATCAAAATACAACCAACTACCAAATCTATCAATGACTTCCTCAACAACTTTCCTTACCTTTGAAGGACCATCAACCTATGGGAAATGGCTAAGGATATCCAAGCCATTTGAAGCAGTCATTGAGGATATGATTGAGATCTCATCAAATATAGAAGTATTCTTGGATAGGTAGGCACCCCATATAAAGATAACATACAATGGCAATTTTTTTATAAACCACATTATTAATCCATACCTATAGAGCCCCTGATAGATCCGGTCCATCCTAGATAAAGTGAACACCCTTAACAACATAAGAAAATTCCCACATTTTGATAATATAGGAACAACTAAGAAACACATGACTAACACTCTCATTGTTGAGGTTGCATAAAGGGAAACTACCTAGGCCCACCCAAAATATTCTAACCATAGAGTGCCACACAATCACCTTATTAGATAAAGCTAGCCATATGAACAACTTCGATTTTAATGGAATATTTAAGTGCCATAACACTAAAAAACACTAAGGAGGATCGGAGAGGTCCTCTTCCTCCCTTATTACTCTATACGTAAGACTGGGGTTGTAAACACCACCCACAACATTTCTGGATCACACTAGAACAAAGAGAAATATTTGAATTGTAAACCACTTATTCCAAATATTATTGTATCAATTAATAATCCTAAACACATAATTATACATAAAGCATAAAAGGATATTTTTCTTTTTTCTTTTGATGGCCACCCAAGTAGAGTGACGATTCTCTATAACATATGCAAAGTTGAGTGTTCCACCAAAAATGATTTTGACTCCCATGTGAATGGCCCCTCCTTTTTCTTTTTACTTTATGATTTGTCTTCTACAAAGGTTTGTCAGTTCACCTCAAGAATGCCATAAAGCTCCAATATTAGCTTTCCTTTGTCATCCACGACAATGATGTTTGTTTGGGAAACCACCTTTCACTAACTTCTTTTTTAAACATGATACATGTACGAAATCATGAATTCTTACTTTGTTGGAATGCTCAATGCATATGCAACCTCTGCAACTTTTGTTCACACTTAGTATAGGCCATTGGACATTGGTTGAACCTTGTTCTTACCTATTGGTAGTGAGTTGTTTGTTTGTATGGTTGCAAATAAACACAAACCATATATTTAATTATGAATTTTCTTTTTAAGAGATGTTGATCAACCTATTGTTTCATTCTATTTGTTTATGTGGTTATTTTTCTCTTGAGGATGTTGAATATGTGATGTGTGAGTCCCTAGAGTTTCAATTTCAACAAGGACTTTAACATTTTAAATGACGCAATGCTTGGGCAATGAGGGTGTAGAATGATGTTTAGAGTGAGGTACTATTCTACTACAAGGAGTAAGAATGGACCAGACTCACCGCATGGTTTTGGGGTAAAGTTGAGAAACCTTAAAAGAGGAACATAGAAAGAGAAGAGATAGAGAGAATAGGGTTGATTAAGTTATATATGGATGTAGAATAATTATATTAATCAAATTATGGTTTTTTAACAAATTGAAAAGAAAAAAAAATTAACATAGGGAAATAATTTGACTAGGTTCAATTCATCAATTTCCCTTGGTGATCTAATTAACCTAATTATCGAAGATGAAAGAGAGGGGAAAAGGAAGGAACAAACCCCAAAAATGTTGTTGTAAGTATTTTAGAGAGTGAGGTGAAAGAGTTCCAAGAGAGTGTTTCTCCACCCAAAGAAGGGTTCATGGTTCGAGTGGGAGAAATGGAAAAAGAAGAAAAGTTTAGGGTTGAGAAATTTAACGACTAAAACTACCAGTTATGAAAGATGCAAATGGAGGAATATTTGTACTAGAAGGATCTACACCTATCGTTGCGTGGAAAAGCAAAACAACCAACGACTATGAAGGATGAAGAACAAGAGGTTCTTAATAGAAAGGCAATGGGAACAATACGGTTTTTCCTGAACTCATCAGGTGTGGCTTTCAATATTTTGAAAGAAAATACAACAGAGGGTGTGATGAGCGCATTGGATAAGATCTATGAAAAACCCTCGGCTTCCTACAAGGTACTTTTAATGAAGCGTTTATTTAATATGAAGATGACATAAGGTGGATCTGTTGCTGACCATTTAAATGAATTTAATATGATTACTACTCAACTAAATTATGTAAAAGTGAACTTTGATGATGAGGTTAGGGCCCTTCTAATCTTGTGCTCATTGCCAGAAAGATGGAATGGATTGGTCATGGTTGTAAGTAACTTTGTCCCTGGTTCAAACACTCTTAAATTTGATGATGTTCTTGGTGTTATTCTTAGTGAGGAAATGTGAAGCAAAAGCATAGGTGAGACATCAAGTAATGCGTTGACCATGGAAAGTAGGGGAAGAAAAAGGGAGAGAGGAAGGATCCTATGTAATCACAACAAGTATATAAAGGGCATATCCAAGTCTAGATTGGGAAATATAGAGTGTTGGAACTCTAGTAAGAGAGGACATGTGGGGAAAGATTGCAGAGCTCCAAAGAAGAAAGGAGACTGGCGTCAGGAGACTACTCAGGAAGAAAATGTAGTTGGTGATGTGTTACAAGATGATTTGGTTCTTGCATTAGATAAAACTAGTGATTACTGGGTAGTAGATTTAGGGGCTTCATGTCATGCTACACCCCATAGCAAATTCTTTCATGATTATGTTCTAGGTGATTTTGGACATGTTTTATTGGGGGATGATGAACCATGTAAAATTGTTGGAATGGGTAAGGTACAGATTAAGTTGAATAATGGAAATGAATGGATGCTAAAATATATAAGGTATATTCCTTCTATGAAAATAAATATGATCTCAACAGTCCAGTTGGGAGATAGCAATTGTTTGTCTACGTTTGGACAAAATGTGGTGGAATATCACTAAAGGAGCACTACTATTAGTAAAAGGATATAGGATATGTACGTTGTATTATGTCCTCAAATTACTGATTATTCTATCTTTGTATCTTCCAAAGAAACAGGTGCAACATTGTGGCATCATAGGCTTGGCCACATGAGTGAGAAGGGGATGCATATTCTTCACTCAAGGAAATTGCTTCCAGATCTGAAGCAGGTAAGTTTGGAATTTAGTGAGAACTTTGTTTGGGAAAAATAAAAGAGAGTTAGATTTATCAAGGTTGGGAAACATAAGAAGAGTAAAAATTTAGATCTTGTCTATACAAATGCATGGGGACTGACTCGGGTACAATCTCTTAGTGGCTCTCATTATTATGTTACGATGATGCAACTATAAAAACTTGGATTTATTGCATTAGACATAAATCTGATGTTTTTGCTACTTTTAAGAAGTGGAAAGCTTTGGTTGAGAATGAGACATGGAAAAGGTTGAAATGTATCAGATATGATAATGGAGGTCAATACTACAGCAATGATTTTGATAGTCATTGTTCATACCATGGGATCCGTATAGAGAAGACAATCCCATGAACACCACAAGAAAATGGTGTGTTAGAAAGGATGAACAAAATGATCATGGAGCATGCAAGGTGTATGAGATTGCATGCAGGGTTTCCCTTGTAGTTTTGCGGTGATGTTGTAGATACTGCTATTTACTTAATAAATAAAGGACCTTCAAGCACTTTGGATGGTGGGATTCCAGAGGAGGCATGGAAAAGTAAAGAGGTAAACTACTAATTTCTAAGAACTTTTGGTTGTGAAGCATTTGTCCATATTGATAAGGAAAATAGAAAAAATATTGAGGCCGGATCCAAGAAATGTACCTTTATTGGATTCATGGTAGATGATTTTGGTTATCGCTTATGAGATTATGAAAATCACAAAATCATTAGGAGTAGAGATCTAGTATTCAATGAAAAGATTATGTACAAATATCAGTTGCAAGGAAAGTAAGACGAAAAGGAAAACACAGACTACACAGTGCTTGATGAAATCAAAGAAAATGAAGTTCCAAAGGCACCAAAAAATCAAGAGCAGTAGCAGGTATCTCAGACTCCGGCAAATGTAAGAAGATCTACCAGGTTAATTAGACCCCCTGAATGATTCTCTCCTGCACTGTATTATTTATTGATGACTAATTATGGTTAACCAAAATGTTATGAAGAAGCGATGCATGAGGAAACTAAAAAGAAGCGGGAGCATGGCATGGATGAGGAGATGGACTCATTGGTAAGATACTAGACTTGGAATTTGGTTGATTTGCATGCAGGAAAAAGAGCATTGTAGAATAAATGGGTTTATAGGTTGAAGGAAGAAGATGGAGGCAAGAAACGGTACAAGGATAGACTTGTTGTAAAGGGGTTTGCACAAAACAAAGGTATAGACTTTGATGAAACATTTTCTCCTATTGTTAAAATGACTTCAATTAAGACTATTTTAAGTCAAGTGGCGGTAGAAGATTTGCATCTTGAACAGTTAGATGTAAAAGCAACCTTTCTCCATGGGGATTTGGAGGAAGAGATTTATATGCAGCATCCACAGGGGTATGAGGTCAATGGGAAGGGGAATTTGGTTTGTAGGTTGAAAAATAGCTTGTATGGCCTGAAGCAAGCTCCAAGAGAGTGGTATTTAAAATTTGATAAGTTTATGATAGAACATGGTTATAGTAGATGTCATTCTTACCACTGTGTTTATTTCAAGAGGCTAGATAATGGAATATATATTATATTGTTATTGTATATGGATGGTATGCTTATTGCAGGGTCTAACATGCAGGATATAAATGTGCTTAAAAGGAAACCAGATAAATCATTTGTGATGAAGGATTTGGGTGCTGCAAATCAAATCCTTGGTATGAGAATAACAAGAGACAGGAAAAATCGCAAATTGACATTGTCTCAAGGTAAGTACATAGAAACGGTGTTGGAGAGGTTTAGAATGAAGAATGCAAAACCAATTAGTACACCTTTTTCCATCCATTTGAAACTAAGTAAGGAGATGTGTCCCAAGGCACAGGAAGAGAGAATACATGTCAAAGGTTTTCTATTCATCAACAGTTGGTAGCTTGATGTATGCCATGGTGTGCATAAGACTAGATATCACACATGTAGTGGGAGTTGTGAGTAGGTATATGAACAATCCAGGTAAAGAGAATTGGAAGGCAGTACAATGGATTCTCAGTCCTTTGAGAGGTACCACTTCTCATGCATTATGTTTTGGAGGTTCAGACACTGTTCTATAGGGATATTTTGATGCAGATATGGAAGGTGATAAAGACATCAGGAGGAGCACCACAGGGTATGTTTTTATTGTAGGTGGAACAACAGTAAGTTTTATTTTGAAAGTACAAAAGGTTGTTGCACTTTCAACAATGGAAGCAAAGTATGTTGTTGCTATAGAGGCTAGTAAAGAGATGATTTGGTTGTAGAGGTTCATGGAGGAATTGGGTAAGAAGTAGGAGAATAACAAGTTGTATAGCCAGAGTGTTGTTCATCTTACAAATAACTTAGCATTTAATTTGAATACTAAGCATATACATCTCAAGTACCATTTCATAAAGTTGGAAAATATACATACTAGCCAAAATCCTCTAGACATGTTGGCAAAGGTAGTAACTAGAGAGAAATTGAGTTCCTTCTCTTTTTCTATTGGCCTTCAAGCATGAAGGCGAAGATGATAAATTTTTCAAGTCCAAGGTTTAGAGCATAATCTAGCAAGTGCAGCCGTGGTGGATTTGTTATGAACTGTCTCCAGGTGGGAGATTGTTGGTTGTGGTGCCTGATCTTCTTGATTCAGAGGTAATATTCTGTAGTTGTGTTTGTACCTTAGTTTTACTATGCACTCATCCCAACAGGGGGGTGCGGGGGACATCGTCTCCCTATGGGGTCCGGGGGGGACCACCCCCCCGGTTAGGGGGTTTGGGAGCTAGCATACCCCCAACATGGGTTCAGGGGTGAAGCCCCCAAAGAATGTTTTTGGGCTGTTTGTTGGCCAACAATGTACAAGCCCATGTTATTGGGTGACCCATGGTATTTTCCCATGGTAATACCCCTATAAAAGGAAAGAATTGTAATACGACTGTGTATTTCATTGTAGCATTGTAAAAAAAATCTATGATTGTGTGAGAGAGACTGTGATCGACTGAAGAAGAAGTGCAACGGAATTGTTGCAGGTTGTATCCCTTCATTTTGATGAATGGTAGAATAATAAAGGACCGAGCATTTCTGTGTGGACGTAGCCCATCTTGGGTGAACCACGTTATATTAGTGTCTCTCTTGTAATGTGTTTTAATATTTGCGTCGTGTTTATTATTTATTGTTATTTATTTGTGATCCTATTTTTCTAACAGGTTTGACGCATATATAAAGACACAGATTTATTTTAAAGAAATGAAGATGTGGATTCACAAACGTAGATATGAATTGTTTTGAGCAAGTATCTGACACATGCACAAAGAAACATATCAAGGATTGCAACAGTTGTGTAATTTGAAAAGGAAGACAGAGCTCTAAATTATTTTGTGAAACTGTTTGACGCAGATACATAAATGCAGAACAAAATAATTCAACAGTTGCAGTACTTGAAGAAAAGATATGTCTCTACTTGCCATATAATCATATTTCATATCAGGGAGGTCAGACAAGGCAAGGAGTAGAAGGTTAGCAACCTCCTTCCAGTAGGTGCTGGGAAATTCAATTAGGGTGCAACAATTTTTTTTTTGAGGGTGCATATAAAATTTAGGAGATCAGAATCTCCTTTCAGTGGGTGTTGGAGAAAAAAAAGGAAGTTGTAACTTCCAAACCTGGAGAGCGCATTTCTTCCATAGATCAGAGCTTGAAGACGTAAGTTGTAGTTTTCGCGACCAAAATGATATATGTTCAGGTCAGTTCCTGGAGATCATGAGTTGGATATTACGTGGATAGAAGTTGTTGCAAGTTGGTGCCAACAAACCGCAAGTTGAACTTGAAGATCAAGTGAATATATGAAATGAGTGGGTTCTCATGTTCGAAGACTGTAATCTAGCATTGATGTAACTATTCATTTTCATACACATTTATAGATATACATTTATTCTCAAACATCAGTGCATTGTTATGATTGTTGTAAAGTTTCCGAATCTGGGAAAATCTGCATAATTTGTATATATCTACGCAATTACCATTTCACCCACCCCTCTCAGTAATAACTTAATACCAATAAAGGATTACACCATACAAATTCAAGCATACAATTTCAAAAAAAAAGAAGAAGCTTGCTATTTATATCAAAGAATCAACCGAGGGTAATCATAGTTACATATTTATGCTCATAATGAAACAACATGAAATGAAAGCCAACATAAGCAGTCAATATCATTAAAATACTTAGGCTAGTGAATAGATTACCAAGGAAGCAGGTTCACGAACCTTGTGAGCTTACATTTCATGCCCATAACAACTAACTGGAAGCTACATGTGCAAAGAAGGAATGTCGTAACAATATTGTTTTAAACCCATATAGACAAATAGTCTAGATAAAGGTCTAGCTCTAGCAATACAATGCCCATTTTGGTTTGGATACATTCGCATATTGGACAAGTGTAGTCACAATCATTTTTGAGTCAAACTGACATCAATGGTTGCTATAGTTCATTGAAATTTCTAGCATATACATTGTTCTATAGAGGATTTCTTGTGGAAGGTCACAAAGAGGAATAACCTATGATCATGCACAAAGAGAAAGGTTGTAGAAAGGAATAACCTTTGGTTGTGTGTAGAGAGTAAATTCACTGTAAGAGGATGGTGGACTGTCAAAGGATGTTTTTAAGAAGAGAAAATTACATTGTGATGAAAACATATCTTGATGTTTCGACCACTCATAGGGACCCTCTTTAGGAGATCACAGTGCTCAAGAAGTTTATACATCTTGGCCCTTTTATAAATATATGTTAATGTGTCAAGCAAGAGTGTGTCGTCCCATTGTAGTTCTATGATGTGTATGCATTTGTAGTAATGGATTATAAGTTTTGCTAAGCTTCATGCCCTCGTCTCTATTTATGTTATTTGGATGAATTTTAATTTCTACTTTCTCCCTAACGTTTCTCTCGGTGTAGTGCTCGGCTTTGGCTATGATTCTTGTATTTTAAAGGAATATTTGATGTTTCATGTTGTGGACATGTTTGGCTAGATCTGATTTCTTATTTCTATTGTGTTTAAGAACAACACAATGTTCTTCCAGTCTAATGTCTAAGGAGATTCATGTTTCCCAAATGTACACTTTTTGCATAAACATGGAATGTGATCGACCCCTTTGTATGCTACTTATCTTATTGGGTCTTTGACTGAATCAATGATTATTTTAGGCAGATTGAATGTGGCATTTATGTTCTTTTTTAGAAGTTTTATACAGTTTCTTTGTGGTTCCTTTAATATTTGAGAGAGTTGCATTATATCTATATGTACCTTCTTGTCTAACATGTCATGGTTTCTTTGATTTTATGATTATTCTTTTGAATTGGTTATAATTATATCTATTTTATTTGAAGACCTCCAATAAGTGTTGTAGTTCTTTTTTTATGTGCTCCTCATCTAAAATCCTCATGGACCTTGTTACCAATGTGTTGATTATGCCATTCTTTTGAGAGAGAGGGCAGTGTGATTTTGCATGAAGGTACCTATCTACTTGTGTCTTCTTTTTGTAGACTTGATGAGATACTGAACCATCGTTTTTTCTAGATATAAGTACATCGAGGAAAGGTATGCTTCTTTTGTCTTTCATTTTGATTGTTGAGATGGTCAATTGTGTAGAGTGAGGAGAACACATGTGCAAATAGAGAGGAGAGCATGGATATACATGGAGAGGTCACACTTGGTCATAGATTAGGGCTTACACCACAGAGAAGGTAGCAAGAAGAGAATGGGTAGGTCACAAACAAGGACCCTATGCATAGAAATATCTTCATTCGTCTCATTAGTCATGACACACATATAGGAGAACATATTTGTCATGAGATAACACATAGAAAAACGTGCATGCGTGCATGTGAAGGATACATGCAGACTATAACATCAATACTTTAGAGTCTAAGGTAAAATAAGAGGTTGTGTGGGAGATATGAACAATTGAGTCAAGTCACGAATAAAGTAGGAGATAACGCATATTTAAGGAGATGAATATCCACAGAGACATAAAGAGCACAAGAGGCCCGCTTGCATGAACAACAAGGAGAGGGAGGACAATTCTAGGAATGCGTAGATTAAAGGAGGTAGTGCCAGACTAAGGAGGTAGTTTCAGGGACTAGATTGGACACAAGGTAGACTAAGGAGGTAGTTTCAGAGACTAGATTGGACACAAGGTAGATTAAGGAGTTAAAATACACCACAACTCTGATACCATGACAAGCTTGGGAAATTCCAAGATGGATTAAATATCCTTTGAATTTGAATGTCTTATTAATGCAAAGGATAAGTGACCTTCAACATTCAAATTTCAAAGGTACATGAATCTTCATTTTAATAATTGAAACTAAAAATAAATAATTACAATATTTACAAAATGAACCATAATCCCTATGGATTAGGTTTCCATAATGTGCAAATGTGTTCAAATCTTGAGACCCATATAAATCTCATTAGTTGTCAATATATATCTCATTAAATGATATATTTTTGTGGAAATGTATAGTTCACATAGAGTTCTTTCCTTTGTGGTAAGTGATCTAAGTTCAAATCACAACATTCTCTTACCATTTTTCATTTTTATTTCATTTTTTACTATTTCATATTTATGTTTCCATAAATTTTTTATTTTCACTAGGTTAGTCTAGTTTTAGTTCAAATCTACACTTTTAATGGTGTGAGAATGTAGCTCAAGTAGAGCTCCTACATTTTAGCAAGTTATTAGAGTCAAAATCACAGCATTCCCTTACCATTTTTCATTTTTATTAGATCTAGACGTTTGATGTTAAATCCAATGTTATATACGAAAAGTGGTTTAACATTGATGACATCAAGAAAATGATCTAACTTTAAAAATAATTCATTTAAATTTGGTGCTAAACTTGTTTCCGGTGACTGTTTTTCTTGTGGTAACATAAGGAAGGACCCCCCTTATACCTATAGTCAGTATGTATAGGGTAACCAACCTATAAGCTCGCAAAACATCTAGCTGATAAACTCCAACCTTTGGTTGGTAATACAAGTTCTTGTGTGAAAAAATCTATGTTTTTTTGTTAGTATGATCAAGGACATTAAACTTAACAAAAATGTCATACTTGAACTTTTTTATGTAGCTCTTGTAACACATTATACAACTTGATGAGAACCCTCAAGAGTTATCATTTTTTTAAAGGATGCATTTAGTGGCTATTTTTGCCCCAAATTGAAAAGTGATGTTATTGGAAGCACCCCTTTGTTTTCCATAGCTAAAATTACAACTTTTTTGAAATCATGACCAATGCAATTACAATCAAAACCGTAAATCAACCCCTAAAATGAAAAGTGGTCCTCCCATAATCATCCTTGTTTTTATTTGAGGTTAAAATTACATATTGTTTGAAATCATGTCCTTAACAATAAGTGTCATTGCAATCAAAACCATAAATAAAATGGTGCTACCATGGCATCTCCATTTTTCTTTCCAAAGCATAATTACAACTTGTTTGAAACTGTGGCCTTAACAACTAGCATTGTTGCAACGAAAATGCCAAATCAACCTTCAAATTGAAAATAGTGTTACCATTGGCACCCCTTTCTTCTATCGAGTTACAATTGTAAGCATTTCAAAAACATAGCCTAAAATATGTATTTTCTAAAAAATCACTTAAAAATGATATAAAAAAGACAAATTTAATTAAAAATATATTTTTTAAAAACATTAAAGATAAAACAACAAAAAATTGTAAACTTAGAAAACCCATTAAAAATTTGTAAAATTAGAAAACAAATTAAAAATTTGAAGGCTTAAAAATAAAAATAAAAATTAAAGGACCCCCTTTACATGTGTGGGGGAAGTGAGATAAAGGAGGTGGTGTGATTCCAACCACCCATTTACACCCAAAGAGGGTAGGGAAGTGGATACAATGGGGGGCATGATTCTTAGCCCCTTTTCCTCCTCTTCCCCACCCGATTAACATGAAAGGGAGGTTTTAATTGTTAATTTATTAATTATAAGTTAAAAAAATTAACAGAACCCAAGCAAAATATATTAAGAAAAAAAGGTTGTGCATAACCATTCATTACAAAACCAGAGAAACATGAGTTCCATGAAGTTCTAAAAAGAGAAGAAGGAAAAAACAACTATGTAAAAAAATAGTTTCCTGAAATTCCTAGTATTCTTCCCGATGGTGACCATAACATGGGAAGGGTATATTTTAACAAATTGTTGGTTCAGATGGATACAAAAAAACATTAAGAGGTTGACTAGAAAGGAAAAATCTACATCTTCTTTCCTCTAGGACTAAGAGTTGGTTACGTGATAGAGACTTCTTGCATGGGAAGAGCACCCCAGTCTTCTGGAGAATCCTGACAATGACTGCACTAGGACATTTTGGACATTTTCAACACTTCATCCTTGATAATTTCCATTGTTCCCATAAGCTCCTTCAGGTCACGTTCATGGTCATCAATTCTACAATTGTGGCCATTGATTTGGTTGGTGACGTACTGTATGTCTGAATCCATCTCCCTATTCTCCTTCATGCCTACTCCAACAACCTATAAAACCCTGCGTAGATGTAGATTTATGTATTCCATACCAGAATTTAAACTAATGGAATCATCATTTTCATCCTCCTTTGCCATTGTTCCAATAGAACCAACTTCATTCCAATGTGAAAGACCTTCAAACAAACCCTGCAGATGTTGAATACCAAATTCTTCTTGGTCCTCATGCAGGATTGCATACAATGAATGGAGAATATATCTATTATCACAATAGAACTCTTCCATATTGATTGTGCAAACAAGCTCGTCGAGACCCCAGAGTACTACCGAAATAAAATCCCCTTCAATGCTAGCCAAAGAGAGGTACTCACACTTGGAAGAAGCAGAGCCACACGTCTCAAATGGCAGAGAGGATTCAACTAGGAGTTTCGACCATGAGGAAAGCCTAAGGTCCATCAGAGGATGGTTAAGGAAAAAAATTAAAATCCCTTTCTTCATTAGCATAAACAATGTTACCTTGGGTGCTTCGAGCGCCTTGATTGGATAGCTTGTCAGCTAGGCCATTGTTCTCTCGGGGTATATTAAAGAATAAACTTGAGATGGAAAATTGAGGAGGAGAATCCTATCATAAATTATTTTGCAACTAATAGATCCATTTTATAGCCAATTCTCATCTTCTAGATAACCTGTCTTGAGTCATCGAAGACCATTAGCTTTGAAATGGATTTCCCAACTATTAGTTCCAGCCCGTGGAAGAGTGATGACCATTCCACTTCATTAGTTGTTTAGATTATAAGGCTCCAATCAATGGAATTTACTATATTTCCTCTGGTATCAAATATGATCCCCCCGCACCTGCCTCCCCCGAGTTTTTATTTTTTTAGTTATTTTTTAGTTGTACTTTTTAGCTCGTGGTTTCAATATGTCTGCAATTGTAACATGACATAAGAAATGGGTGTCATTGGTAACAACCATTTTCCTTTCAAGGGTTGATTTTGGTATTTTCATTGCAATGCAATCAATCATTAAGGCCAAGGTTTCAAATAATTCATCATTTTATCCTCAATAAGAAAAATGGGGGTGCTATGGTAGGACCATTTTTTTGATTTGGGGGTTGATTTAGAGTTTTGGTTACAACTAAACAGGTTGTTAAGGACATATTTCAAAGAATATGTAATTATAACCTTGAATACAAACGAGGGTGATTATGAAAGAACCCTGAATAAAAATGAGGGTGATTCAGAGATCGATTTATGGTTTTGATTGCAATGGTATCAGTTAGGGATATAAAAGTGATACTGATATAACCACTTTTCAATTTAAAGGTTATTTTTGGTGTTTTTGATGCAAAATTATGAGTTTGATGGCTAGAGTTGTTGTTATGAGTAATAGTTCTCACCAAGTTGTATAACATGTTTTGTGTGAACTCATCAAAAATCCTATTGATAGAGCAGTGGAGGTTATTAATGAATATAGAGTAGGGAACAATGGAGTTAATTGAGATATGTATAAAATCAACATTTTTTATTTTCCAAGGGGAAACATTTGAACATACATGTTGGGTGGCTATGGGATCCACCCTTTTCCCCATAGAGGTTGAAAGAAATAAAGAAAATTTTGAAGACAAGAAGACAAAAAAATTGGAGCAAGAATTTAGGAGGGAAAAAATGGCCGAAGCCAAACCAAATCTCACATTCACATATAAAGTATAATTATAGTACATCTAACATTAACTACCTTTAACCGTCCATCACATAATGGTTAACTACGATTACGTGAATAATTACTTCGGATTGAAACTATATCCCAAGATGCACATTAGGTGGTCTAGGACTTAATATTAGGGCCAAGTTCCAAACAACTCCCCCACCCCCCTAAAACATATGTTTGTACAAGTGTACAAACTAGGAAACATAGGCTAGTGCTAAAGCCGATAACATATCCAAGTCTCCAACCTATAATCAATGGTCTGAAACTTCATGAGCATTGGTGAAGATTTACCTGAAAAATAACCAAAGTGGATGTTGAAACCAAGTTTGGAAAACTCACTATGAAACCAAGGAGCTATACAACCTATAAGTGCTCATTGAATTGAATTGTTTAGAGAAAACCTTGAAGAGAACTATTTTTCTTCATGTCCAACACATCCCATATCCTAAAAAACCCTAATGATCCTATGCGCCAAGCACAAATTCAAAAGAATCAATTGTCCTCTTCTAGATCCAAAAATCATCCCTATAAAATCCATCGATTATCAAGTGAACAAATAAGTTCGCAAAACCACTCTTAGATATCAACACATAAAAAGTTGTCAAAAATCTAGTTGACAAAAAAAGTGTAATGCTCACATTGTTCATCCATTGCTTTCATCCATTTATATACATTCTCAAATTTTGTAGCTTCATGAAATGAGCTAGATTCAACATCATCAATTAACAAAGAAAAAGATGATTGAGAATCAGAAGAATACCTTTCTGGATATCTCTTGGGATGTGTACATCTTCAAAGTTATGGTTGTTGAGCTTGTTGTTCTTCATGTTTATCATAAGTTTCATTTTCATGTTCACTCATTTCTACTTCAATTGGTACAATTTCAATTATTT
The DNA here is from genome assembly GCA_001517045.1 of Pseudotsuga menziesii. Classification (NCBI taxonomy): domain Eukaryota; kingdom Viridiplantae; phylum Streptophyta; class Pinopsida; order Pinales; family Pinaceae; genus Pseudotsuga; species Pseudotsuga menziesii. The sequence continues at coordinate 48,059 of LPNX010805835.1, read as the reverse complement.
GTTGTACCTCTTTCCTTTTTATGGATTTTTAATTAAAAATGAATTCTTGGCTAATAATTACCTTGTGGTCAATAGGACCCGACAATCTATACCCCTGTATTGTATTATCATAACCGAGGAAAATAAATTTCCTTGACTTTGGGTCAAACTTGGACCTCTTTTCTTTAGGAACATGGGAAAATGCATCACAACCAAACATATACAAATGAGAATAATCAACTAGCTTACCACACCAATCCTCCTTTGTAATCCTTCCATCCAATGAAGTTGCAGATGATATGTTAATTAGATACATGGTTGTATTAACCCTGTCCATAATACATTATCTAACCCAGATGCACTTAACATACTTCTTACATGTTCTGTGATTGTGTGATTCATCTACTTAGCCACAACATTTTGTTGTGGCATGTATACAACCATCTTATGGTGCTTAATTCATTCCTATGTACTAAATTTATCAAATTCCTTGGAGCAATATTCTCCTCCATTATCATATCCGAGACTAAATAGACTTGCCCAAATTTTTCTCTACTTGTTCCTTGAGCTATTTTAATTTATCAAAGGATTCTGAGTTATTTTCCAGAAAATACATCCACACTATTCTATAATAATCATCTATAAAATGAATAAATTATCTAGCATCATTTATGGATAGAGTGGGGACTAGTCCAAATATATCAGAATGAATAAGTTGCAAAAGGTCAGAACTTTTACTAGAGCTTGTAGTAAACCAATCTCTCTTTTTTTTAACAAAAATACAGTGTTCACACAAGTTGAAATCACAAGACTTAATCACAGAAAAATACCTTGATCATGCAAAAATTTCACATGTTTTCTCACTCATATGTCCAAGTCATTGATGCCTTAACATCACTGCATCTAGAACATTCATCGAGTATATTGTTGATGCATGATTTGTCACTATATCACCACATAAATGATACAGGGCCCCTGAGATTTTTCTTTTGTTGCCATGAGGGATCCTTTGGTAATTTTGCATTGAATGTTACCAAAGGTAGTATAATACACCAACTTATCCATCATCTTGACTAAGAGAAAATTCTTTCGTAGATTTGGTATATGTTGTACATTACACAACTTCATTTGTATGCCATCATCGAGCTTTATCTTAATGTCCCCTATTCCCACAATATCTAAAGGATGATCATCACTTAAGTAAAGCATTCCATGACCATAGGGTTGGTATTTGTCAAACTAGTCTCTATCATAGTAGCATAATTCGACTATATTCACTCTTCGTGTACGAAAATTTAGAACAATTCAAAATTTGTCGAATATTCCAGGTATGTGTAATACGAATTTGGACTCATACTAACCAACAACTAAATTTTGAAAAAAAAATAAAAAATTTAAACACTATAAAATATAAAAATCTTTCAATTTCATACTTCATAATTCATTAAACATTCACAATTAATTAATTACCTCCAAATCACGTAAATACCTTTTTGCTTTCTTATGAAAATAATAATTATTAACTAGTTTCTCTAGTAAATACATATTTACTTATTAAAATAATGTAGTTTAATTAATTTGTAATCAAATTACATGTTGCAAAAAGGATTTTTCTAGCCCTTTCCTGTATATGGATTGATAGCCATTCTCAAAGAAATATAGATTTTTCGCTATATTGTTTCCACAAAAAAATCTATAATTTCTGCTCTTTTTTGGAGAGCCCTAATTCATTTTGCAGAAAATAACGAAAAAGTGTTTTATGCCTTCAGATAAAAAACACACATTCGTGTCCTGTTACTGTATGATTTATACAAGCTGGATTTTTTTCTTCTTATTGCTCAAAATTGATTGATTCTACTTAGTTATGTTCTAGTCCTTCTATGAAAGGCTTGTGGTAGAAATCGTGAAATGAGTCGTTTTCATATTCTGTAATCTTCCACTAGCCTAGCGCGAGGTTTAGTCCCAATTTAGATAGTTGATCAACAATTGTATTCCGCTCCCTATAGACATGTTGAATGTTTAACTTTATTATATAGATGTGGATGTACATTTATAGTATATTTGTGTATATTTTATTAAATGCATTATATATATATATATATATATTATTATTATTATTATTATTAAATGTATTATATATGAAAAGCCTATTTTCATATTTTATCTGTATTGGATTTTTTCGTTACACATTTTTTCCGTATTGAATCGTTTTCATACACGAATTATGCTACTATGGTCTGTATATGGAGGCATGTGAAAATATGCACCTAAGTCGAAAACCCAAATATATAATGAGAGATTTGTTGTTATTGAGACATATAGTCTCACATGTTTATGTCTCTTCTAAATCTATTGTACTAGCTTTAGTTGATGGTTGATATGCATTTTCATCCTTCTTTTCCTTCTTCAGATGCTAATAGTCATTTTTCAAGTGCCTTGGTTTCCCACAATCCCAACACCTCTCTTTCTTCTGTCCTTTAGACTTAAATTTAGATTGTGATGTCCCTTGTTGACCCCTTATGCTAGATCGCCTTTTCATAGATAGTGATTCACTGGTAGAGGGATCTAGAGATGATTTTCACCTCAACTCTTCTCCCAGTAAAGCAACTACCACATCATAAAATTTCAGAGTTCTTGATGATGAGTTGGTGATGGTCACCACTATATAATCCTAGCTATCCAAGAGGGAGCATAGTAAAATGATCACTTTGTCCTCATCCTCCACCTTTACACCATCCACGAGTAATTTACTAATTAGGGTATTAAACTCGTTTAGATAATTTTCTACAATTGAACCCTCTATCCTTAGATGAAAAAACTTGTTTTTTCAAGAGAACGTTATATGTTGGTGATTTAGTCTCATACAACTTCCCAAGTTTTTCACAACGAGATTTTGTGGTCTTTTGTTTAGCAACGTTGAACAAGATAGAGTCTACTAGGAAAAGGCGAGTTGTGGAAATCGCCTTTTTGTCCAGCTTTATCTAGTCCTCATATGTGATGTTGCTAAGTTTTTACGCAATCCCTTTCAAGGCTAGGGCTTGGTTATTGTGAACCAATAGATTCTCTACCTTCATCTTCCATAAGGAGAAATTCTTTCTATCAAATTTCTTAGTCCCGAACTTGGTCAAACCTCATGTCATTGTTGCAACTCCCACTTGCAGAGAACCCTATGCCTACGAATTCTCAAGTTCTAATAGTAGATGTTAGTTATATATATATATAGCAAAGATAAGCAAATGAAAAAAACAATAGAACACGAGATTTACGTTGAAACCCTTCTATGTGTAGGTAAATCATGCGCAGTGGAAACTTCGATATTTTATTATGCTTTCTTCTATTTCTTACGAGTTACAATAATAATAGAGGCCACTCTTCTTTTATAATTTAATACATAGGAAGGTTCCAAAAGTAACGAGAATACACTAGAAGAGTCTATAAATATTTACCTCGCAAAATCGAACCTTGTATGCCTTGTGGGAGGGCTGGTAACCCCCTCTAACCACAACACACGTTGACACGTGACCTTATTCAAGAGATCTACAAAAAGATACTAAGATCTGAATATTGGATTCATTTCATTTCCTAACTGTAGAAGTATATAATAAAACTTTTATACATCAAAATTAAAGTGCCAGCCAGTGTAATAAAAAATATAACACTTAGTTACTCTACATTCACATTACGATATCCATCTCTTTGACAAATGGTTGTTTCTCATTCATCATTGGCAGCATCACAACCAATATTTTATTTCTCTAGTAACTCCCAACGACCTCGTCACCTTCTTGATCGACATTTACATTAATTAATAGTATATGCAAGCTGGTGATTAATAGTATTTACAATAATAGTTAAAAATCATGTTTGAAACTCTTATTTCTAAATTATTAAACCCTTTCATGTGTTGGTACATTCTCTTCCATGAATTGAGTCTACTGAGGCTTCCGATCAATGAATATTTGACTCTTGTTATGTACCAACGATCGTGTCTTTGTCATAGCTATGCAAGACCAGCTTGTGCACGCTTAGAGCTTTCACTTGCTTGATTCCCTCATCGCTAGTATTGAGCATGCAGCCATGAACATGGAGCTGTATATGGTAAACCCTCTATTTCCAAAGATGGACGTGTAAAAGATTTGTGAGTTTCTTAAGTTTGCATAGCGGTATACTTACTTACTTAGATAATTACATATATATTGAGTTCAATGTTGGTTGCTAGGTTTTTCGCGCAGAACGTAATTCTTGTATTTTTGGCGATTGGGTTTATGGTTTCTCGGTGATCGGTCTCCTTTGTACATTGCAATGAGATCGGTGTTTTTATTGCAGTAAGTTTTGCCTGTCAGGTCTGTACTTTTTTATGGTGAGGTAGTTATTGCAGGCATCGGACGTGGAGATTGGTTTTAAGACAGGCATTGATTCTGACTTATTGGGATCATCGCGTACCTGTTATTCATTATTGAGGACTAGACGGGAGGTGTTTTTCCATTCATCCAAATGGACGGGGTATGATGTTACCCTGCTTACGATGATGATTCTCCTTTAATACTTCCGTTTGGCTTTTTATTTTGAATTGGTGTGGTTTGGTTGATGTCCTTTCGAGCACTAAATTCGCTGGCCCAAACCCCACCCAAGGGATGGTGAGTCATAACTCGATCTCGAGTGGCGTATACAAGACCAAATTCTGCTGGTCGATCTACATTTTTTCCTGTTAACGATGCAGTGGTAGCCATGGTATTTTCACCGGTGGATAGTATTGTTCTGATTCCGAATCCTGATATGGCGATGGAGGCTCCATTTGTTAGTAGAGAATTGGGTTTGAAGTGTTCTGAGGAGGATAGTCCTGGGAAGCTTTCTGTATCGTTCTGCGCAGCAGTGTCGGTTAAGTCACACCAAAAGATGGCTCGTTCTTCTTTATTTGCATGAAGGTTCTCTGCTCGTTCTCTGGTGGAGGACTCTATTGATCTTTGTGGGTCCACTATGCAGTTTGTGAGCGGTGATGTGGGGGTCATGGTTTTTTCTCCTAAGGATCTTTCTGTATCGGTGTTGAATCCTCGGGTGTTGAAGGTGCATGATGGTGTTAAGGTGGATGTATCTCTGTGTATTCAGTCGGGTGATGATACTATGGTTTCGCCTCAACAGGTAACAAATCCTGATTCCTCTGCATTGTTTGAGCCAGATGTTTGTTTTGCTGGTTGTGAGGGTTTTGGTGGAGAAATTCCTGTAATTTCCCATGATGAGGTTTTGCATTTGGCGGTGGATTGTCCTACGGGGATGGATTCGGGTTTAGGGTTTGTTGTTGATAATTCTGAGTTGGAGGATTTGGGTCTTGATCTTAGTCTGGATAAGGGTTTTGTGTCTGAGGAATTGGCCGAAGGTCGGGACTCCTTGCAATGTTTCGACGGGTCCTCTTTTAGGGGTTTTAATGGGGTTCACAATTTACCTATTAGTTTTGATTCCCTTGTGCACAGTCCTTCGAATGGTCAGGTATCTTCTAGTTCAAATCCTGTCCATAAGAGAAAAAATAATATGTTCGCAAAGTGGAACTCCCGCTACTGGTGGTTGGAGAGGATATTGCTTTAAATCAAATAGTGCTTACTAACGCACTCACCCTGGTTGGGAGATTTGGAGGTCGTAGGGTCTCTCTAGATGGGTTGAAGAACTGGGTTCTTGGCACTTGGAAGAACATCTCTGTTCCTGACATTTATGTTTTACCAAAGGGATGGCTGGCTTTCAAATTCAAATCTGAGGTTGATGCTGCTCGTATTCTGGCGGGGCATTGGAAATGGAACTTCTCTAGCTTGATGCTCAAAAGATGGACTCCACTATTTGATCCGCGGATCGAGAGGTACGATACAATGCCTATTTGGGTAAAATTACCAAATTTACCTTTTGAGCTATGGTCTGAGGAATTTTTCAAACTTATTGGGAATACCCTAGGATCTTTTTTGGAAGCTGATCTATCCTTTTTAGATTCTGGAGTTTGTTGTCTAGGGAGGGTTTTGGTTTTATTGGACCTACATAAGGGTTTAGCAGCCGATATTGATATCAGGATTGGGGATAGTGTTTTTAATCAATCACTGGATTATGTTGGTATACCATTTAAATGTAACCGATGTCACAGTTATGGCCATTTGGTTTCTAAATGTCTTTTTAAAAAGAATTATCATGATGAACATAAACCAAATTTGGTATGGAGAGTGAAAAAACCTGTGTTGTCTGCTGATTTTGATGAGGTGGGAAATGTCTTTGTTCAAACTAGGGATGAGGGTTTTGATTTTTCTTGTAAGGAAACTGATACATCTACTATTGCGACCCTTAAACCTCTTTGTTTACCTGATGCAAGGGAATCTAATGGTATTTCTGATCAGGGTTTTATGTCTACTCCTCCTTTACGGGATTTAGGACTCATTTCCCCTGTTAAGACTATTAGCAAAACAGGTTATTTCCTCAGATCCTGTTCTAATTTCAATGAGAAAGATCCTGTTTTATCTAGCTTTGATGTGGGAAATGGTATATCGGGTTTGAGCTCTACTGGTCCACCTTTGAAGCAGAATGATAGGACACTTGGTGATGGGGCACTTAGAGCAGTGTTGACCCCTTTTTTGGTTACCTAATGTTATTGATGACTCTTAATTGTCGTGGTTTGGCTAGTAAACCAAAAAAACTAGCGGTTTGCAGACTTGTTGAAGATCAATATGTCGATTACAAGAATCTATGGGAAATGGGCATTTGTTAGTGGTTGAATTGGAAACTATGTTGAAGGGGTGGAATTTTTTATCCTTGGATGCTCGCGGTAAATCTGGAGGTCTTCTGTTAGGTTGGAAATCCAGATTCTTTCATCTACTGAATGCATGGGGTGTGGGTTCGGGACTCTGTGCATCTTTGTTCTCTATTGAACTAAATATGGAAGTGTGTTTGGCCAATATCTATGGTCCTTACATTGATAGAGAAGATTTCTGGAAATTTCTTTTGAATTTAGATGGTCTTAAATGTGAAAAATTAATCCTTGGAGGGAATTTGAATTTTTCCATGGGTTTATCTGAAATCTGGGGCAATAGGGCTAGGATAGATCCCCTTTCTGATTTCTTTACTAAATCTTTGGAGAACTATGGTTTGGTGGATATCATACCATCAGTTATGCTTCCTACCTGGACTAATAGAAGAGTTGGGACTGAAAATATCAGTAAAATATTAGATAGGTTTCTTTTATCAGCGAACATGCTTGATTTTGATTATTTTTATAGTCAGTGGGTGGGAAGTGGGGGTGAGTCCGATCATCATCCTGTTTATTTAAAGATTTTGAATAGAGGGATCCAACTAAATAGTCCTTTCAAGTTCAATCCTCATTGGCTTGAGAATGAGGAGTTGGCTAAATTATTGCATGAAACCTGGGTGGTTTATTCTGATAACCTTCTTGCTTCTCCTGCTACTCATTTTGCTTCAAATCTTAAGAGAATTAAGGATGTTTAAATTGCTTGGTCTGTTAAGAAAAATGAGATGGAGTTCAAAGCATTAGTGGAAATTGAAATTATGCTTTCTGTTATTTCTCATAAGTGTGGTTTTGGCTTCTCGACTGATGAGGATAAGGCAGTTCTAATTGATTTGGAATCTTGGAAGAGAAAAATTCTGTTGGAACGAGAACATGAGGCTAGACAGAAGAGTAGGGAAATTTGGTTGCTTGTTGGGGATGATCACACACCTTTTTTCCATAAATTTGCAAATCAAAGAAAGAATTTAAATTCTATATGGAAGATTAAAGATGACAGGGGGAATATGGTGGAGGGTTTTGAAGACATTGTTGGGGCTGTTGTTTGTCATTTTGAGACTCTTTCAAAGGCTGAATCGAATCTTAATCTTACTGAATTTCTGGAAATTTCTGGAAATTTTCCTTCTTCTGTTTCTGATGAGGAAAATGTTGATCTTATAAAACCTGTTACCCTGTATGAGATCAGTTCTATTCTGGCCCTATGCAAAAATGATAAGAGTCCTGGTCCGGATGGGATCCATGTAGAGGTTTATAGGACACTTTTTGATTTGATGGGATTAGATCTGTTAAGGGTTATTGAGGATTCTAGGAAGAGTGGTAAAATTCCTGCATTTTTTAACTCAACCTTTATAGTTTTGATTCCAAAATCTGATTGCCCTATTACTTTTGATGGCTACAGGCCTATCTCATTATGTAATTTCAGCTATAAGATTATAGGTAATATTTTATCTACCAAGATCAAGAAGGTTTTGGGGAGATATATATCTTCTGAGCAGTTTGGTTTTTTGCCGGGTAGACAAATTCATGATGCAGTGGGTGCCATTCAAGAAGGCATTCACACAATTCATACAAAGGGTTTAAAGTCTGTGGTTCTAAAAATTGATTTGTCTAAAGCATATGATAGAGTCAGTTGGATTTATTTGCGGGTTATATTAACCAAAATGGGTTTTGGTGTACCATTCATTACTTGGGTTATGAGCAGTCTTACCTCTGTCTCTTTCTCTGTTCTGATAAATGGTGTGGCTTCTAGTTTTTTCCGGTTTGGAAGAGGACTCAGACAGGGGCGTCCTCTGGCACCTTTGTTATTTCTTATTGTTGCTAAAGGTTTGAGTAGGGCTCTTTTGTCTGCTAAAAACAATGGTTTTTTCAAGGGTATTTCCTTTGGAAATGAAATTTCTTCGACTCATGTACTTTTTGTTGATGATATTGTTATGATCACTAATGGATCATCTCGGTCTTTATCAATGTTGTATGAAATTTTGAAGGACTTTACTAAAGCCACAAGGATGTTGATCAATGAGGATAAATCATCTTTTTATTACTCTAGGCTTGATGAAGCAGAGCTGATCTCCTTGCAAAATATATTTTCATATACGGTTCTAAAGATTGACAGTGGCATGAAATACCTTGGTTTTTATTTAAAACCTTGCAGATATTTGTTGAAAAACTGGGATTGGCTCATTGCTAAAGCTGAAAAGCGTATAAAGAATTGGAGTTATAGATGGTTGTCTAGGGGTGTTAAGCTTATTTTGATCAAGTCGGTTCTTGAAGCTTTGCCTATTTTCTGGATGCACTTTTGGATCCCTATGGGGATTATTGAGAAAATCAGAAAACTCTGTTTTAAATTTTTATGGTCTGGTGGTGATGGGACTTCATTTGGTTTTCCTTGGACTTCTTGGAAGGTTTTGGCTAATCCAAAATCTATGGGTGGTTGGGGTTTGAAAATTCCTACTCTATTTGCTAAAGCTTTGGAAGCTAAAAGTGTTTGGAACATAATTCATGGCTCAGGGCTATGGGTACAGATTGTCACTCAGAAATATATTTGGCCTCTCACTTTGCTGGATTGGATTAGAGAAAAGGATAAAAAGAAATCAGGTATATCCATTTGCTAGGAATTTGTGCTTTGGTCCTTTCATCTTATAGTTGATTTTCTGGTATGGAAGATTGGGAATGGAGCTAACGTTCGTATTGGTATGGATCCTTGGGCAGGATGCAAATGGCGCCATTGCTTACCTTCACATCTGATTGATATTCTGCATGATGTAGGTTATTACTTTTTAACAGATGTTGGAGCATTGTCTGTGTCTTTCTTTAGGGAACAAGGTTGGTTAAGCTCAAATGATCTAGGTCTAGTTGAGATTATGGATATTAATGCTTGGAATGGATACTTGGCCATTCTTAAATCCAGTCATATTAGACTTAGAAATGAGGTGGATGTACTTGTTTGGAACCAGGCTAAAATCGGTAAGTATACCCTTAAAGGTAGATACATGCATTTGATTCTGGAACAGAATGAAAGGGAATGTGCTTGGTGGTGGAATATGTTTTGGCATTTGAGGTGTCCCCTCAAGTCTAAGATTTTCTGCTGGTTTCTTTTTTCAGGGAAATCCCTTACTTGGGATCTTCTTAATAGAAGGGGATGGGAAGGTCTAGGTCATTGTTACTTATGTCAAAATGATGTTCAATCAAATCAACATGTAGGGGTTGATTGCCCTTATTCAAAATCTGTTTGGAAGGAGATTGAAGATAAGGTCAATATTCAGAACTTGTGGGTTGGAGACACTATTATTATCTGTTTGAAGAACTGGGTCTACAAGCCTCAAGTAAAAACAATAAGGTCTTTGCCCCTCATAGTATCATGGTTTATATGGAAATCTAGAAACCAGTGTTGTTTTGATAATGTCTCCACATCTCCTGCCCAGGTTGCAGCTTTTAGTTTGGGCTTACTCTCTTCTTACCCTTTGGAAACAACTGTTTTGAACATTAGAATCATATCGGAGGAAGTTATTGACAGAACTAGACCTTGGGGTTTTTTTTTATGGTTCTGCTTCGGGGAATCCTAAAGTGTGTGGTGCTAGGGGTATTCTGTTCCTTAAAAATGATCATTATATCACTTTTAAAGCTGGTCTGGGGGTAGGGTCAAATAATTATGCAGAGTTATTTGCTTTGAAATTACTGATAATTTTGGCTTTAAAGAAGCAGATCACGAATATCCAGATTTTTGGTGACTCCATGCTTGTCATAAATTGGATTTCAGGCAAATTCAGAGTTCATAATATCCAGCTTGGATAGTTTTTGCAAGAGGTCATTAGACTTGCTGACTTTTTTTATCAGGTTGTTTTTAAACATATTTATAGGGAAAGAAATACATGAGTTGATCAGTTAACGAATGAAGGAGGGAAAGTTCAGAGTGGGTATTGGTTTATATCTGAGTATCAGGGGTCTAGTAGAAACGATACCTTCCAAGTTTTTTAGTTTCATTTGTTTGGGTCATGAGGGACTTGGAGATTCTGTTTCTCCGAATTGGTGAGTTTGGTTCTTAATGTTTTATTCTCAGTTTTGACCATGACAGTAGTTGCTGCTTTGATGAACATTTTATGGTTTGATATGAAGTTTATATAAGTAGTCATGATGATGATTGTTTTAGCAGGTTTGCAGAGATTTTGGGGAATAGACAAACTTCCAGTTTTTGGATATCATAGCGACTATTTCAATAGTTTGTTGATGACTGTTTTGGTTATGGATGATATTATGGAGTATTATTTGATCTCCTTTATGGAGATTTAAGAATTGACAAGATGTCAATATGATGTTTCTTTTGATGTAATTAAGACATAATTTTGACTTGGTATAAGCATTTTTTAGGATGTATGTATCGATCTAATGGACACTTTTCTATTTTTGAATAAAATAATGATTTTTTTCTATGGAAAAAAAAAGATAATTACATATCAAATATTTCAAACAACATGATCCTATAACAGAAAATCAAATCGAAATTGCCGAGAAAATCAAATCAAAATCGCTTGATCATCCAAAACTTGTAACATATACTTATCTATCATTTGTAAAGAAGGTCTATGCAATCAACTCATCATAATCAATTTATTTTCTATTGCCATTGTGGTCGCCATCAGATCGCCTCAGCTTCAATATCATATGTGCAATGATATATGATTTTTTTGCATCTCTCAAACAAATGAGGTAGTAAAATCCGAAGGGACAACCGATCAATAATCAATAATCGAGATAAGATCAGGGCCTCTGGTCATCCCAACAATGAAAAGCATGATTTTCACAAATCAAGATTTTTTGGTGTATCTTATGTCCATTTTTTGAGGAAGGATGTTCTCTATGCGGTTTTTTCTTTTTCCTCATTTTGTGTGGATAAATAATTTTTTACATTTAGATTGTTTAGATTATAATGGGTGACCTCTGGTTTTAGTTGCAAGGGCATGGGTTGTCCAAAGGTAGGATTAAAGGGGGGTGTTATGATTATTATTAATCCTATCTCGGGGGTATTAGGATTATTATTAATCTCTCTTTGTCCTCTCTTTGACCAAATTATTCTATTTGTTTATTCCCCTCGCGTATGAGGTCTTCATCACTTCACCAGTGCATGGGGGACATATCTACTAGACATCTACCACTTATTGCGCCTATCTGCATGCATTTTGGTGCTCCAGGGATCAATCCCTATAAATTAGGAACCCACTTGGAGGGTCACCAGCAGTGTTCAACAGTTGACTCCAGTAGGTATTTAGTGTTTTCCAGTTATGCTCTGATCCCAATTAGATAGATCACTTTCAGTGTCTCTAGCACCAATTCGCATGATTCAAGGGAATATAGACGCCTTTGTTCACCGACCTTCTTCAGTTAACTGGTTATTAACCATTTTAGTGATATGGAGATGCACTAGTTAGCTGTAGTGGTGATTTTCTCACACTGAGTTAGCTCTTAAGTCAGTCTAGGTTGGTAGATTTAACTACCTCTTCAGGTATTCGAATTATTCCTTGATGGTTGTATTATATATTCACCCATAATGTGAATGTTATTGTAATGGAAGATTTCTCGTATTATTCTTCAACTCATTGTGTAATAGCAATTATTCTTCTCTATATTTTTCTTGTGCAATCTATGTGAAGACTATTTATGTCCCAAGATCTGCCTGTCAAAATCTAATATGGTATCAGAGCCTGGTCAGGCTATTTGAATCTCCCTTAAATACTTACATTGATGCACCAGAGATTTTGTTCATTATCAAAGAAGAGGTTGATTTGTCTTACATAAGAAAAAATATAGTTTTGCGTAGGTACAAAAATTTCAAGATAAAGAAATTGCTCATTCAATTCGAATTTGTGAAAGTCTCCTTGATGAGACTCCTTCTGCTGCTACTATCGAAGTTTTTGAGAAATTTGATTTCTCATGTTTTCATGGAGATGCTCCAGAAGAGGATATCCGAACCTCCATTGTTGAAGAAAAAAATCTTCTTCCATCCCACTCAGTCATTCTCCAGTGGTTCTTCTATCGTAAATTATGTGCAAAGTTTGTCAGTGACTACTCAAGAAGCTGAAGAGAAATTTGATTCCTCTCTCTCCAATATTGTTGTTGGTGTCCAGAGAAGTGATACTTTGGATGTTATGGAATAAATATAAGATTTGGGAAGTGATATATTGACCGTCAAAGATCCAATTCTTCCAGTGAATTCCTACTTGATCACATGCACCGATAAACATAGTTTTTCCGAAGAAGGAGAAAATTGTGCATCTGCCATCTCAATGGCACACTTGGGACTTTTGTTCCTCATTATCGGATATTCTCTCACCTTATTTGGTTTTAAGTTAGAGTTTCAAGGCCTCTTAGTTATGCTTGTAACCAGGGATGATTTTAAGGAACCATACTTATTTAAAAGTGTAGAAATGTTGGCGAATCTTACCAATTCTTAAAATGCCAACTATAAAATGTTTGGCTATATTTTTCAAAAAATATTTTAATTTCCAAGGATTTATATTGTTTATATAATAATTTGGCAATTTTTAGGGTGAAAAATTTTTACCCCATCAAAATTGGGCGAAACAGGGCTTCAAAAAATGCAAAATGGCAAATCTTTTTCTGGAGAAAAACATGGAAAATAGCCCATTGGGCTAAATTTCGCCCCTAAAACTATCCCTGCTTGTAACTGATCTCATTAATTTTGGTGTGAAAAATCAAGCACCTCAAGTCTCTTTCAAATGTACAGTTGAGGATTCAATGTCAATTTCTTCTTATAAGTTTGTTGATATTAAATTTTGTGAATTATTGGATATTTTGGAAGCTATATCAGATTATGGAGCTCAAGCATTCTCTCTCCATGGTCCCAGGCCTCCTCGTCCTTCCTGCTCGATCACATGCTCATCTCCTCCTAGTGCTAGAAAAGATGGAGACCTCTTGCATTCGCTTGGATGCTTGCTCCTCTCTTTTGGAGCTGATTGTACTTCACATGGTTTGAAGTATCAAGCAAATAAGACTCATTTGAACCTGATTTCAAGATCAAGTTGAATGAGCACTCACTTTTTCTCATTTGTCAGATTATCTCAATTGTTGTACATGGTCCCATAATCGCTTATGTAGTTGTTTATGTTCTTGATCAATTTGAGCATATTCCTATTCTTCCCAAGAAGAATTTCCCTCCAGACATCTAATCAAGTTCACACCTACTTGGATTTGGAGCAGTTTATTTTTTGGTGTATCTCTTGTCCATTTTTTGAGGAAATATTTTCCCCATGCAGTTTTGTCTTTTTCCTCATTTTACATGGATAAATAATTTTTTGCATTTAGAATATGATGGGTAGCCTTTGGTCTTAGTTGTCAGGTTCTAGGTTGTCCAAAGTTAGGATTAAAAGGAGGTGTTAAGATTTTTATTAATCCTCTTGTTGTCCTCTCTTTGACCACATTAGTCTATTTGTTTATTTCCCTAGCTTAGAAGGTCTTCACCACTTCACCAGTGTATGGGGGACACATCTACTAGACATCTACCACTTATTGTGCGTGTTTGCATGCATTTTAGTGCTCCAGGGATCAATCCCTATAAATTAGGAACCCACTTGGAGTGTCACTAGCAACGTCCAGCAGTTGGCTTCAATAGGTATTCATTCATGTCCAGTTGTGCTGTGATCCCCATTAGTTAGATCACTTCCAGTGTCTCTAGCGCTAGTTTGCATGATTCAAGGAAATATAGGCGCCTTTGTTCATCTACCTTCTTCAATTAATTGGAAAATTAAAAAAAAAACAATTTATTTTCCTTGAGCTAAATTTCTTTATTCTACTATAGTATGGTTTATCCATCCAAAGAATTGAAGTGCAAGCGTAAAACATTACCCCTTAACATGCTAACTTTTCCAACTTTTCCATGAGATGGTTTTGACATCCCAGAATATTAGCATTACCCCTTAACATGCTAACTTTTCCAACTTTTCCATGAGATGGTTTTGACATCCCAGAATATTAGCATTACCCCTTAACATGCTAACTTTTCCATGAGATGGTTTTGACATCTTACACTATTGGCACTGTGGGCTTAAGCATTGCCCCTTAACATCCTAACTTTGCCATGAGATGGTTCTAACTTCTCACATCTCAAACTATTGGCATTGTGGGCTTCCTTAGACTTGTTGCAAACTTGTGTTGTTGTCCTTCTCGATGAAAGCAAGTGGGTGTTGTGGCTTTTTCTATCTTATGTGCAACCTAGATTTATAGTGCTTTGAACTTTGTGTTTGTTTTATCTTTACGTGTCTTTGCAACTTGGACTTGAAAATATCCATGGTTGACTTGGGACTAATATGTTAGTCTAAACGTACAACTTTCCTTTTCGTTTACCACATAGCTTCATTTTCCTTGCTAAAGTACTGGCATTTATGTCCTTAACATTATAAACATGTTATTAAACCTTGATGTGTTAAAAACATCCTCAAGACGTGAGGATACAACTTCCTAGGTTGATCGAAACTCCTCTTAAATAATTTAATAACATCTCATTCATAAAAAAGACACCATGAGATAAAAACCTTTAGTATAATTTTCTTTGAGATTGAGATAAAAACCTTTAGTATATCAAACCAATGTTGGATAAGGTATGTCCAAAGTCAACTTAGAGGTAAAGAACAAAACCATTGAACCAAAATCAAATATTCTCACTATCCAATGACATTGGTAATCTTAAATTTGGAGAAAGGCCCAAATCAAATATTCTCACTCACCAATTTTCATTGTTAATCTTAAATTTGGAGAAATGCTATATGTGATTGTATTATGTTATTATTTTTTAAATTTAATTTTATGTTATTATTTTTAAAATAAAATAAAATAATATTTATATAAGGATACATAATTTTATTTAAAGATATGTAATAATTTTTATATAAATATATAAAATATTTATAAATTGATATGTTGTATAGTTGTGGTAGTAAAATTTATATTTAATATGTATTTAATTTAATTGTAAAAATAAGAAAATATTTTAAAAAAAACAAAATAGGTTCTTTAAAGTTTAATTTGACTATTTGTATCACATTTTAAAGAGACATTGAAATAGATAAAGTGTTGTTCCTATAGATACTATACACCCCCAATATTGCACTTACTTTCATAATCTTGCAAGCTTCATAAAAAACCTCGAGAGGTAGGATCTATCCAATACTAGTTCATCAATATGTGTTATCTTAAAGACGGTCCCCTTTGTTTTATGATGTTTAGCCATTGCACAAATCTAAGTGGAAACTTGGAAGGTTTGCATTGTTTTGTCCTCAAAGAAGGTTGGGCTACATGCCAATCAAATACCCTAGAAAGTGAGGTCATGAACAAGGAAATGAATTAGTTAGATTGATTTTCAAAATATTGATTGAGACTCTCCTCGATAGAACCCCCATTCTACATATTGTTAACACTAACCCATTGACTTATGTCTTTTTAAACCTGGATTGAGAAAGGGAACATGCAAAACATATGCAGAGCCATATCTTCCTAACTTGGCATAAATAACATATTCTAGGACCTAGTTTACTCTTTGTTTGAAAATATTTGAAATAGGTACCTCATTCTTCAAAGCTAGGCATATCAATTTATTTTCTTTAGGGGTGCTTTCACATTTCATATCTTTGTCCACCTTCACCAACAAGTTATACAACTTGACAAGAACCCGACATTGTTCTCAGTTTTTGAAGGGTCAATTTTAGTAGTTATTTTTACCTCTGTTTCAAAAAGTGTGTATAATGGTAGCACAAATTTCCATTTTGAGTCATTTTTGTGTGATTTTGGAACTTTTGGTCATTAAAAAACTGTAACTTTTATTTATAAATATGTTTTTTCAGATTTTACAAAAAAATACACATTTAGTAGCTAGTTATAATATATATGTGTGTGTGTGTTGAATTTTTTTAACATTTAAAAGCCAGTTAGAATGAAAAATATATACATTTTGGAAGTTTTTTCTTTAAATTGTTATCTTAAATAAGTTATTTTTTGGACAAATTTGTAAACAAAATGGAGAAAATATAGACGTTCCAAACCCTTTTAAACATGTTTTCGGCTATTATATGTATAAAAATGATACTAATTAACATTATTTTACATGAAGTGATGATTCACATAAACTCGGCAAAAAGTATACCATATATTTGTAAATAACATATTAAAAACATAATATTTATTATCAAAATAAAATCTTAACGTCAAAACATTACAAAAATATCTTATCAAAAATTTGTCAAGTTTGACATTTTCCTTAGAATCATGTCATACATTAGGGAGATGCTTTGGGAACCCAAAGAATGCGTAGTAGAGGAGTGTAGCTCCTCCTTCCTGCTCAAAAGCGTGTAGCACAACAAAGTTAGAAAAATCAAATTAAAAATGAAAATGAAAAAAAACAAAATGAGAAAATATCTTTTTTTTTTTCTTTCGAAAAGATGAAAAAAAATGGACAAAAAATTATTAAATTATTATTATTTATTTAAAAGAGTTATAAAAACAATTTCAAAACAAATTAAAATAAATAAATTAAAAACAATTTAAAAAAAAAATTAATTAAAAATTCAAAAACCTTAAAAAAACCTTTTGAACTTTTTAAAAACTATTTTAAATTTTTTAAAACATTTTTACAGACCATATTTAAAAAATTTAAAATTTTAAAAACTAACATTTAAAAAAATATTAAAAAATAAATAAAACATAAAACAAAATACCTCCTCGTCCCTCGTCACCTCTCCCCCCTCCCCTCCCTCTGCCCACTCTGCCCCCTCCACTTCCTCTCCTCGCCCCTCCCCTTCCCCTCTCCCCTTCCTCTTCCCCTTCCCCTTCTCATCCCTTTCCCCTCCCTCCCCGTCACCCCTGCCCCACTCCCCCCCCTTGCATTCCCCTACCCCTCTGCCTCCACTTCTGCACTCTCCCCTACTTTTTCCCCTTGACAATCTCACTGCCCCTCGTGTTCCCAAAGGGCCACCCAAGGTGGCAACTTAATTATGAGAATCGAGCTACCACCTTGGGTGGCCCTTGGGTATCCCATTGGGCGCATGAGGGGCAGCGAGCTCTGCTCCCTCGTTCATCCAAAGGGCCACCCAAGGGATTCCCAAGGTGGCAGCGTGATTCTGAGCATCGAGGTGCCACCTTGGGCATCCTTTGGGCACACAAGAATCGATGGGCTCGACTCCCTCGTGCACAAAAGGGTTTCCCAAGGTGGTAGCTCAATTTTGAGAATTGAGCTGCCACCATGGGCAGCACTTGGGTGTCCCTTTGGGTGCACGAGAGGCGTAGGGTTGTCCAAGGGGGACAGGTAGGGGAGAGCTTAGAGGGGGAGGGGATGGGGATGGGGAGGGAGATCGGGGAGGGGAATGGGAGGAGAGAGGAGAAGAAGTGGAGGGAGTGGAGGGAGTAGAGGGAGGGGGGGAAGAGATGGTGGGGTACTAGGAGTTAGTTTTCTTTTGTTTTTTTGTTTTAATTTTCTGAATAAATTTTCTAAATTAAAAATAATAATTAATTAATTAATTAATTTTTAAAAATGGTTTTTGATGCGTTTTTAAAAACAAATTAATGGTTTTTAAAAAAATTTGCACATGGTCTTTTTTAGGGGCAAGTTTTATATAGTGTTGCTAAGATATTTAATAAATACAGTTTTAAATTATTATAAAATATTATAATAATTCCATTTTTTGAAGAAAAAAAAGTGTGCTACTAGTAGCATTAGTTTTCAATTTAGTGCTTCATTTTAAGGTTTTTGTAGACAAAAATAATGATTGATTTGGTCCATGTCTATATTTAGTAACCACATAAAAATGTGGTGCTAATAACACAAAAAAAGTGGTGCTACCAGTAGCACCACTTTTTTATTCTAAGTTGCTTTTTGGTGGTTTTTACGCAAAATATGATTTTTTATGGCTAGAGTTCTCGTTTTGAGTATAAATTTCTCGTCAAGTTGTATAACTTGTTCAACACCCTTCTCTTTAAATAGGATCCATTATGACTTTATAATCTAATTTAGAAGAGTAAGTCCCACGTGTTGTATTCCTATTAAAATCAGTTCATATGGTTCCTCTTTCAATGTTATGTGCTCATACCTTAACATTGAGATGTAGTCATTCCAAACATCGACACATGCACCTTATAACCCAAGTTGGATTAGATTCATTAAACTTTGTTGCCAAATATCCATATGATATTAATCAACAATTTGATTAAGTTTGGTAATGCCAAGTCCTTATAAGTATTGAATCAAAATAATTGACAAAGTAAAATAAAATTACCAGAACCCATGATGGCATCCCCTTGTATTCGGATTTGGGATGCATCCCTGACCTTCGAAGAGAAGTGGTTTCCAATGCTTAGGAAGGCCTATACAAATGCTTTTCACTAATTGGAGACATTATGAACACTTTTGTTTGGATCACTAATCTAATCTAGAAGTGAGGTTAGAGCCCAAAAAAAAAGATTGTGTAATGACTTTTTGCCACAAGTTATTCTTAGTAATCAAATTCCATAAACTCTTTGCAGTCAAAGTAGTAAATGTATTTCAATCCCCACCCTCTTTGACTTTAGTTTTGGCCATAAGCTACCATATTGCTAGATGAAATCCAACTTTGTCACTTTTTCCTCTCCATGGGAGGTTAGAGCATAGTGTTCTAATTTTTTCAGCACTTCTTTTGGGATGTGGGTTGAGAGATGCCATTAAACCAAAATAGTTTTTAAACTAGCTATGGAGAGTGTCAACCTCCCTCTTCTGGACAAACGGTGACGACACCAAAAGTGAATTACTCTCTTGATGTTATTTATTAACCATCTAAAATATTTGATACCATAACCATTGGGATTGATGACAAAACGTAAATATTTCAAGCATGTTTGTGCACCACCCTAAAATTAAAAGCTTGCATAATCTTAAACCACTATTTTACTTATGCAATTGAAAGTGGAATTTAACAAGTTTATCCCGATCCCCATTGCCTTTCTAAATAGTTGCAGTATCTTTTAAGATCTTTGCTTCACTCAACTAATATGTATCAATATTAATTGATAAATAAATTATAACTTTATGGCAAAGAGAACACAATCTATTTAACGAAATCATATACAAAATAGCATCAAAATTAATGCACTTGAGTAAATTATTTGTGTATTCAATTGTAAATTGGAGGATATATAAATGTTTTTTTAGATTGTTCACAGTCTATAAATATATCAAAATTTTGACACATATTTTAAGCATAATTAGAGTTTCACCATGACCCAAGTTTTTCGCATGGTAGAATATAATCTCCAAAAATATTGCTTAATTTAAAATATACCCGGATTCTCAAAAAATCGGTCAAAGTTTTGAATAAATCGAATGTTAATTCCTTGTATTGTTGGATTCCAACAAGTTTGCTACAATATTAAATGGTTCATGTCATCTCAAAGTTAATGGTGTATGAGTTTTTGGCTTGATTTAATAGCCATGATGCCTAATCAAGTGGATCTCTTGCAAAACATATTGGCTAGTGAGAGGCAAACATGTTACCTAGAAGAATTGACCATGTATAGGTGCATGGATCGCTAGGTGAATGACCATTGATCTCCTTTAGATTATTTGCAACTCTAAGAAGTCAGGAGGTCAAATCGACCTACTTTCTTCATTTGTTGCTTTGATCTTGTAAGTAGAAGATGATGAAAATACCAAAAGCTACTTTACAGATACCCAAGACTTAAATACTTACTAATGAGAAAATTTTAATAAATTAAAACTAACCCAAAATAATTGTATAGACGAAATATCCATCTCAATTTAATACCATGCTTTCATCAAACTAAAAACACTTATTTAACTTCAATTTAAATTAAAAATAAATAAACTTATATACAATTCAATACACCCAGATTATCATCATAACTTCAAAAATAAGTAAAATAATTATATTCACTTATTACACATATATCTAAAAAGTGCATAACCATTTACAATGTCACAATCATGTTCCATTTCCTCACTAACATAAACAAAACTAAATCACTTTTAAGCACACACTACACTTTAAAGATCAATGACATTCAATTTCAAATGTCACATTGTTATCAAAATATTATATTCACATCTATTAAACATATTATATTTGCAATCATGTTATTCTTACATTATTACTTTTATTTTAAATTTTATTAATATTATATCTATATAATATTATTTCAATATAAGAAATTAATTAAGTGATTAGATCATTTCTACATTTTCATTTTATTGTGACAATATTATATTTATTTTTATTTTTTATTTAGTATACTATTTCTATATTAAATAATTTTCTACATTTTTAACAATACTAACTATATTTTTTTTATTAAAAGAAGATGTGGTTAAATTGGATGACATAAAAATAGACAAAGATGATATCCACTTTTAAGCCTTATCCCTATCAAAACATGAAAAGATGAATTTCCAATTATTTATCTTACATCAACACTTTTTTTCATACAAATTTATTGTTGTACTAATTGATTATCTCATTGAATACAAAAACAATACATTATTTTTAAGTATATTGACGTACTATCTCTCCTTTTATCATGGGTGATTCCAAAAAACTTCGGTATCCCAAATTAAGATTACTCTTTGTCTCTTTTTCTTGTCTTTCCCAAATCGATTTCCCTCCCCAAAGAAATATTACTCTTTGTGTTTTTTTTCTTTCTTTCCTGGATTGATTTTCCTCCTTTGTAAGGGGAGGGGAAGAGTGAGGGACTTTCTTTAAAACTTTAACATAAGATGGAGATTTATAAGAATCAAGCAAATAAACTTGATACACAGAAGGATATTCTTGAAGGGGAAATCTTTGATTTGGAACAATTATTACATATTTTGGAGTCTTTTCTTGACCCATGGAGGATTTTAAGCTGGCTCATTTTTTTATACATTTTAGTTGGTTTTCTAATTGTCAATCCCCTCATTCACATGGATCTTCAATGTTTTCTCTTTAGTCAACTTATTTTCTTATTGGGGGATGGATGAAACTTACTCATGTTTTTTGTATCTTCGTCTACTTCATCCACAATCCCTAAAATTTCATACTGACAAAATATAGAAGCTATTTGAGGTTGAGAGATAGTGCCCCCCACTTTATTCTTCTTTCTATTAACAACTACGTGGAAACGAGTTTAAGCAGCTTTAGGTGGGGCTTCTGATAGGAAAGAAGCTGATTTAGGACAAGCTTTCGTAAACTAGATATACTCTTGACATATATTGTAGTCAAAGGGAATATTTTCATAATCCAATATCTAGATGAGACAAGTCATATATTTATAGTTGAATGGCTCAAAAATCACCATTTTTCCAACTCTACCTCCATGCAAATGTGAGCACAAGAGAAGAGACCATTTTGTGGTTTTGTTTGCTTCAATAAATTTCCATAGGTTGTCTCCAATTTCCTACAACACGGTCTTGTCCCATAAAATCAATGCAAGATATGGCAAACAAATCCAAATAGGGGCAAAGAAAATTTTCGCTCAAAATTAAAATCTAAAGATTGCTTTGTAAGAAACTGTTGAGGCCTGGAAAATCGCAGGTACATTAGAGAGAATTTGAGGTCAAAAATGGGCCTCAAAAGGACCAAAATGTACTATAAAAATCAACCAATTACATTCTATTAGATGACATCATCCCCCATGGTTGAGGTGGCATTGCATGAATTAAGAATGCTTATTTGTCACATTTTCTATGGTGGATGAAAATCCATAGTTAACCAAGGTAGTGGTACAAGTACTTTTAAGTCATAAAGTGAAGTACTCACAATAAAAGTCATTTCACACTTTCTCATAAAATAATATTATTGTTATTTTCAAGTAAAGTACTCACAATTCACTTTATCATAAAATAATATTATTGTCATTTTCAAGTAAAGTACTCATAATTCATAAAAATGTCTTTTCACATTTTTTTATAAAATAATATAGTCATTTTCATGTTTTTTAAATTTAAATTATATATTCACTCAATTGTATTTAATATCATAATGTCAAACTAATATATATATAATCTTGTACTTTTAAAATAAATTAAATTCACGAATGATATTTATATGAAAAAAATATGTTAGTTATGCATATAAATTAAATTCATTTTTGTTTAATTTTATTTACAAGTTCAAGACAAATAAATGTTAGAGGACAATAATGTTTTGGGAATTTACAATGAATCTTAGTCACATCATTATAGAGTTATTTTATTAATTTTATTTATAGTCAATTTAGAAAAGTAACTCAACCATGGTTATTTATATTGTGCATAAAAAGTAGTGTAGGAGGTGAGTTGTCATATATACCTACCCCATAAAACCCCAAACTCAGAATATTTTAATATATCTTATATCTTTGTAGTACATCTCTTAGGAGGCCCAATTTTGACCTCAAATTCTCTCTAATGACAACAGTTAGGGATTCTCCCCAGTAAACGTTCCCAACTAGCCCATCACTGTTTGGTATGGGAAATCCGTCTGGTTTACTGTCCGGCTACCGTAGGTCAAGTAGCAAAAATAAAAGGCTTTACCAGTTACGGCTCGGTCCACCGTGTATGTTTTAGTTTTTTATTATTTAAGTATGAGATGCAAGTGCCTATCTAAGAATGCAGATTGATAGAGAATACGAGGAGTAGTCACAATGTGATGCACAGGTTCTTACCTCTCGTCTTAACTTGCTCGCATCTAAATCACACGCAGCAAGAAAAACTAAAACTAACTATCTAACCTATCCCTAGGGAGCAAGATTATTATTCATCAGTGAGTAATGTGATTTGCGCATGCATTAAGAAAAATCACAGATAGTTGTTACTTATTTCAAAATACATGAACATTTATAGATATATGAACAACCAGATAGCTAATTGTTTATGAACAACATTCATTGCTCATAATGGAAATTTCATAGAATAAACTAGAGAGCATTCATACAAGAACATAAGTTCAAAGAGTTAGAACGATCTCACAGTTGATGGACACAAAGATGAAAACGAAATAGTTCACATTCAACACATCCATGGCACAGCATTTGAAAAGTTCCACCAAGCTTTCTCCAACAGGAAACTTATTATTCTTATTGCAAAAGGAAATAGTTCTTCTTACAACATGTTCTCACAAATCGCAATGGGAAAAAATCCTCTTTCTATCTAACTCTCCTATACTTATACTACAAGCAAAACTCTTGGGCTACCCCTCGGTGACCTTTGGGATCCCCAAACCGTTTAATCTCACAAATTTTGTCATTTTGTGAGTGCTTATGATTCATACAAACGTTACATTTCAGATTTAAGATTTAAAAGCACTTTTATGAAAAGAGACTAGCTTGGTAACTAACGAACTTTCCCAAGCCTGGGCCTCTGCTTCTATTGATTATGCTCAGTAATCCGTTGGTCCCTTGCTAGATCCTGTAGAGCTTAGACCTGAATTTCTTCTTTTTTTCTCTATTGTTGCTTCTTCGTTCCTCAACCACTTCTTTCCTTGCTGCCTCCCTTCTACTTTGTCTTTTAAACACATCTTACTCGAAGTAATCATTCTGTCATGAAAATAACAGATTTTAGACCATTTAGGGTTTAATAAAGTAATACAAACTGTATCAATACATGCATTCTGTAAAATGAACTCTAAACAATGTTAATGCATGAAAATAAAACATGATAATGCAAAGAAAATCCTGACAGTCGGGCCTGAAATCCGTTAAATCCATTGTCCAAACTAAAATCACAAGCCCGATAAAACAGGCTCCCTATCTCAATCCAGGCTGCATCTGGACCCATTCGACATCCTCCGAAGAAAGCACCAAAAATGACACAGTAACTGCCATGGAACAATAGAGTGAAAGCACACGAGAAAGGCAGGAAAATACTAAGCATTGGGCGAAAACAAAAACTCTCCTCAGCGAGCGAAAAACTATAAGTCAGATGGTTACCTCACCAAGGAGTCGCAATGGTGAAAGACCCTCAAACTACGACTTCCGAGCTCAAATGAAAAATGTTGGTGGTCGGAGGTTCTCACGACTAGCTAGTAAAGCATCGGCAGATAAACCAACTACGCATTGGAAAGATAGTTTACTGGAAAGCTGCAACAGTGGATGGCAATCAATCTACAGCTTCCGATCAAAGTCATAAACCGTCCGATAGCGAAGAAACAAAAATAATGAAAAGCAATAAACCACGCATCGGATAAAGTAAGAGTTGGCCATCGGCCGGTTCTCTATTTGTCCTCCGAAACGACGACTACATAGATAACTAAAGTTTCGAATCAAAATTCAACTGACTTTCGATAGTGCTAAACCAAAACAATGCAAAGTAAAAAGTTAATCAATAAAACCAAGGAATCAAAAAATATAAGAGCTAACCATCAGAACATTCATCGTTTAGCTTTCGCAATGGCTTCTGCGTAGAGAACTACGGTCTCGATTCATTGTTCATAAAACTTTCGACAGCAAAAAAGGAAATCATCCATAAGTCAAAAAACTTCAAACTTCACAGTCAAAAGCATTGTAGACAAAAATAATCACTCAACCTCTGAAAGTGGTAAACAATTGAACTCAATTCAAACTCAGGAAAATCCAAATTTGTAACAGAGGAAAGACAGAGTTCAGGAAACCAAAAACTCCCAGGTAAGATAAAATTTAAAAGGAGGGTCCAAAATTTTAAAAAATTTGGGAAAAAATTGCAGCTGCAATAATTGGTGACTACCTAGTGAACCCAGATCTCTGGACAATTTCTTCCTTAAGTAACAGATTGTTTGACAATAAAACCAACATGTTGAATTCTTCTAGATGTTTGGATTTCCCAAATGGCAACTGTATGTACTTTTAACCATTGATGAAAGTCCGATTTAGGAAAATGGAAACCAAGATTTTAAAGTCAAGATAACTCTTTTGAGGCCAGGAATATGAGTTTCATTTTTACCTCTGCCTTCGGGTAGCTTTCAGCTTGGACACCACAAGATTGTAACATATGGTAAACAGAAATATTCATTTGTTCCTCATTCCCATGCCATTTTGCACTTTTGTGCTTTTTGGCTTTTTGTTCTTTTTGAGTTCTCCTGCATGCCTTTCTTTCTGAATTTTTGTTCATGCTCATTTATCCATAGTGTCCTTTTGTGTGAGAGATGTATTTAATTTTCAGCTCACAGACGGAGAAGAACTTTGGCAATTTTGTACTCATTTGGTTTAGTACTTTGTTTTGATACATATTGCTTTCTTAGGAGTTTTTGACTCTTATTTGCCTTTTGGATTTCAATTCTTGGCATGGGATCATTTATATATAATATATTGTTTACCTTGCTTTCTTTCCATGGGTCTTTTGCTGTCACCCCCTAAGACATTTTTAAATGTGAGATGGATGGAGCCTCGAAATAGTATTCCAGACTTTTGATCCTGGGTTATTTTACAAGGATTAAGTAGGACTTCAATGTGTTCATATCCATTTAGGAGAACTGATAAACTACAAGAAAATCTTTCAGATAAAACAATAGTACACAGTCTTACACTCAAGGACTTTAGTTAATCCAAAATTCCGATGCCCTCCCTGCAACCAAAAGTTTGCTTCTTTTATTGAAATCAATCAAAATCTAAACTAAAAACAAACAGAAATAAAGTAAATCAAAATAAACAACCAAATCAATTTATTTATGTATAAGATAATTCAAGAAATAAAAATCAAGAAAAATAAAATATGAGAACTAAACCACTAACTGTTCAGTCCTCTTCGCACCCCTATAAATTTGGCAACTTATAAGTTAAGGGGCTAGGCTTGACTACAAAATGAAAAATACCTAACCATTATCTGATCCTACTGTACTTGAATAAAAAACTACATCTACTACTTTACAATCAATTTCATCAGCCCGTGAAAATCGAAGGAGATCGGGCTGGGTGTCTGATGTAATGCTAACTTCTTCTTCTTGGTAGTCTCCTAGTTTTAGTTCAATTAGATGATTTCCCAACACAGAATTCACTGGTTCATTTTTTCTTCCAATTGAGTAACATTGTGTTTCATATAGGGCTCTCTTAATATTTTTATTTGGTTTGGACTTCCCTTTTGAGGCAACCACAAATGTGACCAATCTGAAGCAAAATACCCATTTAGTCTTGTTGACTAGTCTCGATTCAAAATAATTCCATAGCCATCAGGTATGTATGCTACTACAATATCAATGTACTGACATATCTTTTCATTTGCAGATAAGAGAATCAAGACATCCTCCATTTCCCTGACTACTTTCACATTGGTTTCCCTGACTACTTTCACATTGGTCCTGTCTAACTGAGTAACCTCCCAAGTAGTAGGTTTAGGTTGTCCATTAATCTTTTTGCAGACTACAAGTGGCATAACATTGACTGACGATCCTGAGTCTACTAAACAATTGTGCACATTATGGTTTAAAATCTCCAAAGTCAGGAGGATGGTGGGGTTTTAAACCTAGTCTTACCTCCCACACTTGCTTCAACAATCTCTTCTACAGGTTGGTTGTTAGTGGGAAGCTCCTCCTCTGGTACTTCAAGTGCTTTTAACAATTCGTACCCGACCTCAAGTGCTTTGAGATTTTCCTCGACATTATCAGCTTTGTCTTCAATAGGCCTAACAGGCATGTTGACTTGTTTTGGACCTTGACTGCTAATAGTAAGTTCAGGTATTTTATCATCGGTGTTGTTCTTCTGTATTCTCTTCATCTTCTCCTGAAATTTCTTAATATTTGGAAGTATTGAAATGTCTCTACTTAACAAAGCTTGACTTCTTGTTGTTTCATTTGTTTCTGATATTTCTTCCTGTTTCAGTGAATTTTCGTCTTTTGTGTCAAAAAGTGAGACACAGTCCCATAAAACCATAGCAACATCTTCTTGTTTTTCTGTGGATTTATTTCCCTTTTCCTCCTCATCATCAGCTTCTGTTAGTTTAGAGTCCAACAGCTGATTCATTACTAATGTCATTGAATTGATCCATTGAGGAAATTTTTTCTCAGAATGAGGCTGTTGATGAAAGGTGCAAAAGTTATCCATACCCACCTCAGTTAAATTCATTGATGCAGGACTATGTGGAGGAGGTTTAGATTGATTGTTGTCCTCTCTCCTTTTATAGTAAGGCTTATAATATTTCTGAGCTTCTTTTTCCTTTTCTAAATCTATTATTCTGTTAGATAGTTTCTGCATCATTTTCAACATTCCTTCAAAGTCATGTGACTGCTCCTCCTTAGGCTTAGACAGTAATAAGGCTTTCTTACCAAAAACATTTCTCCCGACTGCGCAGGATAATCTTCGATGCTCTCTTTTTCAGCTTCTACTCTCTCAGCTTCTTCATAAGTTTCTGACAATGTAGGTTTGACTTGCATCTTGGCAAACATGGCCAAGTCAGGCCCTAAAGCTGAAGTATAGTATTCGATCAAAACCTTATCAGACGATTTATCAGTTGCAGAAAATTTTTTAAGGTAAGAAGCAAACCTTTGGGTGAAACTATGTACTTTCCCTTTTTCTTTCTTTTTTCAAAGCGCATAACCCTTTCATTAGAGCTGCATGACTTTTCTGGGCTGCATATTTACTTCTGAATATCCTTTCAAATGTGTCCCAGTCTGGGATTGAGTTTGCAGGCATAGCAAAATACCATGAGGTTGCTGCTCCTTTCAGGGTATGTGGAAACAATCTGCAAACTACATCTTCATATTCTCCAGCCTTTAGTCCTTCTATAGCCAAGTAAAAGCTTTGCAAATGATCATCTACTAAAATCTTTTCACTTGGGTCAAACTTGGGCAGCATTTTCTCAAAATCCTGAGGTAAGTCATGTAAAGGGGGTGCTAGGTTTAAAGGTGACCTGGCCTTCCAAGCAGGTGGTGGATTTGGTGGGTTGGGTGGCTGATTTGCGTTTATGCTTGCCATGAGTTTGGGTGGAGAATGAGGTGGTGAATGAACAGGGGTTTGAACAGGTGAACCATAAGGTGTATTTGGGCCCAACTGATTCAGCAGTTGAACAACTTCCTGTAAGGTTGTTTCTACCAATTCTTCAAAATCTCCAACCAACATTGTGTCTTCCAATATAGGACGATCTTTTTTCTCATAATCTCTTCTGGGCAAGATGGGAATAAATGGTAATCCTCCAATATTCTTCACATATGCCCTAGTATCTCTTCTCAAATCATTAACTACTTCATTATTAACAGAATACATATGCTCTTTACCCTTCTCTTCGGGAATTGGATTGGGAAACAAACTTCTTTCAAAACTGTCACCGGTGGAAAAATCTCGAGAAAACGGGTTTTCTCGGCCAGCTATGCACTGGAGGCCCTCCTTTTAGCACCAAAAAATGTTGAGGCCTGGAAAATTGCAGGTAACAACAGTTAGGGATTCTCCCTAGTAAACGTTTCCAACTAGCCCATTACTGTTTGGTATGGGGAATCCGTCCGGTTTACGGTCCGGCTACCGTAGGTCAAGTAGCAAAAATAAAAGGTTTTACCGGTTACGGCCCGGTCCACCGTGTATGTTTTATTTTTTTATTTAAGTATGAGATGTAAGTGCCTATCTAAGAATGCAGATTGATAGAGAATACGAGGAGCGGTCACAATGTGATGCGCAGGTTCTTACCTCTCGTCTTAACTCTCTCGCATCTAAATCACACACAGCAAGAAAAACTAAAACTAACTATCTAACCTATCCCTAGGGAGCAAGATTATTATTCATCAATGAGTAATGTGTTTTGCGCATGCATTAAGAAAAATCACAGATGGTTGTTACTTATTTCAAAATACATGAACATTTATAGATATATGAACAACTAGATAGCTAATTGTTTATGAACAACATTCATTACTCATAGTGAAAATTTCATAGAATAAACTAGAGAGCATTCATACAAGAACATAGGTTCAAAGAGTTAGAACGATCTCACAGTTAATGGACACAAAGTTGAAAACAAAATAGTTCACATTCAACACATCCATGGCACTGCATTTGAAAAGTTCCACCAAGCTTTCTCCAACATGAAACTTGTAATTCTTATCGCAAAAGGAAATAGTTCTTCTTACAACATGTTCTCACAAATCTCAATGGGAAAAAGTCCTCTTTATATCTAACTCTCCTATACTTATACTACAAGCAAAACTCTTGGGCTACCCCTCGGTGACCTTTGGGATCCCCAAACCGTTTAATCTCACAAATTTTGTCCTTTTGTGAGTGCTTATGATTCATACAAATGTTACATTTCAGATTTAAGATTTAAAAGCACTTTTATGAAAAGGGACCAGCTTGGTAACTGACAAACTTTCCCAAGCCTGGGCCTCTGCTTCTATTGATTATGCTCAGTAATCCGTTGGTCACTTGCTAGATCCTGTAGAGCTTAGACTTGACTTTCTTCTTCTTTTCTCTATTTCTGCTTCTTCGTTCCTCAACCACTTCCTTCCTTGTTGCCTCCCTTCTACTTTGTCTTTTACTTTGTCTTTTAAACACATCTTACTCGCAGTAATCGTTCTGTCATGAAAATAACAGATTTTAGACCATTTAGGGTTTAATAAAGTAATACGAACTGTATCAATACATGCATTTTGTAAAATGAACTCTAAACAATGTTAATGCATGAAAAGAAAACATGATAATGCAAAGAAAATCCTGACAGCTGGGCCTGAAATACGCTAAATCCACTGTCCAAACTAAAATCATAAGCCCAATAAAACAGGCTCCCTATCTCAATCCAGGCTGCATATAGACCCATTTGACATCCTCCGAAGAAAGCACCAAAAATGACACAGTAACTGCCATGGAAAAATAGAGTGAAAGCACACGAGAAAGGCGGGAAAATACTAAGCATTGGGAGAAAACAAAAACTCTCCTCGGCGGGCGGAAAACTATAAGTCGGATGGTTACCTCACCAAGGAGCCGCAACGGTGGAATACCCTCAAACTATGACTTTCGAGCTCAAATAAAAAACATCAGCGGTCGGAGGTTCTCATGACTAGCTAGTAAAGCGTTGACAGATAAACCAACTACGCGTCAGAAAGATAGTTTACTGGAAAGCCGCAATGGCGGATGGCAATCAATCTATGGCTTCCGATCAAAGTCATAAATTGTTCGATAGCGAAAAACAAAAATAATGAAAAGCAATAAACCACGCATCGACGAAAGTAAGAGATGTCCATCGATCAGTTCTCTATTTGTCCTCCGAAAGGGCGACTGCATAGATAACTAAAGTTCCGAATCAAAATTCAACTGACTTCTGATAGTGCTAAACCAAAACAATGCATAGTAAAAAGTTAATCAATAAAACCAAGGAATTGGAAAATATAAGAGCTAACCGTCGGAACATTCATCGTTTAGCTTCCGCAACGGCGGTTGCATAGAGAACTACGGCCCCGATTCATTGTTCATAAAACTTTCGACAGCGAAAAAGGAAATCATCCATAAGTCAAAAAACTTCAAACTTCACAGTCAAAAGCATTGTAGACAAAAATAATCACTAAACCTCTGAAAGTGGTAAACAATTGAACTCAATTCAAACTCAGGAAAATCCAAATTTGTAACAGAGGAAAGACAAAGTTCAGGAAACCAAAAACTCCTAGGCAAGATAAAATTTAAAAGAAGGGTCCAAAATTTAAAAAAAATTGGGAAAAAGTTGCAGCTGCAACAAAAACATTCCTCTAGAAACCAAAAAGGGCTAGATCTAAAGATGATATCGCAAATTCAAATAGGGGAAAATACCATCTTTTGTTTAAGATGAATATATAAAGACCACTTTGTAAGAAACATTCCTCTAGAAAACTAAGAACAACCAAATATGAAGATGATATCTCTATACTACTTGAACTTAAACAAGAATATGAAAAAACCTCTTGCACTGGAAAAATCCCGATATCTTCCTTTGAACTTTGAGACTTAGTTAGCTTGGACGAACTAGGGTCCAACAACCAATAAACTTGCCAACTAAGGAATTATGTACATATGCTAAAGTAGTATCATGAGCAGAATGGGGTTTTAATTTGAGAAAGGGGATGTTTTCATATATATTTTTTGACATTTTCCACCTTAGATTTGCATTCTTCTCATAGGCCAAGTTTTGTTTTCACCTCCAATAGTTTTAAGTATTATTTACATTCCTTTTGTCCTTAGATATTATATTATAGTATACTTACATTCCCTCTTTTTTTTCAACTAGACAACTTTTATATTACGATAAAAAACCACATATACATTGTTTTAACAGTTTGGTCTGCCACTAGGTAAACCAAACTAGCTACAAAACAATAGTTTAGCATCTTGTTTCCATAAGAGATTATGTTCAAAAAATTGACCATGTCAGTTTTCTAAGTTTTGAAAACTAACCAAATTCCTAGAATTTCTAGAGTTTCTGTTAATATAACTATCATTACTTATGTTCTAGAAAAAAAACAGTATACCAAACTAGAAATCTAATCTTCATCAAAATAAACAGAGTTGGAACCTCTTGTGCCAGTGGGGATGAGCTATTCTGGCCAATGTTGAAATTATCCTTCAAGACCATGCATGTTGTTTCCTTCACTAGTAGGTTGAGCTTCTCTCTTAGCCCCATAATCACGTTTTCCATGAGATGGAGCCTGATGTCCACCTTCTATATTTGATTATGGGTTTCATTGAGCTATGACAATATTTCCTTCAGCTCCTCATGGTTACGCTTTTCCCAGCAAGGACTTCATAGTTTAGTAAATGTTGATGGTTTTAACATATTTCGAGTCCTAGGTGCGAGAGGATCCAACATCATGGACCCAAGGCCCCATTTCCTTTTGAATTTCCTGATCCCCAATCATGTCCTCCTACGCCACCCACTACTTAAACTCTTGAATTTCCCTTTAGACCTGTGGCGAGATAACTTCCTTAAAGACCTCCTAAACAGTATTGACCTCATTCAGAATTATAGGCATGTGGGTATAGCTAGTTCTCTTAAACCCTCATTGTGAGTTCCCTTTTCTTACCATCCTACGAAGGCACGGGTCGGGAAAAACGTCGCTTGGAGTCACCTCCATGACAGATTGAATACCCCTACCAAATTTGATCTTAATTCTTTGCAACTCGGCCCATACATAGATTGCATTCCTCTACAACATGAAACAATTTCCAAACTTCTTCCCAAGCATCACAAAAATGGACAAGGGTGTTGCCAATACTCGTGTATTTCCTCATCATTCTCTAACCTTACAAGTTTATGCACTACCATCATCAGCCTGTGTAGTCTATCTGTTATTCTCCCATTGTTTGCATCATTCACTTGACTCAGTTTAACCTCATCGACTTAGTTTTCCCCGAAGGAAACTATCATGGATTGTCATGCAATTAATTGAGAATTGGAGGGCATGTACCCACCTGTCCCAAGTTTGTCCTCCTTTAACCACCTATCTGCTCGATCCTGCGATGTGTTGCATCATCATGGTTGTGTGGGATGGGCCCTTTTGATGTCACTTTTGACACATTTTGTACACCTTATATGAGGGTAGTTACATTCAAATTTTAATGTCATAACATATTTATATTGCTAAAATAAGAACAAACTCTCACGAGCTCAATAGTGAAACAAGGCACCAGATTATTCCTAAATCGTCATGGGATGAAAGAATTTGTTTGTGACACTAAGAGGGTTGATGAAAATCACGTTTTCAAAAATTGTCTTGTGTACACCCACATTAGAGAAAAACTTTAGAATAATTGCTACAACAATGACCTTCTTAACCTTTTTAACTCATCAGAAATATGGTGATATTGGAATATTTGTTTTAAGATTTTTTAGCACAAAAAAATATTAAAGAAAACCAAAATATTCCTTACCTCTTTTAAGGCCCAATAGACCGAAGTGTTAGGATTATTATAATCATCCCTTGTCCACCTTAGTTATTTTATTAGTCTCCTAGCTTAGTATTATATTATCACTTTCATTAGTGCATGTAGATGTTATCTAGGGCCCACTAGCCACTTGATGCGCCCTCATGCATGAGTTTAGTAGCTCCAGAGACCAATCCCTAGGTTTTAGGAGCCCACTCTGAGTTATGGGAGTCCCACATTAAGTTCACCCTCACTAGAGTGGAGTCAGGCTCCGATGAGCCACCTTTTGTTCACCATCAGTTAGCTAATGCGCCTCCTTTACATGATTTTAGAATAAAGGTGCCCATGCACACTTACCAAGGGTCAGTTAACTGATTATTAACTATTTCAATTATTTGGAGTTGCGCTAGTGTGTCTTTCAGTAGTGATTTTTCCTATGCTAGTCAAGTCACAGTCAGGGATTCGAATCACTCTTAGAGGATTTGAATTTCCTCCTTTGTATTATGTATTGTCCTTACATAGTTTAATGAATATGTTGTCCAACTATTGTTTTCAATTGAGTGTTCCTTCTCTGCTTAATTTCACTATGCATGTTTATCAATTTTAACACTATAATTCATCCTCCTTCATTCTCTCTTCATTGCAAGGTATTATTCATCCTCATAATCTTGTGGAATTGATAATTTAACATGGTATTAGAGCACTACAATGTTGGTTTATCTTCAATTTGAGATTTTTATGCAGGTTTTGTCGAGAATTCAATAAAATTGTGTTGTTGCTACTACTGCAAAATGGAGAATTCAACTCCTTTGACACTAAGAATCCTCACACCTTTTAATTACTTAAATTGGAGGGAAGATATGCAGATTCTTGCACAACAAGATTTTGTACAGAGTCGCAATGGGCAAGGAGGTTGAACCCCAAGCATCTCTTGAGAAATCAAAGTACCTGAACAAATTGGATAAAGCTTTTGGTTTTATGTGTATTCATGTCTCCAGGGAATTGATCTTCCATCTTGACAGATTAAAAACACCAAGGGAAATATAGTTGAATCTTGAATCACTGTTTGACAAGTAGAATGAGCTAAGAGGCCACATTTTGGAGAATGAATTAATTGCTCTTCAACCTAGCAGTTTCGAAACCATACAACAATTTTTCACCAAATTCAAGTCTTTGGTCATGCAATGCAAACAATGTGGAATTGGGCAGAAGGATGAGCAATGGGTGTTATCCATCCTGAGTAAGCTTGGCCCTGAATTTTCAGTTTTTGTGTCTACCTTCCACTCCAGGGATACTGAAAACCCCAAACTACTGAATGCCTTCATTAGATGCATTCATTGAATCCTTGATCCAGAACAAGATAAGTTGATCCAAATGGGAGCATTAAAAGCCTCCAAGAATTAAGCTCTTTTGGCTGGGGAGTCAAAGAATGCACATGCAAAAGAGAAGAAAAAAGAAAAGGACAAGGAAAATTATGAATTCGAATCAAAGGAGAAGCTTGGTCCATCAGATGGAGCATTAGGTTCCAACAAGGACAAGCGGAAGAGGTTTGAAATTACCAAGTGTACTTATTGCAAGAAATGAAACCATCCAGAGAGTTCATGTATGACGAAGACCATTGATAAAATGGCCAGAATTTTTTAACAGAACCACGTTGCCCTCCTAGAAGGCAAAAGGAAGACTAATTATAGAATCAATACTAATGATTATGAAATATTTCATGCACTACAAGCTGTATTTTCAAAATATTAAGATTTCCTCATAGATTTTGGAGCCTTCAACCACATGGTTGCCTCCAAAGAGTCATTTTCTTCATTAAAAATCACTGATAGTGCAAGTATTCACATGGAAGATAATACTCATATCCAAGTTGTAGGTAAGGGAACAATATAAATTGAACATGGATTGTTCAAAAATGTTCTGTATGTACCTTCTTTAACAACAAATTTGTTATTTGTTTACCAAATGAAACATATTGGTTCGCCAAAGATAGTTGTTTTTGGACATGACACAGTTAAGATCTCATATATCTCTACTGGGAAGTTGATAGTTAAAGGTGTTGCAAACCATGTCTCCAAGGCATATTAGTTCTCACACCTTTTTCCATACTCAGATCCATTGCAAGATCTGCATCCAGTTGAAGAGGAAGGTAAATCTACTCTACCTAAACCATTTGCACATGATATTATTTTTTGTGATGATTCAAATTCAGAATTCGAAGATGAGGACCAAGTTCAATCAGGTCTTGATATTGAGAATGAATATCAAGTAGATATGGATCTAGATCCATCTCCTGTTCCCCATCCTAGGCCTAAATGGGCTCAAAAACTCATTGAAGTTGTTGGGAACATGGTTGGGGATCCATATGAAAAAAGGAGAACCAGATCTCAGTTTCAAGATGAGAACCTTGCACTATGTCATACAAATCCACTTTTCACATAGAGGTGCTACATGATGGTGGGATATGATCCACACTTCTACAAGGAGGCTTTCCATGATCCAAGGTGGCTAGAAACCATGGATGAGGAATATGAGTCATTACAAAACAATAATACATTGTATCTTGTCTCTCTTCCTCCAGAGAGGAGACAAAAGTGCCTTTCTACATGATAACTTGGAAGAAGAGATCAACATGGAACAACCTAAGGGATACACTCATGACTCTTCCTTGATATGAAGGCTGAGGAAATCAATGTATATGATCAAGCAAGCCCCCAGGGCATGCCATGCCAAGATAGACTCTTTGTTACTGTCACAGTGATTTGAAAGGTGCAAGTCAGACTGCAAAAGAAACGATATTGTTTTCCTTATCTAGCATCAAATTGGAAGAAGGTGGAGAGGTTCACATGCACTGTATAAGGGAACAAGTGCACAACAGTACCATCACACTAAATTACCACCCTACAGAGGAGCGGATTGCAGTCATTTTTCACAAAGCCTTTTACTCATAAGATTTTTGTCTATCTCAAATCTCTACTTAGTGTGAAGACTGATTATGTTCCATGAATGTTCATTTTGAGGGAGGGGGGGCGGTTCCCATGAGGTTTTCCTTAGTTTATTGAGCAGTTACTTTTTCATTATTATTGTATGCATGATTGTTGATCTCAGTTGTTAGGGCCCATGTTGTCCAAGTTTGGATTAAGGGGGGGTGTTAGGATTGTTATAATCCTCCCTTGTCCACCTTAATTATTTTATCAGTTTACTAGCTTAGGATGATATTTTCACTTTCATTAGTGCATGTAGATGTTATATGGGCCCTACTAGCCACTTGATGCGTCGTCATGCATGATTTTAGGAGCTCCAGACACCAATCCCTAGATTTTAGGATCCCACATTAAATTATAGGAGTCCCACATTTAGTTCACCCTCACGATAGTGGAGTCAGGCTCTAATGGGACACCTTCAGTTAGCTAATGCGCCTCCTTTGCATGATTTTAGGATAAAGGCACCCATGCACACCTACCAAGGGTCAATTCACTGATTATTCACTATTTCATTTGTCCGGAGTTGCACTAGTGTGTCTTTGAGTGGTGATTTTTCCTATGTTAGTCAAGTCACAATAAGGGATTTGAATCACTCCTATAGAATTTGAATTTCCTCCTTTGTATTATCAAGTACATATCAATGACACTTCCATCACAAAAAATCATCACTATTCAATCCCACATATTCCCAAAAACGATAATAGATAGTGTACAAGTTTAAATATAGACTAATCACAGCTACCATAGAATCAAGATAAATAGAAAATAGAATCTCTATGAACTAGATATTCTTCCAGAAATTCCTCCCAATGAAGTATGCCTTTATTTTCATCAAGTGCTTCCTTTGAAAGAGAATCTGCAATGGTGTTTTGTTCCCTCTAGATATGTTCAATGTTCATATCATAAAAAGAAATAAAAAAAAAACAACTTATGCATTTATAATTTGTATAATTGAATGAATCAAATAAAAAAATACTTCCCTAATATAAATTCCTTTAACACCAAGAAATAGAACACACAACTAATAAAAATAAGCACATTTAAAATAACTTAAACATGAAAAACAATTCAAGCGAAAAAACGACCATAATTTTGCTATTTATAAAATTATATATATATATAGAATATCCTCTTCATTCAAAATTATTCCCCAAAAGTATACACTCTCCCACATGAAGAGTCTACTAGTCTATTACAACACTTCCATCACAAAACAACACCACTATTCAATCCCACAGATTCTCAAAAAAGATAC
Source organism: Pseudotsuga menziesii (assembly GCA_001517045.1). Taxonomy (NCBI): domain Eukaryota; kingdom Viridiplantae; phylum Streptophyta; class Pinopsida; order Pinales; family Pinaceae; genus Pseudotsuga; species Pseudotsuga menziesii. The sequence continues at coordinate 10,300 of LPNX010805835.1, read as the reverse complement.
ACAGTTTACAAGTTTATATAGAGACTAATCACAACTACAATAGAATCAAGATAAATAGAAAATGGAATCTCTTTGAATTAGAGATTCTTCCAAAAGTTCCTAGTAACGAAGTATGCCTTCATTTTCAACAAGTGCTTCCTTTAAAAGAGAATTTGCAATGGTGTTTTGTTCCCTGTAAATATCTTCAATGTTTATATCATAAAAAGAAGTCAAAATAAACAGCTTATGCATTTATAATTTGTATAATTGAATGAATCAAATGATAAAAGTAAAATTGCCAAGTTGACCAAAATTTTATTCACAAAATTGTAATCATTAATTTATTTTTAAAAATTAACAAAATTAATTTTAAGCGTCCTATTTTTATGTAAATAAAAATTTTGTTTTACTGCAAAATCACATAATTACATAACGCTCAAAATAACACAGTTTCATCATCCCCCACTCTAGCCTGCTTTACAATCTTCCCTAAATAGTGACCATCTTCCTCCAAAAAGAAAAACCATAATGTTTTGGACATAGCCCCATACATGAGAAGCACGTGACCAAACTATATGCAGATAAAAATAGCACTACGACACCTACTAACAGAGGTCCTAAGGACAGGTACAGAGCCCTTGACTGGGAAATCAAACCCGTTTTTGGGGTGGAATTCCCAGGCTGGTACATTCGACATTAGGTTGATTGTTCCTTTTGGACTGCTTTGCTCCCTCTATCAACTTCAGGTCTTCATCACCAACGGTCACAGCTCCCTTCTGAGTCGCCTTCCTGCTTGAACCCTCGACCTCCATTTGCAGCATACCCAGGTGGTAGAATTGGATTCTCATATGGGATTCCATTAGGTCGATCTTTGGTGCATTAACCTGCATTCTGCATTGTGCTCTTTCCAATCTCTTGGCGACTCTTCATCACCCTCCTTCTTGGCAGCGCTACTAAGGGGAGCATGCCAATTAGGTTCTTAATGACCCAATAGAGCATGATCATCCTGTCATAGGCGACCGCTCTACCAGCCGTGGTACCGGGATCCACCACCCACTCCTCCACCTCCCTGCGAACTTCTTCTATGGGCATCGTCTGCACTTCCTCCCACAGGTATTTTTCCACCGTTTCAATGTCATTTCGGGTCGCTAGCGGGATGCAATATTTGAAGAAGGATGACGCTTCCTAAACATGGAACTGCGCCCGCGTAGAACGACCCTTGCCTCCCAACCCTCGCTCGAGGCCTCACCCACACTCGAGCTCATATTCTTAAAACGCTTGGGCGCCGTGACCTGAAAACACTGAAGGTTCCACTCACATAGAAACTGAAATTCACAGACATGGTCATAGCCTCTCACCTTCCCACCCCAAATACCCTGCACAGGATTAGAAATAACTGGAATCTTCCACAGAGAGCGAATGAGGGGCCAAGGATCCTCACCTGGATATAAGGATGAGGTGATCATAATTACCAAAATTATTATGTATGTTCCCTCCATCTCCCAAATCTTTCCCTCACCAAAACAATTATGTACGTTCCCTCCATCTCCCAAATCTTTCCCTCACCCTCTACCCTACCAGACACGAAATTTAGCATCTTTCTAGACTTAAAAACCAAATCAATCCCTTGCAACGAATCCAACCTTTCTCTCCTCTCGAGTATATTTTCGTACCCTTTCATATTGATGAATATTATGGGTGAATGGGGCTCATCCTTTTTCTGTATGTTCACGCGTGGCAGGTCTCTAGAACTGTGGGGATCTCCATCATCCCCATGTCACTTTCCTAAGTGATGTGAATGGGATCCTCCATCTGTTGAGTTGCGTCATGATCCTAGATGGCTAACTGTCTGCATTGGGGTACCCACCTCTCATCCTAAAGTCGTCCAGCAATCCCATCCTGCGAGACCTACCCCCCTCTGTGCCTGTGTTGACAAGCAAGTCAACCACCTTGTTCGCATCCCTCTTGACGTGGTTGAAGGACACGACCGAATGCATTGAGATGAGGTCACGTAGGATATCCAATCTGTTAGCCAATCTCCATCTAGAGGATATTTTCTTAGTAGATCACCGGTTGGCAAGTTTCTTGGCCATCTGGATCAAAATGCTCGAGTCACCTTCTATGATCACAGGAAACCATCCTTCCCTCACCACAAGCTTGAATCCTTGGACAAGGCCCTCCAGTTCACTTGAATTGTTGGTGTCGAAGTAAAGTTTCAAAATTTCTCTGGCTGTGTTCCTGTAGACCCTCCATACCTTATGGCCACCCCATCAAAATTAATTTTAAACACCTGAATATGAGGGGGGACCAGTAATTCAGGCTAGCGGGCTTACACATTTTAACCTTCTGACGAACCCTGTCGAGATTTCTTTTGTCCATACCCCAACCATCAGCAATGTAGGCTTCCTCCTTCGAGAATTCCTTATCTTGTTCGCTCCATTGCATACTTCGGATAGTTTCAAGGATATTCGAGGCGCAGAGTCCGCCATACCTCCTCTTATGTATGCCTCTTATCCCTAAAAATGTGATAGTTTCTCTCCTTCCATACCTTCCACATTATCATACCAGGGAAAGATGACCACAGAGTTCGAAGAATTCGGTTTTTGAAGGCTCTAGGGTTCCAGTCGCGCAAAGATAGGCCGGGTTGACCTCTACATCGGCCACTCCTCCAGAATACTAAGGCCCCCCTATCCCAAATGGAAGTTGTATAAGGGAAGTTGTCTAGCAAATGGTTCATGCTTTATTCATTGTTTAGGCATAAGACGCATTGAGAAGGTCCATGGATCCCTTGACGCCTAAGATTCTCTCCTGTTAGGATTCTTCGCCTAACAACAAGCCGGCAAAATGTAGTGACCTTTGGCCAAGGATTAGTTTCCCAAATATTTTTTCCAGATTCTATCCTCAGCCTCTTGATTGCGCGATCAAATATCATAGGCCTCTTTGATGCTGAAAGAACATTTCTGAGTGTCTCCCCGTCGTAAAATATCCAGGCCAACCTTTACGCGGACCAATGTCTCTTGAAGCTCTGTCTGAAAAGAGCGCAGTTCTTCATCAGTTATAAGACCTTCCCCCCTTACCTGGTTCATCCAGCGCCTCTGCTAATCTAAAGATGGGTCCTCCCAGTGATGACACACTTTAACTCTTCCCTCTTCCATCCATTTAGCTCTGATGTTTTGCCATCTTCCCAAAAGTTGGCGTTCTCCCCATCCTTGATTTCCCAAAAACCATGCTCCTGCACCAGCTTCCGGCCGGCCAAAGCTTTCATCCAAATGTGAGATCCATGTTGCTCCTCATTATACCTAAAAAATTGGTTCTTTGGTCTATCCCTAGCATACTTGACATGCCATAATCTGGCCCAAGGTTCCAGCGTGTGATTGCACCACCACCACCATATTTCAGCCCCTTGGATTTCGCTCATGACTTCATGGTCTTGAATCCCTAGGCCCCCTCTTTCCTTGTGGCAACATACTTTCTCCCAACCTACCAGAGAAAATTTGGCCTTGAATTCCCTTCCCCCCACAGGAAGTTTCGTTGAACACCTCTGATCTCTTTTAAGACATACTTTGGGGTCGATAACACAAAGAATAGGTAAATTGGCATGGCCTGCAACCACTTTAACTAAGACCAACCTACTGGGCAAGTTTATAGGGAAGAAAACTAAGCTTGAAAGCATGCACTTTAATCTGTCCATTAGATCCTGCCATGACACCGTTTTCATGGTACCAATCCCCAGGGGTACCCCCAAATACTTGGAAGGTAAGGTCCCCTTGGAAAACCCCAGAATCCTAACAATGTTCCTTTGGACTATGGGGCCTATATTAAGAAAGAAGACTTGAGATTTATCCGCATTGACTACCAGCCCTGAGGCTTTTGCAAATAGGTTGAGACTCCTTTTAAAATCTCGGGCCTCTTGGACTAAAGGGTGCCCCATAAGCATTATGTCATACACGAATTGTTGGTGCATCTATTTCTTTATTCCCTCGTGGATATTAAGCCCATAGATCTCACCTCTTACAGATCGTGCTTGGATGAGCCTGCTCAACCCTTCCGTCATTCAAAATAAAGAGAAAAGGTGAGAGGGGATCTCCTTGTCTGATCCCGCGCGAAGGATGGAGAAGTTAGTCGAGGATCCATTCAGCAAAATGGAAAAAAAGGGGGTAGTCACCAGAATCGTGACCCATTCCACCCATTCCATTCCAGAGCCACAGGCTTCCAACCTATTTTCCATATATTGCCAACTTAATTTATCATAGGCTTTTGCAATATCCAATTTTATCAACATTCCCGATCTCTTGGTCCTCTTCAGGGAATGGATAGTTTCATGGACCGATATAATCCCATCCAAGATCTGCCTCCCTTCCATAAAACTTGATTGTTCTGGTTTAATCAGGCTGGGAAGGAGGGGTTTCAATCGATTCGCTATTACCTTTGAGATTATTTTGTAAACCACTATTACAGAGGGCGATAAGTCTAAACTTACCTAGGGTATTTGCTCCATCCTCTTTCAAGATCAAGTTCAAGGTCGCATTAAAGGCCTTGAGAACCCCTCGCTTCCTTCTAGATTCCTCCACTATTTCTAGAACTTCTTCCTTAATCAAGTCCCAAAAGAAGTGAAATAAATTCGTAGTGAAGCCATCCGGGCCTAGAGCTTTCCCCAAGGTCATCGGATTAACCGCTTCCTCCACCTCCTGCATGGATATTGGTTTAACCAACATCTCATTATTCTCTCTAGTAATCACCTTAGGAATGAGTCTAGTGATCCTAGCTATGTCCTATCTTCTATCATCCTTGTCTTCAGTCATAACATTCTCAAAGTGATGGGTTAGTTCTTCCTCGATATCTCTCCTGTCCTCGATATCTCTCCTGGTATCCACCTAGTTGCCATCGGCTTTTTTAAGCTTATGAATTTTTGAGTTGTGTCTATTATAGATGATCGAATTTATGGAAGAATTTGGCATTCTTCTCTCCCTCCTGCAGCCATTGGTTCATGGACTTCTGTTTCCAGAAGATTTCCTCTTGTTTCTCCCTAGCATCTAGTTGGATTAGCAAATCTCTCTCTTTCTCTTTCATACCCTCGTCCCACCCACCTTCCATGCCTTTCTGATGGATAAGCTCAATGTCCACAATCAATTGTTGGGCTCTGATCTATCAGTATTAATCAGAACTTGAATTTAAAATCAATCCGGGTTTGTGAACTTCGAGACACATCCAAGTTTAGGACAGAGAAGCTGGACTCATTTAGAATTTAACTATCTGTAATTGAATCTACTGACAGAAACTAAAATACTGCAGCTCACAGAGACAAAATCCTTTTACAAGGGTGACTTCGCTTGTTTCCTTTTAAGCATACAGTAATTGATTTGTGAAAGCATAAAAGACTGAAGTAAAAAGTAATTAAACAACAAATTTATAACCCTAGGATCAAACTGCAGAATTCTACCAGCGCTGAAAGACAATTACCAATCAAGATCTCTTACAAGACAACATTCATAAATTGTAAATGTCCTTTACCATTTTATTATTGGATAAACAGCAATAGATAATGAACTAGAATCTTGGTTTAAACCTTCAACGCATTCAGTATTTAACCAGTAAAAAAAACAGAGTTTATCCAATATTGCCAGTGATGTACAGCACAATAGAAATTGTAATTTGAACCGTAAATAAAAGAAACAGAGCATCAATAGAATCGATTTAAAACCTGACTGAACTTGTTCTACGATTTATAAACTGGAAATTGCAAGAAAATGCATACCAATGACACCATTTGGATAACTAGCATCAGAAGTAAATCGCTGCAACCATCAAATCGATCTACCGGCAACATGAAAGTGTGAGAGTTCGACGATGGGGGCCCTCCAAAGCCTTGCTCAGCACACAATGAAAGATTTCACAGAACTAAAGCTTTATATTCATTCACCAGAAAATTGTTTACACAGAGATACCACTTGGAGGGTTTAAAAATCATAATCTTTTGCTTGTGAAAAAGACTTGGAGGGTTTCTAAAGAAACATGAACAGTTTATCCCCCTCATAGGCCTAATTTTTGACTTGTCCTCAAGTCAAACAGGATCTTCATTATTTGTAAAACAAAACAGGAATTTGGAAAAAGACTTTATTGTTGTGAATTTTCAATGGCCAGGCAAGCCTGGTTTTCCAGAGAAAATTCAAGTTTATACTGTGCCAGCAAACTGGTTTTCACAGCTAAACTTCCTTTTTTTCTCTTTTATATTTTTTTTTTATTTTTTCTTTTATTTTTTTTTCTTTTTGTTTTATTTGCTACTGTATAAAACAGCTAAGGAGTAGCTGAAGGAAAAACACTGATGTGTTTATCCAACACTTGTATTTCCTTTTGTTGGGAAAATTG
>LPNX010805827.1:891336-960628 GCA_001517045.1 Pseudotsuga menziesii | reverse complement strand
AGTTGAATCTTATCTACTTTAATCTCGTGCCCAACTTTGGCATTTCTTTTTCAAAACTTTATTCTATGGCATGTTTGGGTTGAACTCCTTATTAAAAAAACATTTTAATGTGATTACTATCTTTGTAGAGAAGCTCAATTGTTAATGTTGTATTCATTTATGTTCATTTATGTGCAGCCGCCCTGATGTGTACTGTGTATACGGAGCACAAGGATGAAGATGGATTTCTTTATTTTTCCTACAGCGGAGAAAACACTTTTGGCCAAAACAATAAGGCTTATTTGCATCCTTGAGAAAATAATGTGATTTACTGCCATTAGAGTGAACTTCAATCTAAAGGGAACTTATGTGCTTATATCTTTATAGAGTTTTTTATGGGAACAATAACTTTGAAATTCTTTCAAAATTGTTTCACCTATGGCATAGAATGGTGAAACATGCTTGATGTTAAAACTTTTGGTCTTTGTTGTTAAACATGAATATGCATATCTCAAGTGTATTTCAATAATGATGACGTGGTGACAAAGTGTTTATATTAAAATGGTTGGTCTCGAGATTTATTTGGTTGTTGTTTGTGGCATTTCATAGATCTCTAAAATGAATGGAAATCCAAATAGCTATAATTGCAATGTTATGTTCCAATCGTAGTCATTGTAATTCTTTATATTTTCAATCAATTTAAGGATTTCGGTTTGAATTAAGGTGGTATTAAAATAATTTAGAGTTGTCCTCTTAAAAAATTTTAAGTTCTTTTTTAGAGTAGATATTTTGGTCAAAGTATTGATTTTTCATTAATTATAAGGGTTTCCCAATTAATTCCTAAAACTTTCTCTTCTTTCTTAGCTAGGCATTTTTATTATTGTATAATTACTATTGTAAATGTCATTGTATTTTAAACAAATGTACTTTTCATTTAAATCTTGCACTTTTCTTCATAAGGTCTTGTTATTATTATTTATTATATTAAAAGTTTAAATGTGGGTGTACTATGGATATATGTACTTAGACTAAATAATCATGGATCTTTGACATTGTTCAACTTGTTTCCGTTCCACTGGTCATTTATAAATAAATTTAAAACATGAATTAAAAAGCAAAAAGTTATGTAAACATAAAACAAACCAAAAATATTATAATTAAATGGTTCTAGTTAACCATTTAAGTAAGCTTTAAATGAGCATAGTTAAATGGTTCTAGTTAACCACTTAAATGAGCTTAGTTAAATTGTTCAAGTGAACCATTTAAATAATCTTATTTAAATGGTTCTAATTAACCATTTAACTAAGCTCCTTTAGATATCAATCAAGATGCATTTAAGAATACCAATATAGATGGCCATGAAACCCAAAATGGAAGATATAAACGCATATGAGAGTAACAAGGTCATATTTACAGAGCAATATACAGCTTGTATAAATTACAGAGCTAGACTTCCATATAATAACAATACATAATAGAAGAAAACAAAATACTAATATAGGGCCAAAGGTAACCCCCGTTTTCTTAGTTATATCAATTATAGAGAATTATGTGATTTAGTAAGAGTAGTGGAACACAAACAACTCAATCATTGAGAAACTTAATTGCAACTTTCAGAAACATTGGAGATCCCACATTTGTTTTCCTAGCTGCATCCCATGAGATGTTGATATCTTTGGATGAAAATTTTGGAGGGAAATTATCTTCTATTTTTTAATACAAATATAGGATGTTTGAGGGTGAGAGGAAATAGAAACCAAGTGAGATATTTATAGGTATTTGAAAAGAAGATATAGTGATCTTGTTTATTTACTCTAGATCTGGTGTACAACCTCCCATGACAAATAAGTGTTTGCATGGGATTGTGCTATGCATTTCCAAGGGACTTATGAAAAGTGGAAAAAAGATTAGAAATCTAATGGAGATAAGTAGCAAGATATTTAAAAAGCTACTGTTTGCAAGAGAAATGAGTCCTTATCCTTTAATATGTACTATATAATTTTTTGTTCTAAACTTGAAGCCTCGCTAATGGGTAATCATGTTCTTTTCTTTCTTCTCCCTCCATTCAGTTATCCCTCTTTAACTCAAACAATCTTTGTTCCCATGTTCCTCGAAACCTCTTAGACTCTTATTCTTGAAATATTATAACTTTGAAGAATATTCTAAATGTATTGTATTGTTGTAATCTATTGGAGATGTTTTATTACTTCGTCGAGATGTTATTATTGTATTTGGTCATCATAGATTCATGAGGTAAAACATCTCTTGTATGTCGGGTCAATAGAACCCTCCAGAAAGTAATATTATATTGTTTTGTGTATTCCAAGGTAAGTCGGACTAGTAACTTTGTTGGGGACGACCTAGTTAGGGAAAAATTCAAGTGGAAGATAAAGTATAAATAGAAGTGGTTTGCTCCTCATTTGGACATACATTCTCACTTGTGTAGTGTGCATAGGAGAGAGAGAGAGAGAGAGAGAGAGAGAGAGAGAGAGAGAGAGAGAGAGAGAGAGAGAGAGAGAGAGCATCTGTTTCGAGTTTTGTCTTCATACTTTTGATGCATCTATATAGAGAAATGTTTGCTAGGTTTTCTTCCCTTAGAGGGTTTCCCAGGATAAATCGGTGTCTATCTTGTCATAGTCTTTCTTTCAGTGATCCTCTATATGGTATTATTGTGAAATTGAATTAAATATTGATGTTATCTATATTAGCATATGGAATAGTAACATGGTATGAAAGATATCTTGAATAGGATGTATTTCATAAGTTGAAACTCTCTCTCTTCTCCCTCTCACAAGAAATTAGGATTTCTGTCAAAGTGTATTGAAATTTTTAATAAACTAAAACACATTTTAACTACCGCCCCTATCCTAAAAATTGTTGATCATTTTAAGGATTTCATCATATGTACCAACACTTGTAAGGAAGGATTAGGAAGGGTGTTAATATAAGAAAATTTCGTCGTGTCTTATGAATCTAGAAAACTAAAATAACATGAAAAGAATTAAATTACGCACGACTTAGAACTTTCTACAATTATACATCCTTTAAAGATGTGGTGACACTACCTCATCCGAAGAAACTTTATGTTAATGTCATATAACATAAGCTTAAAATATTTATTTGACCAACAAAATATAAATGCTAGACAGACCATGTGCCTGTATTTACTAAGTGAATAGGACTTCGAAATAAAACACATAAAGGGAAAAGAAAATAAAGTTGTAGACGCTTTGAGTCATCACACAAACTCACTGTTTGAAAGCAACAGTTACGAATCAAATATGGAAAATCAGATCTTAAATGCAAATTTTTTTGATAAAGAATACCAAAAATTAAAATAAAAGCTTGTTGAAAATGAAAATAATGAAATAAAACATATTTTATCCTAAATAGAAGATGATTAGTGTTGCATAAAAACAAGTTGTAGCTACCAAATACAACATAAATCAAATCAATAGTCATGAATGAGTTACATAAATGACCTTATTTAGGACATCCTCGAGTTCTTTTGGCCTAACATGAAGAAAGAGGTAGCAGAGTGCTTAGATTGTTGCATAAAATGATAAAAAGTATAGGTAGGAGACCAAGATTCTGCAGGGTTATTGCAACCGTTACCCATTCTAGAATTGTAGTCGAAAATAATTAGCAATAATTTTATAACAGGTCTACCTAAAAAATTCAGGCAACATGACTCCATTATGCTTGTAGTCGATAAGTTAAGTAAATCATCCTAGTGATCCTGCATATTCTATTATTGTGAAATTGGATTGAATACTAATTGAATATTGATGTTATCCGATGCTATCTATCATAAGCAATTAGGTTTTTTGTCAAAGTTGGATTTTTGGAGATATGATTGCATATAAAGTTGTGCTTCCCTAGAGCGCATCTATTGAGGCATAGATCGAAAATTTTGTTTGGGTAAGATCAGAGGTGAGGCTGGGAGAGCCTCACATCTCAATGGAGAAACCAAAATACACACTCAGGCCTAAAAATAGAATGCGAGACACAAGGAAGGCACCAAAAAAGTTGAATGCTTCATTAGGAGGCCAGATGCATTTTTATAACCATTAGAAATGGACCTCATTGATGAGGCCACAAAGAGACCAATACATGTTGTTCATTATTTATACTAATATATATAATATATCTACTTAATACACTGCCTAATACATAAAGGGGAGTGTGGGCCTCCCATACATCCCATTCCACTAGGTTCAAGTGGAAACTGACCCTGTGTTCCTTCCTCCTAGTTGAAGCTGGAAGCCATGCTTGCAAAGAGGAAAATCCAGAAAGTAGAAGAGGTGACGAGATTTGTTGGAACTGGATGATGATGATGATGGTGTAAGATGAGAGCAGGTGGGGATTCCCATATAGCTGTTGTTGTACATCTTATTGTAAATAAAATAGAGGGAGACATCTATGATTGTTTTAGATCTATGAACCTCCTCTCTTGCAATATGCGAGCATATGGGGATGTCCATACAACTGTTGTTTGTCATCTTGTTGTAAATAAACTAGAGGGAGAGATCTGTATTGTTTTAGATCTGTGAACCTCCTCTCTTGGTGGTGGAGATTTGTGCATCCTTGGGGCTAGGACACCTGTGTATCCACCAAAAAGTCAATTGATACTGAAATCCTCATAAGGGTGTGATATGGATTGATACAAAAATCTTGAAGCTACCTCGAACCCCATGCAAACCTGAAGCTACCTCGAACCCCATGAAAACCTTCTCTGTAAACAAAACTGTGTAGCATATTGCTGGAGGAATTGATAAATAACAAAAAATGGAACTAAAAGAGAACCAACTAAAAGCTAACTAACTCAGAGAGAACTAATACTAAACAAGAACTAATAATGCTGCAAAGTAAAATTGAACCAAAAAATGTGAGACCCCAGCTGGGCTTGGACTAGGGCTGGGCGGATGCCAAATGAATTTATGCAAATTGTTAAATATGCCATGTTGAAGATGGCTTGTTGAAGGATGCCAAATGAATTGAATATTGTTGAAGATGCCACATTGAACATGGCTTGCTAGAGAGTAATCCTTGCTGGTGAGTGATAGTTGTTGCTGCTGCAAGTAAGAGAAAGATTCTCCGTCCTTTAGGACAGAATCTTTGTTGATCTGGATAGAATGATCAAGTACAGACTTTGGTAAGCTCCCATTTCGTTGACCCGAAACAACCCTTGTTTTATTTCAGCCAACCTCCACTAGAGCCATAGTTTGATGTGGTATAGGAACTGGTGTTGTTCCCTTTCTATTCACAACATGTGCCATATTTGGAAATAAAGGAATAGGAGTTGATGGCATTGCTACAGTATTGTGAATAGATAGAGGAAGTTTAGGGGGTAAAAGAATGTTCTCATCTCTCCTTGTGAGATTGACATGCAGTGAAATGTCATTTGCTTTAGAAGTAGGTGTTGAGAATATAGTTGTCATTGATGTCAAAGGTGTTCAAAAATGACAAAGGAATAACCAGCGTATATGATGGCTGAACCTACTCAATAAAAGGCTAAGGTAGTCATGCAGTAAAATACGAAGGTAGTCATGACATGGCATAGTTGGGCATGTGGCATGGCACATATGATGACATGGAATAAAAAGGTCAAGTGAATGAGGATCAGGTTTGAAAGATCAATATTGAATCGTCGGGCATCCCACAAGCCGAATGCAGAAGGAAATTTACAGGGAGGCAACTTAGGAAAGTTGGTCAGGAATCCTGCATCCTGCATCCCACATCCCGCAATTTGGAGATTGGATGACTGAGATCAATCCCACCATAAATATATCAACGGTGCAAAAAATACATTGTGGAAGTCCAAAAATCACAAAACACAATTCCGCATCCTGCATCCCCCAGTACGCAAGATCAATGGTAAATAATGACTCTGTAAAAGATCAACGGTGTGAAAGAAATATTGCAGAAAGGAGATTGCAGAAAGAAGTTTCCAGAAAGTTAAAATCCTGCATCTCGCATCTTGCAATCTGGAGAGATCATACGGATGACGTTAGTTTCACAAAATCAAGATCGACAGTGCGAAACTAGTGCTATGGAAAGACGATTGTGGAAAGGATAAAAAGGATGATTAACATCCCACATCCTGCATCTCACAAATTGGAGATCAACTATCAGGAAAATGCCCGACGATGATCAACGCTCGTAAATTATTGTGAGGTAATTTTGATGTGGAAAGGGGATTTCAAGGAGGAAATATGTAAAATAGATGTACGGTCCAGATTGTACTTGATAGTAGGATCAACGGCTCTGATTAAAACTGGTAAATACATTGTAGAAATATTTTTCCATTGCGGAAATATCAGAGAACAATAAGCAGGGCTACGAAATTGAGATTTGAGGCTGAGGGAGGAATGAAACGTCGACATTTGGTGAAGGAATATGATGAATTGAAGAGGTAAGTGTTATTTGGGTGTGTTTGTAAACAAATAGTCATGACCCAAATAAAAAAGACACAACAATGAAGAGTTGCATTGAAATGATGAAGGTACTAGGTATTTAAATGAATTTTTGTGTTTTAAATGAAGTCTCTCGGTTACGAAGTTTAATAGAGTCCATAGTGAATAAATTACAATTATTCCATAGTCTGAATAAAATTAGATTAGGGTGGCAGGGAAGTGCTAGGGCAGACCAAATGGCTGTAGGGGGGTTGAAGCCTCCTTCTAGTCATAGCTGGAGAACAGGGTGTCATAGCATCCTAGTTTATAGCTACAGGAAAAACCAAGGGTGTATCTTTCATCCTTTCTATTGTAGCAGATAAACAATTTTGTAAATTCATCTTATTAATGAGTATGAGTTGGTGGTTTTCTGTTTGATGTTTCCATGATAAAATCTATCATAATTGTTGATTATTTTTTGTCTTAGTTTAAAAAGGTCAATACTGATTCACCCCCCCTCCTCTCAATATTGTGGGATAAAGCAACAATTGGTATCAAAGTAGGTTCCTTCGCAACAACTTAACCACTGGAAGGAATATCCCATTCAAAGAACACAATGGATCAACAAGAAGGACTGTCCACTAACAAAACTCCACTATTTACCAAAGATAATTATGCATACTGGAGTGTTAGAATTAGATGTCATCTGATGTCCCTAGAGTGGAAGGTTCAGGAAGCAACTAAAAAAGAACTTAACATTGGAAACCTATACCCTACAGACACAATTGAAATAGGATAATATAAAGGTAACGCCAAAGATCTAAACACAATATTAAGTGGCATAACGCAATTAGTATTTACTAAAGTTATGCAATGCACATCTACCAAACAAGCTTCAGATAAATTAAAACTAATCTATGAAGGAGAATCTAAAGTCAAAGAATCCAAACTTCAAACATATAGAAGTGAGTTTTAAATCCTTAACATGAAAGAAGAATAGAGCATTGGTGAATATCTTCTTTGTGTAGATGAAGTTGTTAATGCGATCAGAGGGCTTGGATGAAAACTAAAAGAAAAGGTAACGGTTAGTAAAGTACTAAGAAAATTACCAATGAGGTATAGCCCAAAAGTATCCACCTTAGAAGAATGAGATGATATTAAAAATATGACAATGGATGAGCTATATGGAATTCTCACTGCATGCGAAATTAGAAGAGGAAAAAATGCATCTTCAAGAAAGGAAGCATCCTTTAAGTCCACCTTACAAAATCAATCAAAAAATAAAAATGATGAGGAATATCTTTTCATCAGTAAACTTGAGAAAGGGATAGGAAAGTACAAGGTAAAATTACGTTTAAAGTGTTGTAATTGTGGAAGGATTGGACATTTTTCCTCCAAATGCACCTACACTAAACAAGATGAGAATGAAGAAAAAGAAACTTCAAAATTCAGAAGAGGTAAACTAGGAAGCAAGAAAAAACACTATGGGAACAAGAAAATTGTTTACACCATGGAAGACAATGAAGATTCAGATGAAAGTGAAGTTGAAGAAACTAAAGTCTTATGTATGGGTCTAGACACTCAAAACTAAAATAGGGACTTAGATGTAGAGGGAGAAGTGGGCCTAAGATCTGAACTTGTCAGTGCTTCTTATGTCTTGCTTCCTCACTTTCAGATGTGATTATTTCCATGCTTACTTATGATGTCGTAATGTTGATTAATATGCTATTATTATGGTTACTCAATGATCTGTATTGTAGATACTTTGATTATGTACTTCACTAATTTTCACATGTTTTACTATCGTATACATGATTCTGACTTAAGTTTGTTAATGGATAAAGGGGTGGCGTGGTGGGACTAGATTCCCATGTAAAAACCTGAGAGGTAATAGTTTCTACTTGTCCTAGCGGGCTTACTTAGTTCCGTTGAACTAATGCAGTTCTTTCTTTTTATGTGCAGGGTCACTTAGTGTTTGAAAATAGTTTATTAAAAGTTGAACAGGAAAGCCATCCGTTTGAGTTACTAGATCACATCTTTGCAGATTTGTCCTAGTGACATTATACTGCTTACAATTGTGATTATTACAACATTATTATAGTGACCGGGTCCTAAAATAGTTATTATCTACGTGACATGGACTTGTTACTTATGTGCTACTTATTTACTATGGTGTAAGTGTTTTAAGACATGTTCATGTCCTAACATATTTTTTTATTATATGTTTATTTTAAAGTTGGTAATACTTTTTATAAAAACTTTGGAAAAAAAATATATTCCATGGCGTATTTCATATTCCATGTTCTTAGGGCTTAAAGCCTAAGATATTTGATTCACATGGTCTTATCCTTAAAGGATAACGTATTCGATGCATGTAATAGTTTAAACCTTAAGTTGATTTGGGGTGGCAAGTTTACAATATAGGCCATAGACTATACGACTATGGGTTTGGTGTGCATCAATGGTGGCTAGGGTGGCACTTTCAATGTTCCTTGCGAAGAGAGGAAACCATGCTTAGGGATTGGCCCAAGTGTTAGTATGGTCATTTCATAGCATTGTTGCTTGCTCTCTGCTCTGATTCAGTATGGAGGAAATGATTTCAATGGCTTAGCAAACAGGTATCATTGTGGTTTGGTTTCGTAGCATCAGCTAATTGTTTTAACTTGTTTAACATATCATACTTCTCATCATGGCCATCGTTTTGTACTTCCAGGTTATAGGGGTGGTGAGGGAAAACGTGGTTCATCGCTTGGGGAAAGGCCGTAAGCAAATCCATAACCTTACGGTAAGCCTGTTGCACAAGTATTCACTTGTCACCTTCTGGATTTGTGTTTATGACTGATTTTCCATTTGTTGATGGTTGATTTTTCTTGAGTCTGGTTCCAATGGATATGTTTGGGTTTTGGGGGTTGGACTATAAGTTAAAGGAACTCTGTGTTTGGAATTCTACAGGATTTGGGTTTTTATTAGTTGGGGTTTTTCATTTCTCCTTCGAGCCTGAATCATTTAGATGTAAATGAATTTATTAATGGCACTCTGTTTATCAAAAGAGGCCTGGGTAACACCTTGAGAGGCTCTGTGCATTTTTTATTTAATGTTTTGGTTATGGTAATGGCCATGAGCAGCACCATTGCTTGCAATGGTGGAAGGCTGTAAGCAAACAACTGTGTAACTTTTCAATGGATTATAACAAATGGGTTTATGAATATATGTTGCGTTAGATTTATGGGTTTGTTATTATTTATGGACTGTATGAATTCTCCTTCGTTATTTACTTTGGTTGTAAGGATGACATGTTATATTTTTATCATTTAAGCAATATGATCTTAGGATCTTATCTGAGAGAATAACATGCATAGCAATAAAAACAAGAGACAAGAGACACAAAGAATTTTTCTTGGGGAAACCATAAAGGAGAAAACCCTACAACTTCCTTAGAGATAGAATGATCACCAATGCTAGTAGTAAAACCCAAAAACATAAAGATGATATCCAACCACTTGTTCTCTCTCTCTCCCTTGAGAGAGCTTCTCCTCTCTCACTCATGCGCTGCAGTGAGTGAGTGTGTGTGTGATAAATAGAGAGCCTCACTCTCTATTTATATTCTCTCGTTCACTTAATGTCCACTCCAGCATGTCAGCCCCACTTAAAAATTACTTACTAGGGACGACATCTCTAGGAGAGTCTAATAACCCTAGTGCCCCACAACTGTGGGTACTTTTCCCTTCCAATCAACAAGAAGGTTTAACCTTAACACAATGGTGGGGACTATTGCCTTGACTTACAATAACTCACCTAGGGATGACTTCTCTAGGATAGTCTAATAACCCTAGGGCCCCACAACTATGGGCACTTTAACCCTTGATCAAATAGGAGGTTTACCCACTATGACTTTACATGACTTGTTTACATTATTGAATCTCTCTATAGGAACATCGGGGAATGACATGACTCAAATACATTACATACACTTCCTGGAATAAACATCAGGGTACAATACATAAGATATACAAGTGAATACATTCCGAAGTGACAATTACATCAAAACTCCCTCTTAACTAGGAAGGTATTCTCTCGACAGAATTTATTAGCACAAGTATTCTTCTTTGGATCATTTGGATCATCATCGAGTTCTATTCATACTCATATTCAAGTCATCTTCATCTAGATATGGATCATCACTTTATCTGGATGATCACTAGATCTGGATCATCATTGGATCATCATCGAAACTGGATCATCACTAGATCATCATCACTGCTTCTGCCATCTTGATCAACTAGTGCTATCTCTTCATTCTTCTCATCACAGGAAGTTCTACAAATCCAGCCCTTTTTCATGCTGGTTGTAGTCCTAGCCTCCAAGTAGGTCTTCATCTTCCTCAGCACTTATATCTTACCATGATAGGAAACTCATTCACTAATCATGTCTGGAAGGCTCTGTTCTTATATTTGCCCATGATAGGAAAATTTATTCACACATCATGATAGGAAACTTTATTCACACATCATGTCAGAAAGGCTCTCAAACCTAGGCTAAGTGTCAGTCCCAGATTGAAAAAATTGGTGGTAACTGACTAGGTGCCTCCATTCTCCTAGAGAATGGAATTTAACACTTATATATGATCATATAGGAACCAATCCTATAGTCACATCAGAATGGTTCAGCACTCATATTTGACATGGAAGGAAGTAATCCTCTCACCATAACAGAATGGATCAGCCCTTACATCTGACCATGGAAGGAACCAATCCTCTCACGATGTCAGAATGGCTCATGGACTCATCACTTCCCCTTGGAGGGAACCTAGATATGGAGAACACCAAGATTCTCCCTGAACTACTCAAACTTCACTCTGGCCAATGGCTTAGTCAACACATCAACTATCTGTTCATTCGTTGCAACATATTGGAGCTTCACTTCTCCTCTCTGCATCATATCCCTAATATAGTGATATTTGATCTCGATATGCTTTGACTTGTCATGGAACACTAGGTTCTCTGACAACTTCACACAACTCTGGTTGTCACAATATATACAAGTAGCATCCAACTGGAGATCAAATAAATCAGATAGTAGCTTCCTCATCCATACTATTTCACAACTAGCTCAACAAGCTACAACATACTCTGCTTCAGCTGTACTCAGTGCCACGCAAGACTGTTTCCTGCTAAACCAAGAGATCACACCTGATCCTATACTAAAGCAGCACCTTGAAGTGCTCTTCCTATTGATGGCACTTCCTGCCCAATCTGAATCAACATAACCTTCTAGGTTAATCTTCTGATTTACCTCATAATTGAGCCCATAATCAACTATACCCTTCATGTACCTTAGAATATGCTTTGCAACCATCAGGTAAACATGTCTCAATGTGTTCACATCAAAGCAAATATCTAGTCTCGTATTTGTCAAGTAAATCAAGGAACCAATCATCTAACGATACATCGTAGCATCAACTGTCTTTAATGAAGCAACACTTAATAGCTTCAGGTTTGATGCCATAGGTGTGGTCATGGGCTTGCGGTCCATCATCTTGAACCTCTTTAGTATAGCTACTGCATACTTCCCTTGTCCCAGGGAGATTCCATCCACATTTTGCCACACCTCCATGCCTAGAAAGTAGTGCATCATATCCAAGTCCTTCATCTTGAACTTGACAGCAAGTCTCCTTCTTGCAACTTTAATGCGTTCCTCTTTTCTGTTAGGAACAAGTCATCGACATATAACAAGAGCATCACTAGTATTCCACCTTCAACCTTGAATCAAAGGTAAATCCTGGAGTCACCAGTAATCTGTCCCATATGTAGCTCGTGAAACTCTTTCACCTTTATGTTGAAGAATCTTTTCGACATATATTTTTATTGAAATAATTTGTGGAAGTTACTCCAACGTATTTATCTTTACTCATATTTCTTGGTATGTTTCAAATCTCTCCACCATCTTGCTACTTTCCCATTTAAATTATAGATAGCTAGTCAAGCCTTCATCTCGTTAGAGTAGTTATGTACTTGGAAATATTTGCTCATACCCAACAACCATTCCTCATATTTTTTCCCCATGTTCACTTCCCCTTCATAGGTTGGTGCTCTTATTTTTCTGAACTCCCCTTGAAGATTTTCATCGCTTCTTTGTTTCTTTCTGCATGGAGAAAGATAGTCATTACCGGAAGGAGTGTGATAATCTCCTTTTGGACATTTAGGAATATGTGCCTCTTTTCCTTGCTTTCTTTTGCTGCTGGCCCGTTTATGATAAGGTTCCTCCTTGAACCTTTTCATTGAATGAGTGGGTTTTCCATGCAGGCTTCCTCCCATCATATTTCGCAGCAATGCTTCATTAATTGCTTGTTGTTCATTTTTTTCATTCAGAATATCATCTCTGAAACTTTGCAATTTTGCTTGAAGACTGTGTGTGGTTTTCATAATATCAGAATTCAACTCCACCACCAGTTTTTCTTCCTGGGTGGGGGTGTTCATCTTCCCTTTTTAGCTGGTATCTTCTTCAGTAGTAATGATTTGAAATGTTCTGTAAAAAATCTTGAAATTGCAAAATTTAATAACAGGAAAAATTTATGTTAGTCAACAAAATTTAAAACATACTTTACTTTCCTTGCAACGAATGTCTGATATGCCCATTAGGTCTCTTAGTGTGGAAATTGGGATCTGATACCAGTTGTAATGTCCCAAAAAATTGAAATTAATTTTTATTTAGTAGGATAGTCAAAACTACCTATGCTGGACATTATTAGACTTGCTGAATGTGTCGTACTCTATTTATACTACTTGTTTTATCGTAAGTTGTTCTTACGTCCTTCTTCCTCACTTTATAATGTGATTATTTTCGTGCTTACTTATGATGTCATAATGTTGATTAATATGCTATTGTTATGGTTATGCAATGATGTGTATGTTAGATACTTTGATTATGTACTTCATTGATTTTCACATGTTTTACTATCATATACAGGATTCTGATGTAACTTTGTTAATGGATAAAGGGGTGGAGTGGCAGGATTAGTTTCCCATGTAACTACCTAAGAGGTAATAGTTTTTACTTGTCATAGCGGGCTTACTTAGTTCTGTTGAACTAATGCACTTCTTCCTTTTTATGTGCAGGGTCACTTAGTGTTGAAAATTTGTTTATGAGAAGCTGAATGGGCAAGTCATCCATTTCAGTTACTAGCTTACATCTTTGGAGATCTGTCCTATCGACAATATACTACTTACAATTGTGATTATTGTGATGCTATTATAGTGACGAGGTCCTACAAAACTTGTTATCTATGTGACACAGATTCATTACTTATGTGCTACTTATTTACTATGGTGTAAATGTTTTAGTGACATGTTCATGTACTAACATATTTTTTATTATATGTTTATTTTAGTTGGGATTTTTTCATTTTGCCTTTGGGCCTGAATCATTTACATGTAAATGAATTTATTAATGGCAATCTGTGTATCAAAAGAGTCTCGGGTAATGTTATGGTGATAGGAAATAGGGTAGCGATATAACATAAGGTGGAACCATATGTTAGCAGGGTTTAATCGTTGGTATGGGAAATGGAGGCCATGGAATATGTAATGAAGATTGACTATGGATAGTGGGTTTTGTATTTTGTTAATGGATTCCAGCTGGTGCATTCAATGCTCTTGGGGGAACGTGACATCCCCAAGCTTAGGGCTTGGGCACATGATGGTTTTGTAATTTGCAAGGTTTTGAGTTGGGGTTTGGTCTTGCTCTCCATAGGGGAGAATGAAGGCGAACTCCATCATCATGAAGGTAAGCTCTTGGTTGGTTTATCGGTTCTTCTATGGTTTGCGTTGATGCACTTGATCGTTGTCGTGCTTCTCATCGTTTTTGTGGGTGGTTACAGGTGTTGGGGTCTGTGGAGAGAGTCATGGCTCAAAGCTTGTTGTCGGTTCCTATATGATGGAAATGGTGAACAATAAGACTTCCAACAAGCCAATTCTTGTTACCTCTTAGCCCGACTGAGTGATGTCTTCGCTGTTTGGTTTTGGGGTTTCAATGTGGGGTTTAAAATTTGCCTTCGGGCATATGATTACAAACTTGGATTTTATTAAATGTTTTAATGGCTTTGGCCGTAGAGTGAAATCACACTCCCTTTGGTTCTGTGTATAAATTTTGGGTTTTTAAAGATGGTATGGTTTGGTATTTTGAGCCATGGGCTGCACCTTTGCTTGCAATGGTGCCATAGCCCATTGGCATGCCTATGTGGAGTCACTGTGATTTACCCTGCTATGTATGATGTTAAAACTATGCATTTTTGTTTAAATAAATGATCATTTTCATTTAGCTTACTGCGTTTGTAATGTAAATTTTATGTTAATGGTTTATTGAGGAGGTTTTGACACAGGCATGCACCTTCATTTAAGGTCTATGTGTTGAGTATATTTTAAAGGGTTGTAATGGTGAACAACATGGGTGTTGAGAGACCAAGCTATGAATGGCTTGACCCTTCCCCATTGTGGCTATGATAGTCTTGCTATTATTTCATTTGTTACTTATCCTGTATTAGTTAGTTTAATGAGTTGATTCGTTAACATAGTAGTTTTGTAATAAAACCATACTGTGTAGTTCTATTTTGGCATGTCTATAACTTATGTGAATGTTGTGGGTAGAATCTGTGGGTTATTTAATTATTGTGAATTCGTCATTGTAATTAGACTCTAAATGGACTCTGTGTACTTAAAAGATTTGTGGTTGAGGCCGTATTTTAGCACTGGTACCATACTAGGGTCATGCGACCCTGATGTAGCGAAGGTAATAGTAGATAACAACGCTTTGATATTTTTATTGGAAGTATTATGGTTCTTAATAATTGTTTCCCACATACCTAATGTATAGTGTGGCCTTAGATTAATAATAGAAACAACCTACAAGAACTAATCATGGGCGTTACCATGTGTAACGATTACAGATTAAAGGAGAGTTTGTTTTCATGCCTTATGTAATAGTTATGGTTCTTAATTATTTTAAAGAACAACAGCATGGTTGCGTTATTTGATTACTGTTTGTAAATTTATGCTATGGTTATTAATTTGTGCTTTGGCCTTAGGTCTAGGACATCGATGGGAATTGATGTCGTGACCTCTTTTTGGAAAAAAAAGATTTTTAATTACTAGTTGGTTAATGTTATGTGCTTAGGGAAATTTAAATAGGACTGTGGATTATTATGTATGTAAACAAAGTTTTGATAAAGGACCACATGGATGGTCATGATGCCTCCTCTGATTATTCATAATGTTATTTTATTTATGTGGAGTATTTTAATATTAATTTGTAATATGGAGACATACCTTGAAAGGTCTTTAATGATTTGATTAGATTTGTTTTAGGTATAATATGTTCTTAGTGGATTTAATTTATATTCTAGTTCTATTGCTAAATAGTCATATTTAGCATTCTGGTTTATTTACTGATGAACTAGTTTTGATTTAAAACTTTGAAACAAGCCTCTACTGACAAATGTAATATGTCAGCAGAGTACTAAAACCCAAGGCATAAAATACTATACTACTGATAACAAAACCTAGTTACAGTAAGCATAAACTAAATACTTGGAATAATACAGAAACAATATTAAGGATACAAACCCTAGTAATATACATCATATATCAAAATGTATAGCCTAGGGTTAGCATTTTAAGAATACAAACCCTAGTAGATTATTAACCAGAGAATCAAAACAACAAGGTTAGTATATGAATTGAAATCATCTACCTAGTATAAACAACAGTTATTCTAGGAAAATAGAATAGGTAGTCAAGGGTTTCATACCTGAATTTGAAGCTCTGTTAATGGCTGAACCTGCACACTCAAATAACCAACATAACAATTCAATGCAGATTGACCTTGGTTTGATGACCAAATCACTTGGGAACTACCACGTTCCACCGAACCATGACCCAGAACCGTTCCTGGTTTTAATCTGGACCCCCCCCCCCCCAGCTAGACTCCAACATGCAAGTAGCTTAGAGCTCCTAAGGAAGGGTTTCCTAACTGGTATTCAGTTCTTAATCAATTCTCTTTTTCTTGCAGGAAAATGTTCTCCAGGAAAACACTTGAGAGCAAAACAGGTAGAATAATAATTATCCAAAGATAAAAATCACAACCCCAAGCCTTTGCTTGGCTTGGGTCTTGATAGATAGACTTTTCAGTGAAAGGGATAGTTAAATCAAGAAATCCTCGATTTCTTGATTTAACCCTTTTTTAATTACTGGGGTAATTTTCAATACTTAACTTAGGAACTTTTAACTAGTTCCTAGTTAAAATTTCATAGGAATTATATTATTTATTAATCCTTTAATAATAAATAATAATTGATGGAGCTTCTCTTCTTTCTTTTATTTAATTATATATTTAATCATAATTAATTCTTTATACATACTATGTATAAAATACATAGTATTATAACACTTATTAACATTTGTCTCTGGGCATCATGTACCATGATCCCTAGACTTAATGACACTTCTTCACTAAGGTCAAGTAGATAGGTGGCTTAGGTCTACTAGGCTAGGAAACTCCAAACATCCTTGCATGTTGGATTTCCCTTGTATAACATGCTAGCTCTTCAGTACTTTGATGAGAATACATAAATTTGAAATTTCATTTAAACACTTAAAAATAAGTATGAGGAGATCAATATTTTTCGTGAGTTGTTTTCACTCAGAATTTATTAAATTCTTTTCAATAACCCCTCGTGCTTACCAGATCCCATAATCAATGCCTATAGCAAGGATTTACAAACATAGTGCAATTCTAGAGCTTTTTCTCAACACTAAATGCTAGGACGTACTTGTACGATAGACCTAGGGATACAATGGCCAAGGATCCGATGCTCCAGAGCTTATGCTCAACATCAACATGGAAGGCTCTAGGGATTATACCCAACACATCCAATTATCTTTTCATGTGTTCTAGAGCTTCTCGCTCAACTCAAAGGTAAGTACTCATGTGCTCCAGAGCTTCTTGCTCAACACAATTCATCAATCACACGTGTTCCAGAGCTCCTCGCTCAACACAAAGCATCTTGTCAATCATATGCTTTAGGGTCCACACCCAGCACAAACAAGAATATACATATATCATCAATAATTGGCTTATGCCCAATATATAAAACAAATCATCATGTTCATATGCAGTGGGGTCTTTGACCCAATATAAAATAAAACATCAGATAATCATCATAATCAATAGGCACATGCCTATAAGTGTTAGGTCCGAAATTCGGGATATTGCAATGGCTAAGGATCCAATGTTTGAGAGCTTATGCTCAACATCAACATGGAATCCTCTAGGGGTTATGCCCAACACTTCTAATTATCTTTCCATGTGTTACAGAGCTTCTCGCTCAACACAAATATAAGTACTCATGTGCTCCAGAGATTCTTGCTCAACACAAAACATTAATTACCAATGTGCTCCAGAGCTCCTCACTCAACACAAAACATTAATTACCCATGTGCTCTAGAGCTTCTCGCTCAACACAAAACATCTCATCAATCATATGCTTCAGGG
Source organism: Pseudotsuga menziesii (assembly GCA_001517045.1). Lineage (NCBI taxonomy): Eukaryota > Viridiplantae > Streptophyta > Pinopsida > Pinales > Pinaceae > Pseudotsuga > Pseudotsuga menziesii. Next base: position 942,710 of record LPNX010805827.1, on the reverse strand, counting down.
TCCATGCCCACCACAAACAAGCATATATATTGTTTGGTGGAATTAATGTCATTTTAATTCCATTGTAGTATTTTCCTAGCCATTTAATTTGTCAATCTGAGGTTTGTAGGCTTACGAAGCACATGCAAAGTATATGCAGGACTAAAGCGAAATTAAGCTAATATAACCTCACATGAAACTAAGACTAATATAATCTGACCCCCTTTAAGCTAAAACACGCAATTTCTAATCTAATGCAGGAAGATTAAACACACGACTGAAAGTAAATTGCATAAAAGAAAGATAGCATATGAAGAGCAACAAGACAACACATGTGAGCTCACATTAACCATAAAACAATCTTAAATTACATCACAAGAATCAATCATAAATCATGAATGCATCAAACCAAGATTATGAACAAAAGCTAAGAATTCCCTTCTCCATATTACAATGTCAAGACTAACTTCTACAATCTACAATCTATCTCTGATCTATATCCTATGATTCCAGATTCTATATCTGATTAATGAAATGAAGAGAGAGAACTCTCTTTTATACATGAAGGAGATAACCATATCATAATGATAGATCCACTATTCACTCAACCACTCAACTACTTTCCTATTATTACAAGATATGATCCCTTCAAATCCTCCACATATCTCTCACAAATTCTCCACTCCTAAATCCAAGATAAGATATGCCAACCAAATCTTCATGATATTCTCATTAGAATTAGCTTGAATAATTATCTCCTTGAAATGGTGGAGGAGATATTCAAGAAGTCTTTTCTTGAATTAATCCTTCACATATTCCAACACATTACAAAGCTCATCCATATTTGAGATATTAGTGAAAAACATGTTTAGTTTCTAATACTTTAATCATAAATTCACTTATAATACTAAAATGGATAAAGTGGAAATAATAAGGTGAAACCCACATATATGTATGGAAATGGTATGATAAAAGGTTAATGGGATGATAAAATTTGAGGAATAGCAGAAGATAAAGTGGATGAAAATGTGACATTTCCGAGTCTCAACATACTCCCCAACTGAACTTGTTGCATATCCCCATGCAACCGTGTATGAATCTTCTCAAGAAATTTTGGCATTTGAACTTGGATTTGATTGATGATGTCTTTTTAATAACGAATGTTTTCAGGGTGTGAAATACATGAGTAACGACTAGCATTTCCTTATAGTTGGTTCTTGTGTGACAACCATGAATATAAAGAATGTCGGTTCTTGTGTTAACAACATTCATTTCATGACGTGAAATGCATGAGTAATAGCTAACATTTTCCTTATGGTTGGTTCTTGTGTGACAACCATGAATACAAAGAATGTTGGTTCTTGGGTTAACAACATTCATTTTGATATTTATTTTCTAGCTGCCATACTCTTACTGGAAATGATAAGTTATTAATGTGCATAGAAAACATCATTGTGCATAAGAAAGCCTTTATCTTTATGAATCATGCCAATATCAATGTGTATAAAGAAAAGTGTAATAGGGGATTTGTCATAAAAGAAATGCTGATGAAAGGTAAATGAGATGAAAAATGGGTGATGGTGGTGGAAAGAATGGAATGAATATAGTTCCCTCTCCCCAAATGATCTGGTTGCATGTCCTCATGTGACCTAACATGGGTTGTGAAAGTGAAAATAAGAAATGGAGCATGGTGAGGGAATTTTCCAAATTATTCATTGCTAGCATGTAAAGAATTGCATGATTAAAGTTTAGAAAACAACATACCCCCACTTACCCAAAAATTAGATGAACGATGCAATAGGAATGTAGCTGATGCTGCTAGATCATGGAATGTGTCATTACTACTATGACTGTAGCTGCTGGATCATGGGAAATAAAGGAATCGGAACTGCTACTGTTGAATCATGGAGAATATGTCATGGCTGCAAGATAAAAATGTAACTGTAAATGTTGTTGCGGCTGCAACTGTTGGAACTGTTGTAATGTGAAGTGGAGGAATTTGACTGCTGTTGATAAATAATGGAAAATGTGGAAGACAAAAAGTGGAACTATGGTACTGTCATAGATATGAAGTCATGTGTCTAGAACTACTTATCTCACTTAGAAAGAATGTATAGTGTTCACCTACTATAAAACCCGGTGGTATAGTTCTAATCATGCGAATGTATGTGTCAAGGTCGAGCATGAAGAGAAATCATTGGATTACCGACCATTGATGAATGCCATTAACCAATGCGAGGCAACTCACCAGTGGTTTCAATGAGTGTGAAGGTACCCAAGTACATCTTGCAAAGTGCGAATAGATGTGTTGACGTTGAGCCACTTGCAAGATCTGAGGATCAAGGGACATTGATGAATTCCCATGATTGTTAGTGAGAGAACTTGCCATTAAGGCATGCAAGCCTCTAGGTACTCAAAATGAAATCTATTCTATATCCCAGATGAGGTGCTGAGGTCGATGGGGCAAGACTTGTTGAAAGGTGGGCCTTAAGGAATCCCACATCAGTCAATGCGAGTTGGTATAAAAAGATTGGTAGGACTATAAGTGAAAAGATTTCACAGTCAAGCAGTGGATCTCGCAAGGCTATGTAGTCATGGAAAGGGAGATGGTTTTATTTAGAACGCAAACTGGAATGGAAAAATGAACTAAAAAAGATAAAGGGATGTATGCAACTTAGAAAGATAGGCATGTGTGAATTCATGAAAGATAAAGTCATGGAAAGTGGACTTCAAGACATGGATGGTGAAGGTGCTCTGAAGGAGAAATATGGATAAACAATCATGACACAAATGAGTTTATGGATGGTTTCTATGTAACAACCAGCATTATGATGTTTATCAGCAAAAGTCATGAGTAACCGCTCCTTCAGGCTGTCTATCAAAGAATTTTTCTCAAAAGTTTTGTGTTTCTTTGACAAGTCACTTTAGCAGCAAAATGCGACTATCTTTGAAACTTGAAAAAAAAACTTAGTACAAAATCCTGTATGAAAACTTATTAGTGAATATGTATTGAATATAGTTCTCCCTCCCCAATTGATCTAGTTGCATGTCCTCATGAAACCTAGCATAAAACTAGTGAGAAGTTCGTAAAATAAAACATATCATGCGGAAAGAATTCCACAAGCTGTAAAGAAAATTACCTGTTTCCCGTGCTGGTTTCATTTGCTATTATTGTCAAAGTGACTTTAAGAAAAACAATTTAGCGTTAATCATAAAAGCAATTTCAGGAAAAATGAAAACGTCCATTTGCAACTTTTTTGCAAAATGTAAAACAAAAGAAATAATTTTTATAATTTTATATATTTTTCTTGTTTTTGTTTTATTTTTACAACACACCAAAATAAAATAAAATAAAAATAATGGCAAAAACACTCAAAATTGAATTTATCTGATCCGTGTTCCTGGGCATTCAACATTTAGAATTTAGAATTTTAATATATGTAACAGCTAGCTGCGACACCGCTTATAGTTGCAATTGTGAGCTACGACAGTGATCTGCAACACCCAGCTGCAACACCCAGCTGCAATACCCAGCTACAACAGCCAGCTGCAAAAAGTGGCTGCAGCAACACCCAGCTACAACAGCCAGCTGCAACAGCGAGCTACAACAACCGGCTGCAACAGGCGGCTGCAACAACCAACTGCAACTACCGCCTGCCACAGCCAGCTGTGACAACAAGATGCAAAAACCGACTGCAATAGCCATCGTTAATATAAAATAAATGGACACCTTCCCCATAAGTATCGATTTCTGCCGGTTCTGAGTTATCCTCTTTTTTTTTATTATCATCGTTCATGCAGCCTTTCCTATTACAAGAAACTCTTGGCGCTGTGATAAATCATCATTATAATTGGTTCATTGTGCACTACTATGGATTTTAAAATCAAATATCCTCAAACATGGCTCTGCATTGGACACTTCTATCAAATGATCTATTTCCGCAAAGTCATGCTAGTGCAAAACAGGTCATGTGCCTATGTGCACTATGTAATAATGCTCACAGTTGAAATTGCAGCCCAATTTTTGGTATTGTTCATTCAACTGGGATATAGGAACTCAATTCAATTGCTATATTAATAAACTAACCTCGCCTTCCTCCTTTTTAATACCAGTCCACTTGCTTCTACGATCATAATTTCTTTCGGTTCATAGCGTACGTTGTCAAGATTTAGGTTCAGTGTGTAAACATGATTTGACTGGTGGATGTGGGACAATCACTTTGGTTCGTGACTTCAATAGATGTGGTCTAAAATGCGTTACAACTTCAAATACAAAAACCCTTATTTGTCGATCTCAGAATACCTCAATTACGCTATTTAGAAATAAGAACTCATAAATTCAACAAACGCTTCATCATTTCGGTCCACTATCAAAGTAAAAATCGTCGTGTATGCTGTGTCCCATGAAAAAGTGTATAGAATGAAATATTTAGTTACATCAACTTTTAAGTGCAAGAGCTTGTGTGATTGATTATTTGATCTTTAGAAATTATTCCTTTTTCTTTTCCATCCATTTGAATAATATATATATAATTAAGTCAGTCTTGCAATGGACGTACAATCTCAGAAAAATAATAAATGAATCTTTGCTTGATAGGGTGCATTAATAGAATGAGGTTACGCCTAGCTAGTGGGTGGGGCAAGGGAAAACATGAAACTGTGTGATATTTGAGAGTTGTGATGGTATCCCTCCCTTCACTACTGCGAGAGCCATCGTCATTTGTATTATTTCTTTTGTGAGAGGAAAAATTCCTGAGACATTGTCCTTCAAAATTATCTACACGGTGCTACAACTCAAATAGATAATGAGAGTGTTCTATGAGTGACAGGGAAGTCAACATTTGAAGGTGCTCGAAGGTTGAGTGGTTAACATTGGCTATTGATTTTCATAAACCTTTCCATTGAAGGAGAGAGAAAAACAATATTTTCATGACTGAAGTTGATTAGCATATGGAGATATATCCTCCAATACCATACAGTGGAGATACAAATAAATTTGTCACCTAAATGCACTCTCTTTTTGTGTAGCTCACAAAAGGAAACCTTCCTAGTGAAGGTATGCTGCGGTTCAATGCGCATTCAATGTGCACATTCCTGAATGTGAATTTTATATTGTGCAGAGGCTGGCATGATGCCTGAATGTGAATTTTATATCTTTACCTATTGGGCCATCTCTCTTTGTGTGATGTCCCCTATTTCTATGTGTGATGAAGAACTAGGAATTGAAAAATCATGAACCCCTATGTATTGTTGCATGTGAAGGTTCTATTCATTTGATGCACTTTAGGCGTTGACGTTCAATCACGTTAGGTGTTGACGTTCACTCACTAGATGCACCAAGAAATACAAATTTGATGCTATCATTAGTTTGGGGTTATGTTTTTTATTACATAAATTGGAGAATTTAGAATTTGGGATATCAAAGAGTGATTTGGTTTTCAGGATTATTGATACTGTAATCGCCTCAACTTAACCATACTTTGGAAATAATGTCAACTTGGAGAATTGAGATCGACTACTCCATCCAATATCGTTGAGATCAATTGATCTGGAGACCTCATTCTTGGGATTGTTTATAAAAAAATATGTATTGGAATCGTTACTTGACCGAAATCCTCGCTAGTCCTTTTTTTCAGTGTAAGAAGATTGAGATCTGAGCTCAAAGATGAAATTTCTACTGGCTATACACTAGAGGTAAGGTGTTTGTTTGCATAGAGACATGGAGGTTGGCCCATTTATCAGGGCGGTATGGGTGTGTCGATAGCTGTGTGGGAATGATGGTAGAGAGATTCAGGGATACATATGGACCAAACTCCTTAATCGAGGTGTAATGATATTCTTATTAATTGTAAAATGAAAGAAACCAAGCACAATTGGTCCCCACATAGATGTCATTTTTTGTAACCATCACACACCAAAATATATGGTGCCTAAGCTTTAAAATATTTCTGCGCATACCACCAGAATATTCGTTATTCTCATCACCAACAACGCTACCAGATTTAGAGCAAAAAAAACACATATAATATAATAGTGGTGCCCCTTTTAGCATTGACCAATAAATATACGTGTACCAATAACGTCCTTACTGCCTCATTGTACCTACATGGTTCCAGTAATGAGCTTTAAAACAATATTGATGCTTATAACAATATCACTGAGCCATCAGTATGAAACATTACCTTCTATGAGCCCGTCTATAAAGGATGGTGAACATAATGGTTGAAGTGTCAACAACCTCATCGAACCAATATAGAAATAGATGTATATATATATATATATATGTATGTATGTATGTATGTATGTATGTATGTATGCTTGCAAATGAGTTCACCTACCTCCTCTCCGCAAGAAATATTATCATGGAAAATTGATCAAGTTGAAGTGACAGAGTTCTCATCATGGATATGTTGGTTTAAATTGGTTATTAAAGCTACCTGTGCTGGAGGTAATGTCTATAGACACCCTCTAATGGTCTATATGTTGAGGGTTCATATGTAAAATGTTATGATGGTGCTGGTGGAAGAAGCAGCTGAGCCATTAATAACTAGAAAATGGTTTCTATTGACTGCATTTTTGCTGAGGGTGAATAAGGAATAAGTTCTAATAGTTCATTTGGATGAATTTCTCGAAAGTTTCTTTCTCTCCCATCATCACTTTGATCTTGGAATTGAGCACCAGTATTTGCATTAGAAACACCCCTTGGAGTTATCATTCTTGGTGTTCTATTTCTGCTATATTCGCGCTAGCATTTGTAATTAAAATTGAAATGAAGGAAATACATGTTGAGCTTGTTAGTTTTTCAACATTAAGCTAGCATTATTAGGATATTTAACTGAGAGAATAATAAGTACAACAATCAAACACAAGAGACAATGAACACAGTGTTTTTCCTCGGGGAAATCATAAATGGAGAAAACCCCGCAACTTCCTCAGAGATAGAATCAATACCAAAATAGTAAAAGCCCAAAAAAGTAAGTGATCTCCCGACAACAGTAACCTTCTTCTTATCTATCCCCAGTGTCTTCTCCTTCCTCAACTATGCACACACTTGAGTGTGGATGGGTTGTATGATAAATAGAGACTCCAATTCTCTATTTATAATAATCACGACATGACTAAAACCCTACCAGGGTCGACCTCTACTAGGAGAGTCTGATAACCCTAGTGCCCCGAAAATGTGGGGACTTTAACCCTTAGGCAATCGAAGGGTTACCCACAATAAATTGACATGACTTGTTTACATTATTGATCCTCCCGATCGGAACATCAGGGCATGACAACATGACTCAATTACATTATAGATACATCCCGGAATAAACATCGGGTTACAACACATAAGATACATAGATGAATACATTCTGAAGTTACAAACATGTCAACACTCCCTCTTAACTAGGAAGGTATTCTTTTGACACAATTTTCAGTACTGGTCTTCTTCTCTGTATCAGCTGGATCTTCTCCTCATCTACATCTCAAGTCTTCTGCGTCTTTAAGTCATATTCATCTTCAAGTCATCTTCATCTTTGGATCTGGATCATCTCTCAATTTGGATAATCATGGGACATCATCACTGGATCTGGATCATCACTCGATTTGGATCATCATTGGGCATCATCACTAGATCTCGATCATCACTCGATCTGGCTCATCACTGTTATATCATCATCACTGGATGTCAATCATCACTGGATCTGGATCATCATTGGCTATCATCACCGGATCTCGATCATCACTCGATCTGGATCATCACTGGTGCTATCTCATGATTCTTCTCGTCATTGGAAGTTCTACAGAGCCAGCCCTTTTTCATGCTGGTTGTAGGCCTAGCCTCCATGTAGGTCTTCTTCAACACTTATATCTGATCAACACATGATCAAATAAAGGCTCATCATTTCTATTTGATCAACACATGATCAAAGATAGATACTACACTTACTTCTGATCAACACATGATTGAAGAAAGGCACGCCCAACACTTACATCTGACCTACTCATCAGAAAGGCACACCCAACACTCACATATGATCATGTTGGAACTAATCCTATAATCATATCAGAAAGGCCCAGCACTTACATCTGATCAAAACATGATCGAAGAAAGGCTCAAAATTTCTATTTGATCAACACATGATCAAAGATAGATACTACACTTACATCTGATCAACACATGATCGAAGAAAGACACTGCACTTACATCTGATCAACACATGATCGAAGAAAGGCACACCACTTATATCTGATCAAAAAATGATTGAAGAAAGGCTCAGCACTTATATCTGATCAACACATGATTGAAGAAAGGCTCTGCACTTACATTCATCCAGGACGGAACACATCCTACCACAATGATGAAAGGGATCTGTACTTACATCCACCTAGGCGGGAACACATCCTGCTCACAATGATGGAAGGGCTTGCACTCATATATAATCTTGTAGGAAACAATCCTATAGTCATATCAGAATGGCCCCCAATCCTCCTCGACTAAGATACCTGGATATGACCAGGTGCCTCCATTCTCCTAGAGAATGCCAGTTGCCCTTACATCTGACCTACTCGTCAGAATGGCCAACACTCACATCTAACATGGAAGGAACTTAATCCTTTAGCCATGATATAATGGTTCATCCCTTACATCTTATCAAGTGGGAACACATCCCTCTGTCACATTAGAATGGCTTCTTAGTCCTAGACTGAGTTTTCCTGGTAACTAACCAGGGGCCTCCATTCCAAGACTGGAAATTGCCCTTACATCTATCCTACTTGACATAATGGCCAGCACTCATATCTGACATGGAAGGAACCAATACTATCACCATGACAGAATGGCTCAGCCCTTACATCTGACCATGAAAGGAACCAATCCTCTCACCATGTCAGAATGGCTATGGGTCTCATCATTTTCTCTTGGAGGAAACCTCAATCTGGAGAACGTCAAGATTCTCCCTGAAGTACTCGAACTTCAGCCTAGCCAATGGCTTCATCAATACATCAGCTATCTGTTTCTTCGTTGCAACATACTGGAGCTTCACTATTCCCCTCTGCACCATATCCCTGATATAGTAATACTTGATCTTGATATGCTTCAACTTGTCATGGAACATTAGATTCTTTGACAAATTCACGCAACTCTGGTTGTCACAATGTATGCAAGTAGCATCCAACTGGAGATCAAATATATCAGACAGTAGCTTCCACAACCATACTGCCTCACAACTAGCTGAATAAGCTACGACATACTCTGCTTTAGCTATACTCAGTGCCACACAAGATTGCTTCCTGTTAAACCAAGATCACACCTGATCCCATACTGAAGCAACACCCTGAAGTGCTCTTCCTATCAATGGCACTGCTTACCCAATCTGAATCAACATAACCCTCTAGGTTAATCTTTTTATTTGCATCATACTTGAGCCCATAATCAATTGTACCCTTCAGGTACCTCAGAATATGCTTTACAGCAATCAAGTGAACATGTCTTGGATCTGTTAGGAAATGACTCAAGGTGTTCACAACAAAGAAAATGTCTGGTCTCATGTTCATCATGTACATCAATGACCCAATCATCTGACGATACATCATTCCAGCAACCGACTCTGATGAAGCATCACTCAATAGCTCTAGGGTTTATGCCATAGGTGTGGCCATAGCCTTGCAGTCTATCATCCCAAACCTCTTCAGGATCTCTACTGCATACTTCCCTTGTCCAAGTAAGATTCCATCTATACTCTACCACACCTCCATACCTAGAAATTAATGCATCATCCCCAAGTCCTTCATTTCGAACTCAACAGAAATCTTTCTCTTCATATCAACAATCAACCCATCCATACTTGTCACAAATATATCATCTACATACAGTAAAAGCATCATTGGGTTTCCATCCTTAACCTTGTAGTAAAGGTTGGAATCTGCTTTACTCTTGGTAAAGCCTAAACTAGATAGAAAGCTATCAATTTTCCATACCAAGTCCTAGGTGCCTATTTCAAACAGTACAGGGCTTTCTTCAATCTGCATACATGAGACTGTCTGTCATGTGTCTCAAAATCGAGTGGTTGTTCTACATACACTTCCTCTTCCACTACACTATTCAAGAAAGTAGTCTTGACATCCATTTGGTGTATCTTCCATTTCATCATTGTATCCAGAGCAAGTACTGATCTAATGGAAGTGTATCTAGATACAGGTGCAAAGGTTTCTTCATAGTCTATTCCTTGTTTATGAGAGAAACCCCGAGCCACAAATCTTGCCTTATACTTTTCAATGCTACCGTCTGCAGCATGCTTGATCTTGTAAATCCATTTGGAAGTTATAATTGACTTCCCTTCTAATATTAGGACAACATCCCAAGCATCATTCTTCATGATCGATTGATATTCTTCAATCATAGCATCCTTCCATTCTTTCCGTTCTGCTGCTTCTTCATAACTGGAAGGTTCTTTATCAATGAAATCACACAGTAAAGCTACATACCCAGAGCAGGATCTGGTCCTCTTTCTTTCTCTCTGATTCTCTTCTGGAGCCCCATATCTTTCTGCACCTTGGATAAGTTCTTGTACCCAAACAAGTTTCCTCTTATGAGGATTCTTCTCCAGAGATGGATCTACAGGTCTTTGTGGTTCTTCAAATTATCGATCTTCTTCTTGAATTTCTTCGTTCATAGTTGTATCATCAATTCTGGGTGCTTCTGCTTCTTCAGGTTCTTTAGTAAGTATCTTTTTGGATTTGTTGTAAGCTGTGTCTTCATCAAATGTCACATCCCTGCTGATGTCAATCTTCTTGTATCCTGGGAAATAGATTCTGTAAGCCTTTGAGCTTTCAGAGTATCCCACAAATATACCCTTCTTTCCTGAAGGATTTAATTTTGTTCTCTTCTCTTTTGGAATGTGTATGTACACATGACAATCGAATATTCTAAGATGGCTAACTTTTAGTTTCTTGTTGGAGAAGATTTCTTTAGGAGTCTTGTTCTCGAGTACTCTATGTGGAGTACGGTTCTGTACATACACCGTTGTTCTGGCAACTTCATCCAAAAGATGCATAGAAAGATCTTGATCATGAAGCATGGCTCTTGTAGCTTCCATGATGGTTCTATTCTTCCGTTCCACAATCCCATTCTGTTGTGGATTATAAGGAGTGGACAACTCCCTCTTAATCCCTGATTCTTTGCATAGCTCTTTGAATTCATTTGATGTGAATTCTTCGCCATTATCTGATTGAAAAGTCTTGATCTTCTTTTCAGTGTGTTTCTTGATCAAGGCTTTGAATTCCTTGAATTTGCTGAATACTTCATCTTTGTTCTTCATGAAGTAAACCCATGTATTCCTAGAAAAATCATCAATAAAAGAAACATAGTATGCATACCCTCTTAGTGAGTTTGATGACATCAGACCACATACATCGAAGTGGATGATTTCTAGTATGTCTTTGGCTTTGATTTCACTATAGGGAAATGTCTTCTTTGTATTCTTTCCTTTCGCACATCCTTTGCAGACCCCATCATGTAATTCTTGGAATTCTGGAAGACCTTCAACAGCTTTGCTTGCAATAGGTAGTGCTCTGTAATGTACATGTGCAAGCCTTCTATTCCAAAGTTCACTTGGCTCTACTGTGTCATGGATTAAGGCTTGTTCTAGATGGCCCTTCAATTTGTACAAACCTCCTTCTCATTCTCCAAACACCACCGCATCATCGATAGTCTTTCCTTTAGGCCACATGATGACTTGACCATCTATGAATACAACCCTCATTTATTTTGCATCCAATGCTGATATGGAGAGAAGGTTCTTCTTGAGTCCTGGCACAAACAATACTTCTTTCATTGTTAGAGACTTACCGGATTCTAGTTTATATGAATATTCCTCACTACCTTTTATTGGATATTGGTAGTCATCTCCTAGCTTCACCTTGTGAGGTGATTCATGTTCTAACAGTCTCACAAAGGATTCCTTGAATCCAGTCATATGTTTGGAAGCCCCACTATATATAATCCAATCATCACTTCCATGAGTAATGTTACCTGTGAGAGCGGAGATCAGAACATATTCATCCTCGCTTGAAGAATCTTCACTTTCATATCTGGTTCTTTTCTTGGAGGTTCATCATCCTCTACAGCATGAGCATGATGTCTTCTTTTGTTCCCCTTCTTCTTATGAGAGTGACCCTTGTTCTTAGGATAGTCTTTTGCAAAGTGTCCTCTTTCATCACATGTATAACATCTCAATTTTGATAGGTCCCTTCTAATGTTATCTCTATGATGAGGATCCTTACCTTTGGAGTAATGAGATCTTCTTTTGCCTTTCTTGGAGTGAAATGTGAGAGCTTGGTCTTCACTTCCCATCTTATCTTCTCGAGTTGCTGTCCATGCTTCTTCTTGAGAACATTCTTCCCATAGTCTTCTAAAATTTGACTAACTTCTTTCTGGCACATATTCCTTGGATGAAAGAATCCCATCACCTAGGAAGGCCATTCAGTGTTGTCATCACAATCTATGCATTCTCCACTTCTTCATCTACAGCTTCTAATTGTTCCTTGATCTGAGAAACCCTTGTGAAGTAAGACTGGATGATCTCTACATTCTGAATCTTCACATTCTTCAGTTGATTCCTCAGAGTCATCTTCCGGTTTATGTTCTTCCCTTCAAACAATTTTGTTAGGGCATCAAACATAGCTTTAAGTGTCTTGAGAGAGGACACCTGAGGTATAAGGTGATCCTTGATAGAATCAGCAATGATCCTCTTTGCCATAAAAATATTCTTCTTATGTAAGGCCTTTTCCTCATCTCCCTCTGGAACTAGAACCTCCTCATGGATGTAGGAGTCTAACTCATTTTCTTCCAGGACCAGGGAGATCCTATACTTCCAGGGTCGAAAGTTATCAGCTCCCTCAAGCTTTTCATCAAACTTGGTATGATGAGACATCTTAAACTGAGAACCTCAAATGGAAATACAAAATATTTAGATCTTACCAGGTCAAGATGTCAGATTTGGATTTGGAGCTGAAATCCCGTAGTACTAGAACATGAGCAAATTAGGGTTTTGCTTTTTCAGAGATCTGTCCACCCAAATGCCTTGAAATTTGTCCCTAACTTTTATTTTGGGGAGGATATCAATCCAGGCCTAGGTTCATTGAAAAATCCTCTTCTGTCAAAAGCCCTAATTTTCGGCAGTAGTGTCGGGTCCAAAAATGAAAAACCTTAGAATTGGATTCTGCTTCGACAGAAAGATGCGCCCTAAGGAGGAGAGTTATTCCACCTTACGTTTGCTAAAAATATATGGAGGAAGATCCACAAACTAGGAATCCCTAGTTCTCACAGCTACACAGTGTCTTCTTCTCAGGTTATCTCTAATATCATGTTAGTTTTTCAACATTAAGCTAGCATTATTAGGATCTTTAACTAAGAGAATAACAAGTACAACAATCAAACACACGAGACAATGAACACAGTGTTTTTCCTTGGGGAAAGCATAAATGGAGAAAACCCCGCAAACTTCCTTAGAGATAGAATCAACACCAAAACAATAAAATCCCAAAACTGTAAATGATCTCCCGACAGCAGTAACCTTCTTCTTATCTTTCCCTAGTGTCTTCTCCTTCCTCAACTGTGTGCTACACATGAGTGTGGATGAGTTGTATGATAAATAGAGACTCCAGTTCTCTATTTATACTAATCCTGACATGACTAAAACCCTACCAGGGCTGACCTCTACTAGGAGAGTCTAATAACCCTAGTGCCCCGAAACTGTGGGGACTTTAACCCTTAGACAATCAGAGGGTTACCCACAATGACTTGACATGACTTGTTTACATTATTGATCCTCCCGATCGGAACATCGAGGCATGACAACATGACTCAATTACATTATAGATACATCGTGGATTAAATATCAGGTTACAATACATAAGATATATATATGAATACATTCTGAAGTTACAGATACATCAACAGAGCTTACCACCCATTCCCAAGTGAAGCCAAGCGTTGTGTCCCACTGACCTCTAGAAACTTATTTGGCCTCTCACGAGCCCCTCTGTCATGATTCAGAACAAATGATCGCAACTATTATCGACACTATGTATTTCAAGTCAAATATCAATCCTAGGAGAGATAAGGTAACTTTATGCAAAAGGAATAGCCAGTAGAGAGACAGAGGTGAAATTGGTATAGCAAAAATGGATCACATCTCGGGGTTACACAATTGCTTGTTCCCTTTGGATATATTTTTGATGATAGAGTTCAAGTGGTATACAAAACCATTATGATCTATGAATATTTCCCAACAATGGATACTTGTCATTCCCAAGAAAGTGATTCCAAGTATGAGAGCACGACGAATAAACATGAGTAACCAAATTCAAGGAGAGGATCCATCTATTGTACAATAAATGCTCTTGGATTAGTGTCATTTCCAATCACTCAGTTGAGGCTACAATCGATGAGTCAGGTTGTTATGCAATCCATTCAACCGCCTCAATAGATCAGCCATATACAGATTCGCAATCATCAATACATTAATTAATACTTATCAAGCAATTGGTTTCGATCCCACCCATTTTGGATATGCTCCCCTACACCTACATATTCTCATTCAATTTTCTTTTTTTATAGAAAACAAAATCCATAATGAATAACAACCATTTTCATTTGTAAGGAATAAGTAAGATTTGGTCAATTATTCGTGGCTCAAGTTGAGTGTACAAAATATTGCCTTTAGCCTAGAGTTTTTAGCTGTGATATTGTCGGCAATTGAGCTATCATCGATCCGGGAAAATACCAAAGGGAAGACTTCTATGAGACAACTAAGCATTTTCTTATGAATTTTATTGTTGTTGTAGGTTTTGATTCAAGGTAGAAAGATGAAGTTGATTAGGTTTCAGATGAAGGCGAGAGATGGCATTTCTACCACTCAACCATAAATAAACCAGACTCAGAATAAGTACTTAAATTGTGACACAGGCTTGACCAATGTTTCAGTTTAAAATTTTCAAAGAATTCACTCGCAACCCATCTAAATTTGGAGGCCAATTTTATTTATAAATTGAAATTTTTTTAGTAAATGGAGATAAATGATTTGCAAATGCATTAATTTGTTCATTCTATTTCAGCTTATGTATTTCAGCCATAGCTGATGTTTTAGCTTGGAGTTACTATTTCAGTTGTTGTCTTAGCTACAATCGTTACAACCTTTCAACATTGAGCTTTTGCAGGCCACTTATTCGATTTTAATGAAATAATTCTAATGCGCCTACTATTTTAATTGTAGATCCATGATCAAATATAGAAAATTTTAGAAATTGTTTGGTTGAGGCATTATTTGGAGAGTTAATTTTTAGACAGCTACAGGATGAAGGACAAAGAAATGGTTGCAAATCCAATGGAGAAGAAGCTTATAGGAATGACACTACTTCAACTCGGAGTTGCAGCTATTATAATTTTAGCCACTATTTGTTTTAGAATGAATTTGCCACAGTTTTATTTTACAAATAAAAAAAAAGTTTTAGCAAATGGATAAAATGAATTACAAAGGTGAAATAAATTAAGCATGTTGCAAAACATTAATTATTCATTCCTGAAAGCATTAGAAAACATCCTACTTTCTGATCCTCACGATTTCATGAAGCGCAGAGGAGAGCATACTTATTCTAGGTAAAAGAAAAACTAAAAATAAAATTCTACATACTCTATGCTAATTGGGAATTAGAAAACAATTGCATGTAGTTAAATATCCAGTGTAGCCATTCACGTAACAACAATAATAATATGTTCAATGTGAACTCTACAAATAGAAGACGAGGATAAACAGAAATGTGTGAAATTAATTGCTGTGACTGTGAATTATCTAGAAAAAAAGAAAAACTAATTTTTTCTAACCTAGTACTCACTTGAAACCATCATTCGATAGGGATTTCGTAGGCATAGTTTTCACTCCTCAAATCATGTTGTAACTCCTCGTGGTCCTCCTCGATCTCCTGTTTGCATGATTGTTCTCCATCAAATGGGTAGGATTCTGGGTATGCTAATTCTTCATCTATTTTTGGAGGAGTAATTAAGCTCTTGCCTACTGTTAGGATCTCCTCTTCGAGAAAAGAGGAGATCCATACTTTCTAAAGGATTTGAGTGAGATGTTCCAAGATTAAACTCATTTTTAAATCATTTTGAAAAAAAAACCGATTCTTACAGCACCCAGATCTAAATGAAAATTAAAAAAAAACACTCTTGCTGAAAAAAATTAAAAAAAACACTCTATACAGAAAACAATTACTCTTCACAGTTACGAAAATAAAACACACTTGCTGAAATTGAAATTCACAATTGCAGAATTGAAACACTCTTTGGAGAAATTGAAATTCACTCATTGCAGAAATTGAAATTCACTCTAGTGTACACTTGCAGAAAAATCAAACTAAACTTCAATCCATCGTGTGTCCCCAGTAACGACACCAAAATGTTGGGCCAAATTAATGCTGTTTTAATTCTATTGTAGTATTTTCCCAGCCATTTAATTTGTCAATCTGATGTTCGTAGGATTACGAAGCACATGCAAAGTATATGTAGGACTGAAACGAAGTTAAGCTAGTCTAAACCCCCGTAAAACTAAGACTAATTTAATATAACCCCCTTTAAGCTGAAACACGCAATTGCTAATCTAATGCAGGAAGATGAAACACATGGCTGAAAGTAAATTGCATAAAAGAAAGACAACATATGAAGAGAAACAAGACAACACATGTGAGATCACATTAACCATAAAACAATCTTAAATTACATCACAAGAATCAATCATAAATCATGAAAGCATCAAACCAAGATTATGAACAAAAGCTAAGAATTCCCTTTTCCATATTACAAAGTCAAGACTAACTTCTACAATCTACTATCTATCTCTGATCCATATTTCACATATTAGTGAAAAACATGTTTAATTTCTAATATTTTAATAATAAATTCACTTATAAAACTAAAATGATTAAAGTGGAAATAATAAGGTGAAACCCACATATATGTATGGAAATGGTATGATAAAAGGTGAATGGGATGATAAAATGTGAGGAATAGTGGAAGATAAAGTGGATGAAAATGTGACATTTCCGAGTCTCAACATATATATCATTAATAATTGGCTTACGTCAAATATATAAAACAAATCATCATGTTCATATGTAGTGGGGTCTTCGACCCAATATATAAAAAAAAAAGGTCAAGATAACATCATAATCGATAAGCTCATGCCTATAAGTGTTAGGTCCAAATTTCGGGATATTACATCTTGATACTTGGTGTTAGTTTTTCATCATATAAGCAAGCATTATGATCTTAGGATCTTTTCACTGAGAGAATAACAAGCACAACAATAAAACATAAGCACATCACAAGAGACAAGAGACACAAAGAGTTTTTGATCGGGGAAACCATAAGGGAGAAAACCCCACAACTTCCTCAAAGATAGAATCACGACAAGATGTAAGACCCCAAAAACAGTAAGATGCACTCCCGACAGCAGTAGTCTTCTTCTTTTGTCTAGTCCCAGTATTTCCTTCCTCACTAATGCGCCACACTTGAGTGAGTGAGTGATATGTAGTACAAGTGATAAATAGAGAGACTCTCACTCTCTATTTATATTCTTCCGTTCACTTGAAATGCACTCAATCATGTCGGCCCAACTTAACAATTACTTACTAGGGCCTACACCTTAATGAGTGTATAATAACCCTAGTGCCCCGAAACTGTGGGGACTTCCACAATGACTTGACAAGACTTGTTTACATTATTAATCCTCCTGATCGAAACATTGGGGCATGACAACATGACTCAAATACATAATAGAAACATCCCGGAATAAACATCGGGTTACAATATATAAGATACATATAAGAATACATTCCGAAGTTACAAATACATCAACACTCCCTCTTAACTAGGAAGGTATTCTTTCGACACGATTTTTAGCACTGGTCTTCTTCTCTGTATCAACTGGGTCATATTCATCTTCAAGTCATCTTCGTCTTCAAGTCATCTTTGTCTTTAAGTCATCTTCATCTTCAAGTCATCTCCATTATTAGATCTGAATCATCTCTCAATCTAGATCATCATAGAACATCATCACTGGATCTGGATCATCACTCGATCTAGATCATCATCACTGGACTGGATCTGGATCATCACTGCTGGATCTGGATCATCACTAGATCTGGATCTGGATCATCAATCGATCTGGATCTCTCTGATTCATCATAACTAGATCTAGATCATAGCTCGATCTGGATCATCTCTGGTCATCATCATGTGTGTACTATCTCTTCATAGGAAGTTCTACATAGCCAGCCCTTTTTCATGCTGGTTGTAGGCCAAGCCACCAGGTAGGTCTTTGTCCATTACTTACATCTGAACTGCTCGTCAGAAAGGCATGCCCAACACTCACATCTGATCATGTAGTAAACTACAATCACATCAGAAAGGCCCAGCACTCACATTCACCAGCATGGTAGGCACATCAACTACCATCTGTGAAATGGCTCTGCACTTACATCTGACCTACTCGTCAGAAGGGCATCACATCCATCCAGGCTGGAACAACATCCGCCAAAATGATGAAAGAACCCTGTTCTTTTCACCCAGGATGGAACCACATCCACCACAATGATGGAAGACTTTCAACCAGGCTGGAACCACTTTTGCCACAATGATGAAAGAACTCTGTTCTTTTCACCCAAGCTGGAACCACATTTGCCATAATGAAGAAATATTTTGTGCACTCACATCTGACCTGGTAGGAACTGAATCCTACACCCTCGTCAGAATGGCCCCCAGTCCCAGACTAAGCTACCTGGTAACTGACCAGGTTCCTTCACTCTCCCGGAGAGTGGCAGTTTCCCTTACATCTGTCCTACTCGACAGAATGGCCAGCACTCACATCTGACATGGGAGGAAATTAATCCTTTAGCCATGAACAGAATGGCTCAGCCCTTACATTTGACCTGCTCGTCAGAATGGCTCTCTCAATCCCAGACTGAGTGTTCCTGGTAACTGACCAGGTGCCTCCATTCCCAGAATGGTAGTCAGCACTCATATCTAACATGAAAGGAACCAAATCCTCTCACCATGACAGAATGGCTCAGCCCTTACATCTGACCTGCTCGTCAGAATTTCTTTGGATCTCTAGCACTCATATCTGACATGGAAGGAACTGAATCCTCTCACCATGACAGAATGGCTCAGCCCTTACATCTAACCATGGAAGGAACCAATCCTCTCACCATGTCAGAATGGCTATGGGTCTCATCACTTTCTCTTGGAAGGAACCTCAATCTGGAGAACACCAAGTCTCTCTCTGAAGTACTCGAACTTCAGCCTAGCCAATGGCTTCGTCAATACATCAGCTATATGTTCCTCCATTGCAACATACTGGAGCTTCACTGCTCCTCTCTGCACCATATCCCTGATATAGTGATACTTGATCTCGATATGTTTCGACTTGTCATGGAACACTGGATTCTCTGATAACTTCACGCAACTCTGGTTGTCACAATGTATACAAGTAGCATCCAACTGGAGATCAAATATATTAGACAGTAGCTTCCGTAGCCATACTACCTCACAACTAGATGAACAAGCTGCGACATACTCTGCTTCAGCTGTACTCAGTGCCACACAGGATTGCTTCCTGCTAAACCAAGAGATCACACCTGATCCCATACTGAAGCAACATCCTGAAGTACTCTTCCTGTCGATGGCACTGCCTGCCCAATCTAAATCAACATAACCTTCCAGGTTAATCTTCTGATTCGCATCGTACTTGAGCCCATAATCAACTGTACCCTTCAGGTACCTCAGAATATGCTTTGCAGCCATCAAGTGAACACGTCTCGGATCTGTCAGGTACTGGATCAAGGTGTTCACAGTAAAGCAAATGTCTGGCCTCGTGTTCGTCAGGTACATCAATGACCCAATCATCTGACGATACATCGTAGCATCAACCGTCTCTGATGAAGCATCACTCAATAGCTTCAGGTTCGATTCCATAGGTGTGGTCATGCAGTCCATCATCCTGAACCTATTCAGGATCTCCACTACATACTTCCCTTGTCCACTCCTCTATGCCTAGAAAATAGTGCATCGACACATAACAGGAACATCACTGGTCTTCCGTATTCAACCTTGAAGCAAAGGTTGGAATCCGCTTTACTCTCAGTAAAGGCTAGAGTCATCAGTAATTTTCCCATCATGTCGTACCATGTCTAACCTCAATATATTCTGTAGTCACTCCCTATGAAACGGAGCATCATACTCCCTCTGTCTTCTGTGCTCTATGCACTGAAACCATTCTGTACTAGAGTGACAAGTAGCTTCCTATGCTACTAACCATCTAGTGTATAGACTTACATCTTCAACCTTGTAGCAAAGGTTAAGATCTTCATCAGGCTCATCATGTATGTGTCTAAACTCTTACTAGCTGCAAATGTCTCTTCGTAGTCTAGGCCTTCTTTTCATGAGAAGCCTCGTGCTACGAATCTTGCTATGTATCCCACGATGTTTCCATCTACTGCATGATGGGACTATGAACTTCTCTTCAGGTCTCGATTATGCACCCTGACATCATTCTTCTTGAACTGGTCTTCCCTTTCTTCTTGGTGGCTGGAAGGTTCTGCATCAATGATGTCACTGCACTCGTCATATTATTCTTTGTCTTTGAACTGTCGTCACTTGTTCTTCGGAACAAGTCTTCATTCTTCTTTGCTTGTAGGCGATTATGTATGCGATCTTTCCTACAAGTCAAATGCATTTGTCTGGTTAGAAACATTTCATAAGGAATATTAATACTGGCAAGTTATTATGCATAAATATATGATCATGCAACTACTTTAGCCAATACAACATTCATCCATATCTCACTGAAGCTTTCTAGATGCCTTCCATCTCTACCAGGACAATATTGAGATTGTGCACTAATCCAATATGTCAGCAAAGAGGTTTCATTCTAGATAAGTAGCAATGGAGAATTTGTATAGCACCATGAGCTACTTACCCATCACATGCATATTAGTAGTATACTGTCATTAATGCAAACCTCCTATCATGCATGGTACATCAACTAAATATAAACAAATGCATAACAAAACAATATCATGAAATGACAATTGAATACTTATCTTTATTTGTTTCGTGGGTAGATTGCTTCTTGAGCCTTCAGCTTCATCGTCTTCTTCATTCATGATAGCATTGTTTCTTATCCAAATGGTAAGGAGGATAAGAAGTTCTTCAAGAGTTGAGTTCTTCATATTCCTCATTGCTTGAGGGATCTTCTTTGGATGGTGAGATCTTGATCTTCAATTGCTCCCATATTCTCTTCTCTTCTTATGATTCAAGCTTCTTCTTCTTCCCAAAGTCTGCTGAAAGTAATCACTTCCTTCTGGCACACTTCCTCGCATGAATGAATCCCATGATCTTGGGAGGCCATTCAAGGTGGCCATCACCACTTCCGCATTCTTCACTTCTTCTTTTACTGCTTCAAGTTGTTATAGATTTGCATGGTCTCTGCATTATAAATCTTCACATTCTTCAACCGGTTTCTTTAGGTCATATTCTGATTTTTTTTTTTTTTGTTCTTCCCTTCAAATAGCTTGAAATTCTGGAAGACCTTCAACAGATTTTCTTGCAATAGGTAGTGCTCTGTAATGCACATGTGCAAGCCTTCTATGCCAAAGCTCATTTGGCTCTACTGTGTCATGGATCAAGGCTTGTTCTGGATGGCCCTTCAATTTGTACAAGCCTCCTTCTTGTTCTCCAATCACTACCACATCATCGATATTATTTTCTTTTGGCCACATGATAACTTGACCATCTATGAATGCAACCCGCATTCCTTTTGCATCAATGCTGAAATGGAGAGAAGGTTCTTCTTGAGTCTTGGAAAAAACAATACTTCTTTCATTGTTAGATACTTACCAGAGTCTAGCTTGTATGAATATTCCCCACTACCTTTTATTGGATATTGGTAGTCATCTCCTAGTTTCACCTTGTGAGGTGATTCATGTTCTGACAGTCTTACAAAGGATTCCTTGAATCCCGTCATATGTTTGGAAGCCCCACTGTCTATAAGTCAATCATCACTTCCATGAGTAATGTTACCTGTGAGAGCTGATATCAGAACATATTCATCCTCGCATGAAGAATATTCACTTTCATATCTGGATCTCTTTCTGGATGGTTCATCATCCTCTGCAGCATGAGCATGATGTCTTCTTTAGCTTTGACTAAGTTCTTCTTGTGAAAGGCTTCTAACCTCGTCTCCCTTTGAAACTGGAACCTCTATACTCATGTAGGTGTCCAATCCATTTTCTTCAGAGAGATCAAATACTTCTATGCTTGGAAGTTTTCAACTTCACCAAGCTTATCATCAAGCTATTGTGATAGATCACTTTGAAATGAGAACCTCAAATGAAAATAGCAAAGGATTAGATCTTACCGATTTGAGGTGTTCGTCTTGGTTCCGGAGCTGTCTGATCTAGGGTTTGCCACAGAAACCCTAATTTTCAAAACTTGGAATATTTCAGATATGATTGGATAAATAGATAGATCTCATCAAATGGAGCTGTCTAATGTACTCCTTTTTTGAAAACAGTGGAGGGAAGCTCCCGGAACAGGAAGCCCTAATTTTCCAATTTCTTCTGCAGAAATTCCTTTTATTGTTTCTGTGATATCTATGAAATTACCAATCCTCTATGTCTGAAATTTTGTACTGAGGTAACCTCTTATGTACCTGATCCAACACCATAGGTTTAATCAGAATTGGTTTCACCATTTTGGATTTATGATCCTTTTCCCAAGGTGACCAGTTACAGGACTGTTCAGAACAACGAAGTTGTACGGCATGACACGTGTCGCTGGTTGATCTTCTGAGTCTGATATTTGGACCACCACAAGTATAGTCCATGTGATTTTTGTAACATCTTCAATAATTCCATTGGGACCTCTGTAGCCCAAGATATTGCAATTCTCCCCAGGTGTCCTGTTTAAGGATGAATTCTGGAAGAGGCTAGAACCCTAAATTGGAGGGATCATATCTCCGAGAATATAGCGAATATGAGGCTGATGTTTGGATACAGTGTTCATCAAGATTTGATATTCGGCCCCTACAAGTTTCAGCTTCCGAGACTTCGCCAATCGCAGAATATAGTGACTGTACCAAAACTTAGCAGTTTTAGTATTTAGGGTTTTTCCTAGCTCGGGGTCAAACTAGGGTTTGACTTTCCTGGAGTTTCACCCAACCAAATTTCTTGATTCAGGTCTCTAAACTTCAGTTTTGATGAGGATAAAAATCCTATGTTGGTCTCACTCAAAAATTCCTCTTCTATAGAAAGCCCTAATTTCCACATTGAAAACTGAAAATGCTCAGAATCGAATTTCGCTTCGACAGAAAGATGCACCCTTCAATGGAGTGTCATCCTAGCATACTTTTGCTGATATATTGTGGAGATAGACCCAAAAAGTAAGAATCCCTAGCTTCTGTAGCTGCATAATGTCTTCTTCTCAGGTTAGCTCTGATACCATGTTAGTTTTTGATCATATAAGCAAGCATTATGATCTTAGGATCTTTTCCCTGAGAGAATAACAAGCACAACAATAAAACATAAGCACATCACAAGAGACAAGAGACACAAAGATTTTTTGATCGGGGAAACCATAAAGGATAAAACCTCGCAACTTCCTCAAAGATAGAATCACCACAAGATGTAAGACCCCAAAAATAGTAAGATGTACTCCCGATAGCAGTAGTCTTCTTCTTCTGTCTAGTCCCAGTATTTCCTTCCTCACTAATGCGACACACATGAGTGAGTGAGTGATATGTAGTAAAAGTGATAAATAGAGAGAATCTCACTCTCTATTTATATTCTTCCGTTCACTTGAAGTGCACTCAATCATGTCGGCCCAACTTAACAATTACTTACTAGAGCCTACACCTTAATGAGTGTATAATAACCCTAGTGCCCCGAAACTGTGGGGACTTCCACAATGAATTGACAAGACTTGTTTACATTATTAATCCTCCCGATCGAAACATCGGGGCATGACAACATGACTCAAATACATAATAGAAACATCCCGGAATAAACATCGGGTTACAATATATAATATACATAGAAGAATACATTCCGAAGTTACAAATACATCAACACTTGGACTGTTAATGGATTTGTGATATTTATTTAGTTAATGGAAAGTGATAATGTTTATCTTGATTATTAGCATGAGTTTATTTATACAGACCATGAGAGGTCTTCACTAGTTTTTATCTTAGCTTGGTTGCTTTAGAATTTATGGTTATTCTTAGATAAAGAATATTGTGTTTATAATATTGTTAAATTAGTATTTACAATTTTGTTTTACTTAATATAATATATATAAAGTATTTAATAGATTCTATTTATTATATCAGTTTATTAAAATCTATAATTAATTCTTTTAAAGCTTGACCTAAAACTAGCCTTTACTTCTAAACAAATCTCTACTTGCAATATGTAATCTGCTGGTAGGGTTCCTAAAACAAATAAAGTATATAGGCACTATTTTTAGAAGTAAACCTAAGTTTTAAAATAACAAATTTTAAGGTGTAAAATAGAATACATAAGTAATATAAAAAGAACGAAAACAATGGATAAATCTTTGAGCATAAATTAAATTACAGAAGTAAAACATGAAAGAACAAAACCTTTGATAATTCTAGCACACGAAAAAAATTACACCCTAGGGTTTATAATTTAATATGTAAACCCTAAAAGAATTTGATAGGAAAAAACAATAGCACATAGGGTTAGCACATATAATATAATCACTTCCATAATCTAGCCAACACTTATTCTAGGAAATGAAATAGGTATTCTAGGTCCTCATACTTGAAAAGTGAAGCTCCTCTAATGGCTGAAACCTGCACACTTAAATACCGAGCATTAACAATTCACAGGGAGATCTGACCTCTGTATAGATGACTGAATTACTTGATAACTACCACGTTCCACCCAACATGACCCAGAAACATTCCTGGTTTTAATATAGATCTCTCCGAGTTGGTTCCAACATGCAAGTAGCTTAGAGCACCTAAGGTGGGGCTGCCCTAATTAGTATAAGGTCTAGATCAGTTCTCCTCCTTCCTCTCAAGGAACTGTTCTCCAAGAACTCTCTTGAGAGTAAGTAGGAAGAATAATGACTCCAAAAATATGGATTAGATCCCCAAGCCTCTCCTTGGCTTGGGACTTTATAGAAATACTTTTCAGTCAAAGGGGCATTTAAATCAAGAATCACATCATTTCTGGATTTAACCCTTTTTATTTAATTTAATACTTTTAATATTTTAACTTAGTAACTTTCAACTAGTTTCTAATTGGAATTTTATAGGATTTATAATATTTAATCTTTATCTTAGTAATAATAATAATAGATGGAACTTTTCCTTCTTTCTTACATTATTAATATTATTACTAGTTGTACTCTTTATACATAATCTGTACAAAATATATAATAATATATTCATTGGTAACATTTGGGTGTGTGCAAGAAGTTGAGGGACCTTTTAGATGCAATGGTGGAGTGAAGTCAATCACTCTTGATCCCAAAAAAGAAATCATCCCAAGCAATCTTGAACCTGCCAAGCCTAGTTCCAAGGTTTCCAACAGGCATGCCAATTAGGATAGTAAACCAAATCGTGCATCCTTTTTAGTGAACAAAATCACACATGTGTTTTGGAAAGCCTGTTTAAAAAAAAAATAGGCCGAGCACATCTTTTCCTCCTCATCACAAGGGTATTGGACTACTTTGGAGCAAATTTCGACTGGGCGAACGCGTTTTTGGGTGTGCCAAAGCCATCCATCTCCACCTTTGGATAAAGCTCATATTTGTGAGGTATCTTCCTCATTTCTTTTCATGTTTTTTTCTCTTTGTTCATCAATTTATTTTCCCTAAATTGAAAAATTAAACCAAAATAAATTAAATTATGGCCAATGGAAACAAAAACACCAATGGAATTCAAGTGGAAGATAAAGTATAAATAGAAGTGGTTTGCTCCTCATTTGGACATACACGCTCACTTTTGTAGTGCGCATAGGAGAGAGAGAGAGAGAGAGAGAGAGAGAGAGAGAGAGATAGAGAGAGAGAGAGAGCACCTATTTGGGGTTTTTTCTTTGTACTTTTGATGCATCTATATAGAGAAATGTTTGCTAGGTTTTCTTCCCTTAGAGGGTTTCCTAGGATAAATCAGTGTCTATCTTGTCACAGTGTTTCTTTCAGTGATCCTCTATATGTTATTATTGTGAAATTGAATTAAATATTGATGTTATGTATATTAGCATATGGAATATTAGCATGGTATCAAAGCTATCCTAAATAGGATATATTTCACAAGGTGAAACTCTCTCTCTTCTCCCTCTCGCAAGAAATTAGGGTTTCTATCAATGTTGGAATTTTGGAGATATGATTCCATATAAAGTTGTGCCTCCCTAGAGCGCATGTATTGATCCCTAGATCAAAATTTTTGAATGGATAAGTCTCGAGGAAATTCAAACCATATTTTGACTCTCGGCGAGAAAACTACAAAAAACCAGAAAACCAGAAAACTTTAGAAACCGCAAATCAGAATCTCGTAGTTTCCCGTTTATTATCGAAAGTTCATAGAAGGATTTTCTAAAGTAACCTACCACATAAATTCATTGCAGAAGAAAGGTAAAAATTTTGAGTGGACTGAAAAGTGTATTGAAAGTTTTAATAAATTGGAACAGATTTTAACTACCACGCCTATCCTAAAAATTGTTGATCGTTTTAAGGATTTCATCGTATGTACCAACACTTGTAAGGAAGGATTAGGAAGGGTGTTAATATAAGAAAAATTCGTCGTGTCTTATGAATCTAGAAAACTAAAATAACATGAAAAGAATTAAATTATGCACGACTTAGAACTTTCTGGAATTATACATCCTTTGAAAGATGTGGTGACACTACCTCATCCGAAGAAACTTTATGTTAATGTCATATAACATAAGCTTAAAATATTTATTTGACCAACAAAATCTAAATGCTAGACAGACCATGTGCCTGTATTTACTAAGTGAATAGGACTTCAAAACAAAACCCATAAAGGGAAAAGAAAATAAAGTTGCAGATGCTTTGAGTTGTCACACAAAATTACTGTTTGAAAGCAACATTTACGAATCAAATATGGAAAATCATATCTTAAATGCAAAAAATTCTGATAAAGAATACCAAAACTTAAAATAAAAGCTTGTTGAAAATGAAAATAATGAAATAAAACATATTTTAGCCTAAACAAAAGATGATTAGTGTTGCATAAAAATAGGTTGTACCTACCAAATGCAACATAAATCAAATCAACAGTCATGAATGAGCTACATAAACGACCTTATTCAGGACATCCTCGAGTTCTTTTGGCCTAACATGAAGAAAGAGGTAGCAGAGTGCTTAGCTCGCTGCATCAAATGATAAAAGTAAAGGTAGGAGATCAAGATCCTGTAGGGTTATTGCAACCGTTACCCATTCTAGAATGGTAGTTGGAAATAATTAGCAATCATTTTATAACAAGTCTACCTAAGAAATTCAAGCAACATGACTCCATTATGCTTGTAGTCGATAAGTTAAGTAATCATCCTAGTGATACTATATATTCTATTATTGTGAAATTGGATTGAATACTGATTTAATATTGATGTTATCTATCGTAAGCAATTATGTTTTTTGTCAAAGTTGGAATTTTGGAGATATGATTGCATATAAAGTTGTTCCTCCCTAGAGCACATGTATTGAGGCATAGATCGAAAATTTTGTTTGGATAAGATCGGAGTTGAGGCTAGGAGAGCCTCACCTCTTAATGGAGAAATGAAAATACACACTCAGACCTAAAAATAGAATGTGAGACACAAGGAAGGAACTAGAAAAGTTGAATGCTTCATTAGGAGGCCAGATGCCTTTTTATAACCATTACAAATGGACCCCATTGATGAGGCCACAAAGAGAACAATAAATGTTGTTCTTTATTTATACAAATATATATAATATATCTACTTAATACATTGCCTAATGCATAATGGGGAGTGTGGGCCTCCCATACAACCCATTCCTCTAGGTTCAAGTGCAAAGCGTCCATGTGTTCCTGCCTCTAGGTTGAAGTTGGAAGCCATGCTTGCAAAGAGGAGAAGCCAAAAAGTAGAAGAGGTGATGAGCTTTGTTGGAATTGGATGGTGATGATGATGGTGTAAGATGAGAGCAGATGGGGATTCCCATATAGCTGTTGTTGTACATCTTATTGTAAATAAAATAGAGGGAGACATCTATATTTTTTTAGATCTATGAACCTCCTCTCTTGCAATATGCGAGCAGGTGGGGATGCCCATACAACTGTTGTTCATCATCTTGTTGTAAATAAAATAGAGGGAGAGATCTGTATTGTTTTAGATATGTGAAGCTCCTCTCTTGGTGGTGGAGATTTGTGCATCCTTGGGGCTAGAAGACCTGTGTATCCACCAAAAAGTGAACTGATACTAAAATCCTCATAAGGGTGTGATATGGATTGATACAAAAATCTTGAAGCTACCTCGAACCCCATGAAAACCTTCTCTGCAAACAAAACTGTGTAGCATACTGCTGGAGTAATTGATAAATAGAAGAAAAATGGAACTAAAAGAGACCCAACTAAAAGCTAACTAACTAAGAGAGAACTAATATTGAACGAGAACTAATAGTGCTGCAAAGTAAAATTGTACCAAAAATGTGAGACCCCGGTTGGGCTTGGACCAGGGCTGGGCAGATGCCAAATGAATTTATGCAAATTGTTAAATATGCCATGTTGAAGATGGATTTCTGGCAGTTGCTAAATGAACTGAATATTGTTGAAGATGCCACGTTGAACATGGCCTGCTGGAGAGTACTTCTTGTTGGTGAGTGATAGTTGTTGTTGCTGCAAGTAAGAGAAAGATTATCCTTCCTTTGGGATAGACACTTTGTTGATCTTGACAAAATGATCAATTAAAGACTTTGGTAAGCTCCCATTTGGTTAACCCAAAACAATCCTTGCTTGATTTTATCCAACCTACACTCGAGGTACAGTTCGATGTGGTATAGGAACTAGTGTTGTTCCCTTACTATTCACAACATGTGCCATATTTGGAAATAAAGGAACAAGATTTGATGTCATTGTTACAGTATTGTGAATAGATAGAGGAAGTTCAGGGGGTAAAAAAATGTTCTCATCTCTCCTTGTGAGATTGACATGCGATGCAATGTAATTTGCTTTAGAAGTAGGTGTTGAGAATATATTTATCATTGATGTCAAAGGTGTTCACAAATGACAAAGGAATAACCAACGTATATGATGGCTGAACCTACTCAGTAAAAGACTAAGGTAGCCATGCAGTAAAATACAAAGGTAGTCATGACATGGAATAGTTGGGCATGTGGCATGACACATATGATGACATGGAATAAAAATATCAAGTGAATGAGGATCAGGTTTGAAAGATCAAGATTGAATGGTCGGGAATCCTGCAAGCTGAATGTGGAAGGAAATTTGTAGGGAGGCAACTTAGGAAAGTTGGTTGGGCATCCTGCATCCTGCATCCTGCATCCCACATCCCACAATTTGGAGATTGGAAAGCTGAGATCAATCCCACCATAAATAGATCAATGGTGCAGATTGGCCATTGTGGAAAGGCCATTGTGGAAAAGAATATTGCGGAAGTCCGAAAATCAGAAAATGGAATTCTGCATCCCGCCTCCCACAATCCACAAGTTCAATGGTCAAGAATGACTTTGCAAAATATTGACGGTGTGGCAGAAATATTGTGGAAAGGAGATTGCAGAAAGAAGTTTGCGGAAAGTTGAAATCCCACATCTTGCATCTTGCAATCTGGAGAGATCAGATGGATGACGTCAGTTCCATTAAATCAAGATCGATGATGTGAAACTGGTGCTATGGAAATATGATTATGGAAAGGATAAAAATGATTATTGACATCACGCATCCCGCATCTCACAAATTGGAGATCAACCGTCAGTAAAATGCCCGGCAAAGATTAATAGTCAAAAATTGTTGTGAGGTAATTTTGATGTGGAAAGGGGATTTCAAGGAGGAAATATGTAAAATAGATCTATAGTCTAGATTGTACTTGATAGTAGGATCAACGAATTTGATTAAAACTGGTAAATATCATTGCAAAAAGAGTTTCCCATTGCGTAAATATCAGAGAACGATAAGTAGGCCTACGAAATTGATATTTGAGGATGAGGGAGGAATGAAACGTCGACATTTGGTGAAGGAATGTGATGAAAGGAAGAGGTAAGTGTTATTTGGGTTTGTTTGTAAGCAAATAGTCATGGCCCAAATAAAAAAGACACAACAATGAAGAGTTGCATTGAAACGATGAAGGTACTAGGTTTTTAAATGAATTTTTGTGTTCTAAATGAAGTCTCTCAGTTACTAAGTTTAATAGATTCCATAGTGAACAACTTACAACTATTCCATAGTCTGACTAAAATTAGATTAGGGTGGCAGGGAAGTGCTAGGGAAGACCACATGCCTGCAGGGGGGTCGAAGCCTCCTTCTAGTCGTATCTAGAGAACAGGGTGTCGTAGCATCCTTGTTTGTTAAAAAGAGGAAGAAAACCATAAGTGGTGTTATAGCATCCTAGTCTGTAGTGGTAGGAAAAACCTAGGGTGTATCTTTCATCCTTTCTATTGTAGCAGATAAACAATTTTGTAAATTCATCTTATTAATGAGTATGAGTTGGTGGTTTTCTGTTTGAGGTTTCCATGATAAAATATGTCATAATTGTTGATTATTTTGTGTCTTAGTTTAAAAAGGTCAATACTAATTCACCCCCCTCCTCTCATTATTTTGGGATAAACCAACAATTGGTATCAGAGAAGGTTCCTTCGCAACAACTTAACCACTGGAAGGAATATCCCATTCAAAGAACATAATGGATCAACAAGAAGGATTGTCCACTAACAAAAATCCACTACTTACCAAAGAGAATTATGCATACTGGAGTGTTAGAATGAGATGTAATTTGATGTCCCTGGGGTGGAAGGTTTAGTAAACAACTGAAAAATAACTTAACATTGGAAACCTATACCGTACAAACACAACTAAACTAGGAGAATATGAAGGTAACACCAAATCTCTAAACGCAATCTTAAGTGGCATAACGCAATCAGTATTTACTAAAGTTATATAATGCACATCTGCCAAAAAAGCTTCGGATAAATTAAAACTAATCTATGAAGGAGAATCTAAAGTCAAAGAATCCAAACTTCAAACATATAGAAGTCAGTTTGAAATCTTTAACATGAAAGAAGAATAGAGTATTAGTGAATATCTTCTTCGTGTAGATGAAATTGTTAATGCGATCAAAGGGCTTGGATGAAAACTAAAAGAAAAGGTAGCGGTAAGTAAAGTACTAAGAAAATTACCATTGAGGTATAACCCAAAAGTATCCACCTTATAAGAACCAGATGATCTTAAAGAGATGACAATGGATGAGCTACATGGAATTCTCACTACATACGGAATTAGAACAGGACAAAATGCATCTTCAATAAAGGAAGCAGCCTTTAATTCCACCTTAAAAAATCAATCAGAAAATACAAATTATGAGGAAGCTCTTTTCATCAGTAAACTTGAGAAAGGGACAAGAAAGTACAAGGTAAAATTACCTTTAAAGTGTTTTAATTGTGGAAGGATTGGACATTTTTCCTCCCAAAGCACCTACACTAAACAAGATGAGAATGAAGAAAAAGAAACTTGAAAATTTAGAAGAGGTAAACCAGGAAGCAAGAAAAAACCCTATGGGAACAAGAAAATTGTTTACACCATGGAAGACAATGAAAATTCAGATGAAAGTGAATCTGAAGAAACTGACGTCTTATGTATGGGTCTAGCCACTCAAAACTAAAATAGTGACTCAAATGTAGAGAGAGAAGTGGGCCTAAGATATGAACTTGTCAGTGCTCTTAAAGAAATTGACAAAAGTAGAAAGAAGAACAAACTGTCCAATCTTATCATCAGTCAGTTGGAAGCTCAACTTCTAGAATCCCAAAAGGTTGAAAAGGATTTGAACCTTTAGCTCAAATAAAGAATACATGAGTATGAAAAACTTGCAAAGGAGATCACACAATTCAAGAGAAATCTTGATGAAGGATCCATCAAATCAAAGTTTGAGAACAGCTCAATGATTCTAGATGACATTCTGAGTAGCCAAAAACCATCAAATGATAAGTCTTGTTTGGGTTTTTTTAAAGAAAAGAAGCCATAAAATTTTCCTGTCACCAATAAAAAATGAGGTAAGAAAAGTTATGTTGAGATACTGAAGACTCCGACAAAAAGAGAAGTAAAAAAGAAAGCTGGCTTAATTTCTCAAGATAAAAATAGAAATAATATAGCACCGAAAATACCAAATAGATATCTACATATATTTTTAGGCTACTGCTATTCTTGTAATAATTTTGGTCATAAAGCTTTAAATTGCAGAACTAAAAGAAAGGGATCCAAATACAAGAAAAGGACATCAAGCATTAAGACAAAGGGAAATAATAATATGTTTTCACTACTCCAATAATATGACATAGAATGCTATAATTGTAATAACCATGGGCATATGGAAAAGGATTGTAAACTAAAAACTCCTACAAGGAATACTATTGCAAATCAATCTCAAAGTACCAAGAAAAAGAAATATTGGAGAGAAAAGGAAGAAAATGAAAGTTCGATCATTGCTCTATGTGCAACCAAAATCCAAAACCTATGGCACTTGGATAGTGGTTGCTCAAAACATATGACCGGTGACTCAAGCAAATTCATTACACTAAAGGATAATAAAGGAAAAGTCACTTTTGGAGATACTCTTTCCTCTAAAATAATTGGCAAAGGAATAGCTGTTGTCAACTGCAAGATCAAAGTGGAAAATGTCTTGCTAGTTGAAAACATGAAGCCTAATCTTCTTAGTGTAATTCAAACATGTGACCAAGGTTACATTTGCATCTTTGACTCAGAAAAATGTGAAACAAAAAATAACAAATCAGGGAAGATAGTTGGAATTGCCATGAGAAATGAAAACAATGTATACATCTTGTAAAATGAAAACCAAAGCTATTTAAGCATGATAGATGAAAGTTAGTTGTGGCACAGAAGGCTGGGACACTTAAGTTTCGACAACCTTGCCAAAATAAGCACAAGCGAAGATATAATAGAACTGCCAAAATTTGTAGCTCCTCTAAATGCAGTATGTAAACATTGTCAACATGGGAAGAAAACCAAATCCAATTTCAAGACTAAGGAACATATGTTCTCGCAACCTCTGGAAATAGTACACACAGATATGTGTGGACCAACCAGAACTAAAGTTATGCAAGAAGATAACTATTTCATGTTTCTCATTGATGATTACACAAGGATGATTTGGGTGGCCTTTCTCAAGGAAAAATCAGAAGCCTTAAAAAAATTTAAAATATTTAAATCAATGGCTGAAAATGAGTCTGGTATGAAAATAAAGTGTCTTAGATCAGATAATGGGGGAGAATTTACTTCCAATAAATTCTGTACAGATGATGGAATTAAGAGACAATTTTTAGCTACAAAAACTTCACAATAGAATGGGGTGTTGAAAGGAAAAATAGAATAGTATAAGAAGATTCCAGAACAATTCTTAATGATGCAAAATTATCAGATTAGTTTTGGAGAGAACATGTATACATAATTGTCTACACTCTTAACAGAGCACAACTTAGAGTAAAGAAGGATAAGACTCCCGACGAATTATGGTATGGAATACCAACATCAGTTAGATATTTTAAAGTATTTGGCAGTAAATGTTACATAAAAAGAAATGAGGACGACCTTGGAAATTTTGACTCTAGGATTGATGAAGGAATCTTCCTGGGATATTCATCCACCAAAAAGGCATATAGATGCTTCAATAAAAAGTTACATAAAATTGTAGAGAGTGCTAATGTAAAAGTAAATGATGTAAAACCAAGGAAAGAAGAAGATCCTGAAGATATTAATACAAGTGATGACAAGACATAAGAACTACAAAGAGACAAGAGTACTCATAATGAAGAAGAAGACAAAGGGGAGGAAAATAAACACGAATATGAAGAAGATTTCCCTAGACCTGACACTAAAACTCCATCTAGAAGGACACAAAAGGATCATCCAGAATCACAGATCATGGGTGATAATAATGCTAGAGTCGAAACAAGAAGACAACTAACATGTGTTGAACGAG
Organism: Pseudotsuga menziesii; assembly: GCA_001517045.1. Lineage (NCBI taxonomy): Eukaryota > Viridiplantae > Streptophyta > Pinopsida > Pinales > Pinaceae > Pseudotsuga > Pseudotsuga menziesii. Next base: position 908,447 of record LPNX010805827.1, on the reverse strand, counting down.
GCCTACTATCCATAGTAGAACCCAAGAACTTCACAGAAGCTAGAAAAACTGATGAATGGGTCAAAGCCATGAATGAAGAACTAGATCATATTGAAAAAAATGAGACCTAGGAACTTGTCCCAAGACCTAAAGATAAGAATGTTGTTGGAACCAAATGGATTTTTAAAAACAAATTCAATCAATATGGTCAAGTAATAAGGAACAAAGCAATATTGGTGTTTAATTGTTTTTCCCAAGTAGAAGCTATTGACTTGGAAGAAAATTATGCTCCTGTAGCTCGACTTGAAGCAATCATAATGTTTTTAGCATTGTCATGCCATAACAAATTTAAGGTATATCAAATGGATGTCAGGTGTACATTTCTAAATGGAAATTTATAAGGAGTATATATTGAACATCATGAAGGGTTTATTCTATCAAAGAAAAATGATTATGTATGCAAACTGAAGAATGTTCTCTATGGCCTTAAACAAGCTCCAAGAGCATGGATTTCACGACTAGATAGCTACTTAAAACAACAAGGTTTGAAAAGAGGAGCCACTGAAAGTAATCTTTATCTAAAAATAAAAGATAAAAACATGATCATTTCCGTTGTCTATGTGGATGATATCATATTTGGAAGAAATATTCAAATCCTAAGTGTAGATTTTTCCTTTGAAATGAAGAAAGAATTCAAAATGTTAATGTTGGGTGAATTAACCTTCTTTCTAGGATTGCAAGTTCACCAAACAAACGAAGGAATTTTCATCTCTCAAACTAAGTACATCAAGGATATGTTGAAAAAGTTTAAAATGGGGTAACATGATGGCTGAAATACATTATAAAATCCATCCCAGAAGTGGAGTGATGAAGAACCAGGTGGAAAAACCATCCATCCATTATTATAGTACAACAATCAATCTCTACATATGATTGCAAATACATATAGCAGTCCCAGATACATAAGAGTACAATGGCCATGAATAGGCATGATATATAAAATGTGACATGTGTGGTCATTGCCACGTACAATGTATAATAGACAGAATCTCCATGATGAATATATACAATGGATCAAGATCTCCATAAAAGCTAAAGATATACAATGGATCAAGATCTCCATAAAAGCTAAATATATACAATGGATCAAGATATCCATAATGGCTGAAGATATTTGACATATACTGGAATCAAGTCACGAGAGCTGAAATATCATGAACACTGGCATGATCAAGGAGGTAGCATATGTGGAATGCCATGAAGATGGAAAGTCTTATACATAAACCGCTACAAGTACATGTCCTATTATGTGAATAAAGCTGTCAAGGTCGAACATAATATTTCTTCGTTTGATTACCGGTCATTGATGTATACCGTTAATAGATGCGAGATCACCCATCAATAATGAAAATGGGAATCAAGTTACTAGAGTGAAATCTAACAAGTGTGAATAAATGTGTTGAGGTCGAACACTTGGAACAATCCATCGATCATGGGACATTGATGTATTCCCAAAACTGTCGATGGTGAGAGAACCTACCATTGATGACTGTAAGTCTCAAGGCACTCAAATTACTATAGGCTCCTATCCCAGAATAAATGATTTGAAGTCGATGGGATGTAATCCGTTGGAAGGAGGGAATTAAGGCATCCCCCATCAACCAACACGAGGTACTCAACAACGCTGTATAATGTGGAAGAACTCAAACCAGATGTGCACGAACCAATAATAGTACTGGGAATGACCGACATGTAAAGTCAATACAACTGAGGAATGGCTGACTCAGGCTTCAACTTCCTTTGAACAAGAGCATAAAGGAAAATGGTGACTGAATGTAGGTAGCATAGACTCGATATGCAAAACTGGTACATCTCTATGACATAGGAGGAATGAATAGAGGCTCCATAGGGACTGGAAGCTTAACCATTAAATGGAGTTAAACTCAAAGAAATGAGTACAGATCCTAAAGTCAAACTAATAACCCCTCCCGGTGAAAAAAAAGGGGAATCATGCTGCAAAATATATGTAAAAATTCTCTTCTTGGCTAGACATGAGACAAGCTCGGGATATATGGTTGATAATAAAAGTCAGGGAAGCTAGAATAAGGCTCAATAAGGCAAGCAAAACTCATGGTAATGCAATTACAGCTTAACATTGTTGGGCAATAGGGCAGACCCGAGTTAACTCTTATGCGTCGCACCAACAAAAGACCCACCGTGTTGGCCCTTTCGGCAACAACCTGCGCGCAGGTTGCAGTCTCACCCGAAACAGCAATGGGGTGCCGCAGAATCAGGTTTCTGCATGCAGAAAGGGGTATTACTGTACCTTAGCCTTTAAAAGCAATTATTAATCAACACTTGTAAAACTATCATTTATTCACATATGACTTCGCAGCATAATAAACAAACTAAACTTGCATAACCCACTACGGGGAATTCACAGTGAAGCTTATTACTAGCAGTGATCTTATATTATCAGATGTATTCAGTTTAATGCATGAAAATAACAGAAGCAAAAACAACACAATAAAACCACAACACCAAATATAACGTGGTTCACCCCCATTGTAGGGGCTACGTCCACAAACTGCGTTTTATTCCTCTTTCCTCAAAACCATAGTTGATCTGTGCACTCAGCTGCAGATCCCTTCAGTCCTTAACAGCCGCGCACACAGCAGCAGGCTTCTACGCACACAGCTGCAGATCTTTCTTCCTTTCTTACAAAAACCCTCTGCGCACACAGCTGCAGAGGTCGTCCACGCACACAGCTGGGACTTATCCTTTCCTTACAAAAACCAACCTTACTTCTCCTTATCTTTCTTTACATCAAAAAGACTAACCTATCCTTTTTACATAAGCGCTTATTTATACTGCGCAGTTTTACAAAACCATGGTCTTAAACCATGGGCACCCAAAAAACCCTAAACCCTGGATTTAAACCACGGGTTTATTACAAAAAGGAGGGTTTTGACTTACCCTGACACCCCTAAGACTATTTTGGCCCATAGCTCCGCTTACAAATTTCCTAAATGACTGCGGAGTTACCCAACATGGAGTATGCGCCCCAACAGGCCCCTAAGACTCACTAGTGGCCCGTCCCGGGACACTCTTCAACTTCTCTGGTGGGCGAATCTTTTGTGCGAGGGTCTAGAAGCGATTGGTGAGATTATGCAGTATCTCATCAGCGGCTTTCCCCATTTTCTACCATATCCTGTAATACTGAAGAAGAGTCTGTGTCAGCCTTTTCTTGCGCAAAAATGTCGTATGTCTTCAAAATTTTGAGCTGGCTCTTCGCAGTATTGGTCAATTCTAAGGCTTCATCAACCAGGGGCTGTAACGCACTTTCCAGCATCGTCACCTTCGTCCTGCAAGACTCGATTTCTTGTTGAAGTTCCTTTCCACGCTTTACTTTAGCCATCTTCTGCATAGGTGGCAGCGTCTTGATTTCTATTCGGACTGCATCTAACTCATCCTGGCGCAACTTGATGGTTTCCTGAATCTTCCCTGCATCTGGATGGTCCTGTAGGTTTGCCCATGCTTCTATGCTGTCTTCCATTAGTTTTGCGACACTAGCCACGTTGTCTGATATTTTTGTTGCTGAAGCCTTGATATCCTGCTGGCGCTGTTCTCGGACCTCTGGAGGAGTCTCAGGGGGAATGCACAGTTGAAGTTCTGCAATCTGTTGCTGATGTTCTATCTTCATCCATTCCAATTCACTGCGGGACTGCTGGGCATAGTCTTTCATCTTAGCAATCTTCTGCTTTGGTTCCTCTGTTTCCTGTATGTCGGAGTCAGAAAGACTCCGACATGCCTCATCCAATGCTTGCATTAGCGTAGTTGTTGTCTGCTCAGCCTCTTTCTTCTGTTGTGCAATCTCTTCTAGGTGTGCGGCGAAAGTTTTGTTTTGCTTGATGGATTCTTCCAGTTGGATTTGTGACACTTGAGTTTGGGTATGGATCTCCTTTGTAATCGCGAGCTGACGGAGGTGCAACTCTGACATAGATATCTTTGTATAATCAAGCTCCGCGGCTATATTTGTCGGGGGTCGAGAATCGATGTCAGGCTGCATCAGAGTTGCACTTGATACCTGTCCCTGGGGATCCCTGGGTGGCCATTGCCTACTGTCCTGCTGCGGGGGTGCCATAGTGCTGCTTGTCGCAGTACTGGGCGCTGATTTTGCGATTAGGTCTTTTAATTCTGATACCCTGGTTGCGAGACCTGCGAGGCTGGCAAGATGTAGCTCTGCGAATTCAGACCATTTTTTAGTAAGCGCTGTCGTAGATTGTTTGAGAGCATGCTCCAGTGCACCCATCGTGACAGTGGCTTCCTCCTCGATATATTTATCCTTTGATGCCTTTACCTTTTTGCGAGACTGTGGCTTGGTTACCTCGGCTACTTCTGGTGACTTGCGCTTCATCGGTGGGGTAGGATCTGTTATGGTCTTGACCGACTCCTCATCCTGTTCATCCTGCTCATCCTGTTCACTATCGCCACCCTGGCCGTTATCATTTATCTGTGAATCACTTGGGTCTTCGCTATCTTCCAATGGGCTTTGCTGCTGTGCCTGACTAGTACCTGCGCCAATATTGGTAGCTGGAGGAACCGGAATAGAGGGTTTTTTTCCCAAATCTTTCAGCCATTCAGCCGGCCATTGCTGAACGACCCGCCGGACATCTGGTTCGGTGACTACATATGGTAATTTGAAACATTGTCGTTGAGGATCTGCACGAGCTTGAATGAAAACATGATGCATGTCGGCACTAAAGTGCGCGATCCCCTCGTACTGAGAGAACACTTCGTTGGTAAGGCGAGGTGTTCGCACTATCTCATAGTGAAGGCTCATAGCATAGAATACGAACACAGTGTTTGTCATCTGTTGAGTTTCCTTATCTGGGGATACCCAAAGGGAGGCATACCTTGCTGCTCCTGGTGTTCCGGGGTTTATTTCGGCAAAATGGGCTTCAGTAGGTTCTTTCCATCCAACTAATACAATAAGGATTATAAGCCACGAATAATGAAAAGGTCTACCTTTTTCTTGCGCATCGCGGGCATCCTCCAAAAACTCCTTCGCCAGATAGCCGACCCAATTATAAGTATACCCCTCGGCGCAGTTCATAGCAATCCTGATAACCGGGGCAGGTACTTCAGTTGGCCTGCATTTCCTTATAAGTTTGCAGGCTAAGAGTTCAGCTGCAAACCGAATGGGCTGTTCCCGAGTCGTGGAAGTATGATACCCCCGTTTCCCTTTTGTCAAGCCAAACCGCTCCTTCATGGTTTGCGCGAGCTTTGTGTCGTCATGTTTGGACAGAAACTCGGTTCCCGGATCTGGTCCTGCCATGGGTAAACCTGTGATCCTATGGATGAGGGCAGCGTCGATAGGAACTTGCTGGTCCCCTATCCATAAATAGCCGTCATGCACCAAGGCTAGTAACTGCTTGGCCACTACAGTCACATGTATGCCGCGTCCAAAATGGGGAATGTTGAATAGCTTGAGTAGGCCAGCTTTATCCAGACCCGCAGCCCATGTTTGCACTTCCAGTAGTGTGACCTCATGGTCGGGGTACCTGACGCGGTGCAAGTATTCGGCTGGGTCAAACTGTGGGAAATTTCCATAGTCATTGGTGTCATGATCGCTGTACTTAAGACAATCAATCTTCCCTGTCATACTGCCAATCAGCTGCACTCCTGGTGGTAATGAAGGTGTGGCTAATGTAAACTGCTTTGTCCGTCGGGGTAACGCGGTGCCTGGGCGAACAGGTGGTAGGTATGGTGGTCATGGTGGCAGAATATTCTCCCTTCCCCTGGCCGGGGCCTGGGCGGAACCAGAGGGCTCCATAGGATGAGCCGCTGATGTTTTCCCTGTTTGCTGCGGCCGGTCTTGGTTGCGCTTGGTGCAAATTTCAGTTCTAGACTTTTTCCTGGCAGACCGTGTCTGCATCGGCCGTGGTGGTGCTGGGGGAGTGGCTTCACAGTGAGCTATGGCAGGCAGCCGAGTGGAGCAGGTGATCAGCCCCTCTTGCTCGAATTCTCAGACCAAGTCATCAATCTCACGTTCAATGGTCATGGGTTCACTCACAAAGCTTGAAGAAATGAAGGATGCGATTTTTCCTATCTTAGGCATCTTCTTATACATGTTATCAATCAAATCGGGGAGGACAGTGCATTGAAGGCACCAAATCTGATGAAAATCTTGTCCTTGCGGGAAGTGATTTCCGGTACTGGTCTTAGTACAGTCATTTAAAGCACTTAAAATCCCGCCGCCGCCAAACTGGATACCTCCCAACGGTCGAATTTTGGGCCTCGCGACATTTTTGGGCTGCGGCAGAAGCATGGTCGCAGCCTCGGGGCAATAAGAAACTTCAGCCCAATAGTGCCCTTCGACCCAACTCGGTAATATCTGCGATAGGACGATTAAATTTGAGGTGCGAGCATCTTGGCTCTGCCCCATAAACTTACTTTGCACTTCTTGAGCTTGTCTTATAAATGTGGTGCGCGCGAATTTCTGGTAGGTTCTCCGACGGAGCTGAATTTTTGTAGGGTCGGCCCCCCATGCTGCGGTAGCGTCTATTGCTATTTCTAGATGCTGGATGTTTTGTGACTGAGGTACTTGTTCTGGCATCCGCAGAATAATTTTTCCAGGGTCTGTGACCTATGCAGGTAGTTCTCGAGGCTATGCTCTAATGCATCGAAGAGACTGAGTGATCTGTGCGCACCTATGGCCATGTAGCTCGTACAGTCGTTGCTGCCAATTCTCCAGACCATCATCTGAATCAGACATGCAGGAGCTATCACATTGCCAATCCATTACACCATCAGCATTAGGCTCGACATAATCTGCATCCGTGGCTATGATGTTATAGATGTGGTCTAGAGTATCCTGCTCCCCTTCATCTCTGAGTGGTTCTGTATATCTTTCTCCTTGGGACGGATCGAGGGGTATAATAACGCGCAGGCCATTTCCTTCGAAGGTCATCTGTCGCCTTTTAAGGTTGATGATTGCAGCATTGGCCATGGCCCACTCAATTCCCAGCAGGGCTGGGTAAGGGTTGCTGTCATCAATGATCTCAATAACTTCAAAGTATGCTAGAGTACTGACCCCATCGATGTCGATCGGGACACTAAGAAGTATCCCTAGCGGTACAATCCTTTGCTGGTTAGCTAGTCGCAGCTGTATAGGTGACCAAACCAGGGAAGGCTTTCCCATTTGTCCCCACGTCTGCTTAGGGAGGACATTGACGTCTGATCCAAGATCCAGGATGAAATCAGTCATATCATATTCTCCTATCTGAACATTCAACGTCATTTCCCTTCCCGTTCGTCGGACACGACTAACAGTTTTCTCCTGATCAATTCCTCTCTGAGGGTCTGTGACAGCAAGAACTTTTTGCAGCTCGTTTAGAGCGTTCTGATTGCGCAATAGTTTCATACAGCTCTGCAAGAAAGAAGATAGTGTACTTACTTTATCCGACGAGGCCCCCTGTAGCTGCGACGCCTGCTGGTGTTGCCGCGTAGATGTGTCTACGGCGCCATCAACATTAGCGCACCGGACCTCCGGGACTGGTGTGTTATCCTTCGCCGGGCCAAGGGCGGGGGCTTTTTTACAGACCTGTTGTGCACACATTGTGGCAGGTTGTCTTGGCGAGTCTTGAGTATGTGTCGTAGCTCCACTCCGGGTGACCACATTAAGGGCTGGGGCAGGTCTTTGGTCCACGGAAATCAACTGAATACTTGGGGTAGGGCTACGGCTATTTTCCTGTATCTTTTCCAGGAGCTGGGGGCACTGTTCAATGACGTGATCTACTGTGCGGCAATACCGACATGTCGTAGTGGGGTTCCGACAGTCGCGGGCCAAGTGACCAGCTTGGTTACAATTGTAACACACAACCTGGCCTCTACCTCTGTCGGTCATCCCACCACGGCTGCGACCACCAAAAGCACCTCTGCCGGAGGTGCCACCACGGTATCCATAACCATCATTATTCGGGGCTTCATTGTGGACTCGGTAAGCATCAGAGGTGCGCTCTCGCATAAGGTCATAGCTGCGACATTCTTCTTCATTATGGCCAACAGACTTACAAAACTGGCAGTAGGGGTTTTTGGGAACTGGGACATATCTCTGGAGAAGAGGGCAGTGCTCAGGGTGATGCTGGCCAGGGGTGCGGCAAATCTCACAATATATCACACCGGCATTGAATTGGGTGGGCGTTCCCGAGCTAAGATAAGTTCTGACCATGGGGCACTGGTCCCTATCGTGACCCTCGGACCGACATTGCGTACACCAGACCTCCTCTCGACTGGTTTTAGCTTTCTTCATGTCACGAAGTTCCAGGGCCATTGCTGCCAATTGTGCTTGGATTTGAGCAAGACCAGAATCGTCTCCGACGGGAGCGGTCTCTAGCTTTATTGCGATTTCCAGAGCCTCTTGCTGGTCAGCAACCTTCTGTTGCATGAGCGGCGTTCTGATGTGTGGCAATAACGCAGCAATAAACCATTCCTTGTGCTGCGCAGGACTAATAGTGAAGCTCACTTGGTCTAATAAGACTTTGAATCTTTGATCAAAGTCCCACACGGATTCTCCGCGCCGTTGTTGAATCTCTTTGAGTTCAGTGATGCTCTGTGATTCTGATTTCGGTTTCTTAAATTCCTTAATGATGGCGGCCTTGATTTCATCCAAATTGGGGTGCTGATTACTGGAGAATTTCATGAACCAGGTCAAAGCCCGGTCGTGAAAGGAAGTAACAAGCTGTGCAGTTCTCACATCCAGGTCGGTAATACTCTTCGCGTTCCAGACGGCCTCACACAAAAACCAGAACTGTTCTGGGTCTTTTGATCCCATGCCTTTGAAGATGGGAAGCTTAATATCATCAGCTAGGTGGGCCATGTTGGGTCTGGGAGGGTGGGGAGGGGGCAGGCCGTTGATGGGGGGGGGTTTACGGGGTTAGGTTGACCTCTGGACGGTATACTTGGACTTGGTTTCCTATCACACTGCGACCGAACTTTTAGGGGTAACAAAGCGACGCTGGGGGGTAACAGGAGGGTGTCCTTCGGGGTCGGATTGTGAAGGGCTGTCAGGGGGCAGTGCGGTGGTCTGTCCTGAAGAGTAGAACTCAAAATTTCTTTTGTACCGTTGCTCACCTCGGGGCAACCCACTTTGCGCGTCGAGGGTATTTTCACTTGCAAACATATGTTAGTACTACTAAACTAGCAGTCTGACTCAAATAATAAGATACCCTTTTCAACCAATAGTATTTTAATCTTTAAGCTTAAGGAATTTAAAAACTTACCACGGGACCCTTTAAAGAACTTCCGTTCAGCTTCGCTGAAAGAAGTGCTTGTATCAATGGCAAACTTTGTCACAAAGGCCTCCAATGTGCGCGTCGTCCAGAAATCGACAGCGCGGGATACCTCGTTGTTCACGTTTTGCACAAGGTTGACCCTTGCGGGGGTCCACACAGGAATCCATCGAGTTTGAAAGTTCGTCCTTATTTCTGTTAACCGTTGTAAAAAGTCACTTGCACTTCGACACGGATTTGTATTTTCTTGCTGCGCGAATTGTAAACAGATCTTAGCAAACCAATCACTGATGTCCTTCACAGAGGGCCTCCAGAACATAGCCCTTGTGGTACAAGGTAAACCCCTATTGAGCAGGTACTGAGTTCAACCAGCAACGGAACCAATTTGTTGGGCAATAGGGCAGACCCGAGTTAACTCTTATGCGTCGCACCAACAAAAGACCCACCGTGTTGGCCCTTTCGGCAACAACCTGCGCGCAGGTTGCAGTCTCACCCGAAACAGCAATGGGGTGCCGCAGAATCAGGTTTCTGCATGCAGAGAGGGGTATTACTGTACCTTAGCCTTTAAAAGCAATTATTAATCAACACTTGTAAAACTATCATTTATTCACATATGACTTCGCAGCATAATAAACAAACTAAACTTGCATAACCCACTACGGGGAATTCACAGCGAAGCTTATTACTAGCGGTGATCTTATATTATCAGATGTATTCAGTTTAATGCATGAAAATAACAAAAGCAGAAACAACACAATAAAACCACAACACCAAATATAACGTGGTTCACCCCCAGTGTAGGGGCTACGTCCACAAACTGCGTTTTATTCCTCTTTCCTCAAAACCACAGTTGATCTACGCACTCAGCTGCAGATCCCTTCAGTCCTTAACAGCCGCGCACACAGCAGCAGGCTTCTGCGCACACAGCTGCAGAGGTCATCCACGCACACAGCTGGGACTTATCCTTTCCTTACAAAAACCAACCTTACTTCGCCTTATCTTTCTTTACATCAAAAAGACTAACCTATCCTTTTTACATAAGCGCTTATTTATACTGCGCAGTTTTACAAAACCATGGTCTTAAACCATGGGCACCCAAAAAACCCTAAACCCTGGATTTAAACCACGGGTTTATTACAAAAAGGAGGGTTTTGACTTACCTTGACACCCCTAAGACTATTTTGGCCCATAGCTCCGCTTACAAATTTCCTAAATGACTGCGGAGTTACCCAACATGGAGTATGCGCCCCAACAGGCCCCTAAGAGGGAGTTCTGGGGGAATGGCAACCATAAAGTTCAAGAGGAGTATGAAGCTATTGCTCAAAGTCACGATGATACTATAAAAAGGACTCCCACAACTTGAAGGAGAAATGTCGACATGGGAACCAAATGCAATACAAGATATAACTAGGGTACCCATGTATGGGAAAGCTCTACCATTCACATAATGTCACTTCTAAAAGCAACAAGAAGGTTCCGTGACAAGATGGAATGGGTTGGTCCCTAAGTTTAAGATGAAATGGTCATAAGGTCATGAAAAATGCAAGCGGATGTGAAAACCTAACCTATATGCAAGCTTAGACATAATACATGCAATAGGCACAAACGAGTCAAAGACATGGTCAAACCGCACTGAAAATGGGCTCCTACAACATCAAATTATTTCAAATGGTCCAAAAACTATTAGAAACAATAAAAAATAAAATAAAGTGGGTAAAAATTTCAAATATTTTCTATAAAATAGTGAAAAATAAAAAAAATTTATACCATTTTGAATTTTTACCCACCATAGTGCATTTGAGCTCACAAATTTAGAAGCGAATTCTGGGAGCATCATCTGGCAGAATCCCTCCACATTTTCCCCTCTTTCATTTTCATGCAAAATTTTGAAATTTTCATGGTCAATTTAATTTTTTAGGCCATCCCAACTTGAGCGTTTTTTTCGGACGTGGAAATCGAGCATTTTTCCATGTATAGGGCTCGAAATATGTGGAAAATACCCCAAAACCCACGTACATACATGGTTGTTTTGAAAATAGTCGCGCATAGTGCTGCAAACAAGGTTTTTATAGGCAAATAATAATAAAAAAATTGTGTTTTTTGGGCAGGATGGTGCTAGAGTGGAGAGAGAGGGAACATGGTGATGTTGAGGAAGCTGTTCAAGATGACCTCATGACTCAACAAGCATTACAGGCATGTGGTTTATACATGTTTTGGTGTCTTGGAATCTTGAGGGAAAAGCAAAGACTACTCCAGCTGCTGGCAGATTACTAGGATCTAGATTCTGAAACTTTTCAGATAGATGGGATGTCACTCAGCATTGAGGTTGAGGACATATATTTCATCATAGGTTTGTCTCGACAAGGGGAGGTGGTGAACCTCCAATCTCATGGGCCAGGAGGTGGGATGACTATAGATGAATGCATTTCTATGTACTTCCTTCCCAATACAAAGAAGGTTGGGAGTCAAATCTTGACAAATTTGATTCAGATTCTGCGGATGAAATCCATACTCTTGGAATTAGGCAAGATTGTAGGTTTGGCATCACTCCACCAAGATTCACGGCCAATGATGTTCTATGCGGTAGACTGTATGTGGCATATAGTATATGACTGGAGTACTACGCTTCTGAGAAACATGAAACAACAGCTCAGTGACTACAATATGGGCAAGGTGCAGAACTTCGGGTTTGAGATAGAGTTCTTTCCATGGTGGTAGAGACAGATCGTCGCCATAGACGACTACCCCTTTGCAGGGATAGACTTCTGTAGAGACCCAGATACGACCCTACCACCATGAGCGGCTTATGGAGACATAGGTAATGAATTCCCAAATCCACTTTTAATTTTTGAATTATTTGATTTTTTTATGTTTTTTGATATATGGAATCAAAAGACATGTTTTTGGTGTGACAACACATAGTGACACTCTGTCGTGTATATGCATATGTAGGACCATGACAACCAGATGGATTTCCTCGTCATTGGCGGAGGGGAATAGGTGATGATATCACAGGTACGGTTGCGGATTGGACGCTCTAGAGGATTCACACGAAATTTGTTCGGTTGACACACAGGGTACCCATGGAGAAAGTCGAGGACTTTCCTGAGACCATGCAGCGCCAGGTGGTTTCAGTACCACGAGCATGGGTTTGATTGTTTTGCTGGCTAGCTAGAGCTATGGTGTGCTATCATGATTAGCACCCTCCTCCACCCCAGACTTAGAGACCTGGGTGTATATTTTTTGTATGACCGTGTAGTATATTATGGTGGCTTGGAAGCCCCAATTTTGTATATGACACTTATGTATTATGACGTCACCTTTTTTGAAATTAATGAAAAATATTTATGATGATTGATTATTATGTTAGTTTTTCAACATTTAAGCTAGCATTATGTTAGGATCTTTTCACTGAGAGAATAACAAGCACAACAATCACATAAGCACATCACAAGAGACAAGAGACACAAAGATTTTAGGAGGGGAAACCATAAATGGAGAAAACCCCTCAAATTCCTCTAAGATAGTATCACCACAATATGTGATCCCAAAATAGTAAGATGACCTCCCAAGACAATAGTAGCCTTCTGTCTTCCGTCAAGCCCAAGAATTTCCTTCTCCAAAAGTGCGCCACACTTGAGAGAGCAAGTGATGTAATTCACAAGTGACAAATAGAGAGACTCACCCTCTCTATTTATATTAGTCCGTTCACTTGAATTACTATTTCACACGTAGGCTCGACCTAATAATTACTACTCGAGCCTACACCTTAATTAGTGTATAATAACTTAAGTGCCCCTAAACTGTGGGGACTTACCTAATGACTTGATATGACTTGTTTACATTATTAATCCTTCCGATCGGAACATCGGGGTAAGACAACATGGCTCAAATACATAATAGAAACATCCCGGAATAAACATCGGGTTACAATACATGAAATACATAGAAGAATACATTCCGAAGTTACATATACATCAACACTCCCTTTTAACTAGGAAGGTATTCTTTCGACACAAATTTTCAGCACTGGTCTTCTTCTCTGTATTAGCTGGATCATCTTGTCTTCAAGTCATCTTCGTCTTCAAGTCATCTTCGTCTTCAAGTCATCATCGGATCTGGATCATCTCTCGATCTAGATCATCATCACTGGACTGGATCTGGATCATCTCTCGATCTGGATCACTGCTGCTGGATCATCATTACTGGATCAGGATCATCACTCGATCTAAATCAACGCTGGTGTTATCTCGTCATAGGAAGTTCTATAGAGCCAGTCCTTTTTCATACTGGATGTAGGCCCACCACCTGCAGGTCTTCATCATCACCGGTCATACTGTGGAATCCTCAGGACTTATTACGTGCGTCACAAAACCTCGAAAGAGCATCCCAGGATGTTACGAGCACACAGCTCTACCTATAGGATCTCCCAGGGCACCGAATTACATGTGACCTCACCACAAAACCTCGCAAGAGCATCCCAGGCTGTTACGAGCACACAGCTCTACCTATAGGATCTCCCAGGGCAACGAATTACATGTGGTCATGGAAAAACCTCGCAAGAGCATCCCAAGACTGATTATGGGCACACAACCCAACCTATCGAATCTCCCAGGGAACCGAATTACATGCCATAGGACAAAACCTCGAAAGAGCATCTGCCAGATATCCCAGGGAACCGAATTACATGCCATAGGACAAAACCTCGAAAGAGCATCTGCCAGATATCCCAGGGAACCGAATTACATGCCATAGGAAAAACCTCGAAAGACTATCTACAGATCTCCCAGGGCACCGAATTACATGTCCTCCAGAGCAAAACCTCGAAAGAGCTTTTGCCAGATGTCCCAGGGCACCGAATTACATGCCATAGGCAAAACCTTGAAAGACCATCTGCAAATCTCCCAGGGCACCGGATTACATGCTCATCTGCACAACCTGATCCATGGCCATAGAGTATCAACCTGATACTCACCATACATCATCTTTATGTACTCATGATCATCCTGATCATCATCACTGCAACATCCTGCTGCATATCATCTGGAGCAACATCCTGAAGCTCGTCATCCATGATCATCTTGATCATATAATGCATCTACCTGATGCATACCAAGTATCTACCTGATACATGTCATCATACATGATCTACCTGATCATACAATGTATCCACCTGATACATATATAGATACATGGTCCAAGCATCCAATAAGATGCATATACCAAAACACATACACATATAATGATCCAACTGATCATATCCAAGCAGAAACCAGAACATCATCCTGATTCTCATCATCCAGCTCTTACATCCACAGCCATGTGAAGGATCCCCCTTCCAACATGCTTAGAATGGCTTCAGCAAATGTGTCCATCACTTCTTCCTTGAAGTATCCTCGATCGGAAGCATGCCAGGTCTCTCTCTAAAGTACTCGAACTTCACCCTGGCTAGTGGCTTCGTCAGCACATCTGCAATCTGCTCGTCCATCGCAACATACAGGAGATTCACAGCTCCTCTCTACACCATATCCCTGATATAGTGATATTTGATCTCTATGTGTTTTGACCTGTCATGAAACACTGGGTTCTCGGACAGCTTCACACAACTCTGGTTATCACAGAGGATACTAGTAGCCTCCAACGGGAGATCAAATAACTCAGACAGTAGCTTCCGTAGCCATACTGCCTCACAACTAGCTGAGCAAGCTGCGACATACTCTGCTTCAGCTGTACTTAGTGCCACACAGGATTGCTTCCTGCTAAACCAAGAGATCACACCTGATCCCATACTGAAGCAACATCCTGAAGTACTCTTCCTGTTGATGGCACTGCCTGCCCAATCTGAATCAACATAACCCTCCAGGTTAATCTTCTGATTCGCATCATACTTGATCCCATAATCAATTGTACCCTTCAGGTACCTCAGAATATGATTTGCAGCAATCAAGTGAACACTTCTCGGATCTGTCAAGTACTGGCTCAAGGTGTTCACAGCAAGGCAAATATCTGGTCTCATGTTCGTCAGGTACATCAATGACCCAATCATCTGACGATACATCGTAGCATCAACTGAATCTGAAGAAGCATCACTTAATAGCTTCAGGTTTGATGCCATAGGTGTGGTCATGCAGTCCATCATCCTGAACCTCTTCAGGATCTCTACTGCATACTTCCCTCGTCCAAGGAAGATTCCATCTGTACTCTGCCACACCTCCATACCTAGAACAATAGTGCATCGACACATAACAGGAGTATCACTGGTCTTTCGTCTGCAACCTTGAAGCAAAGGTTGGAATCCACTTTACTCTCAGTACCATGTCGATCCTCAGGATATTTTGTAGTCACTCCAGAGCATCATACTCCCTCTGTCTTCTATGCTCTATGTACTGAAAACATTCTGTACCGAAGTGACAAGTAGCTTCCTATGCTACTAATCTTCTATGTGATCATCTAGTGTATAGACTTACATATTCAACCTTGTAGCAAAGGTTAAGATCTTCATCAGGCTCATCATGTATGTGTTTCATCTCTCACTGGCTGCAAATGTCTCTTCGTAGTCTAGGCCTTCCTTTCGTGAAAAGCCTCATGCTACGAATCTTGCTTTGTATCCCACGATGTTTCCATCTACTGCAAGATGGAACTACGAACTTCTTTTCAGGTCTCGATAATACGCCCTGACATCATTCTTCTTGAACTGGAAGGTTCTGCATCAATGATGTCACTGCATTCATCATATTATTCTTTGTCTTGAAACTGTCGTCACTTGTTCTTCGGAACAAGTCTTCATTCTTCTTTGCTTGTAAGCGATTATGTATGTGATCTTTCCTACAATTCAAATGCATTTGTATGGTTAGAAACATTTCATAAGGAAAATTCATACTGGCAAATTCTTATGCATAAATATATGATCATGCAACTACTTTAGCCAATACAACATTCATCCATATCTCACTGAAACTTTCTAGATGCCTTCCATCTCGACCAGGACAACATTGAGATTGTGCACTAATCCAATATGTCAACAAAGAGGTTTCATTCTAGATAAGTAGCAATGGAGAATTTGTATAGCACCATGAGCTACTTACCCATCACATGCATATTAGTAGTATGCTGTCATTAATGCAAACATCCTATCATGCATAATACAATAACTGAATATAAAAAAAAATGCATAACACAATAATATAATGAAATGACAATTGAATACTTATCTTTATTTGTTTCGAGGGTAGACTCCTTCTTGAGCCTTCAGCTTCATCGTCTTCTTCATTCATAGTCGCATCGTTTCTTATCCAAATGCTGAGGTGGATAAGAAGTTCTTCAAGAGTTGAGTTCTTCATATTCCTCATTGCTTGAGGGATCTTCTTTGGATGGAAAGAGCTTGATCTTCAGTTGCTCCCATCTTCTCTTCTCTTCTTATGATTCGAGCTTCTTCTTCTTGTGAGTTCTCTTTCTAGAGTCTATTGAAAGTAATTACTTCCTTCTAGCACACATTCCTCACATGAATGAATTCCACGATCCTGGGAGGCCATTCAAGGTGGCCATCACCACTTCTCCATTCTTCACCGCTTCTTTTACCGCTTCAAGTTGTTCTTGATTTGAGAGACTCTTATGACTGCATGGTTTCTGCATTCTAGATCTTCACATTCTTCAACTGGTTTCTTTAGGTCATATTCTGATTTTGTTCTTCCCTTCAAATAGCTTGAAATTCAGGAAGACCTTCAACAGCATTGCTTGCAATAGGTAGTGCTCTGTAATGCACATGTGCAAGCCTTATATGCCAAAGCTCATTTGGATCTACATAGATCAAAGCTTGTTCTGGATGGCCCTTCAATTCAT
>LPNX010805827.1:805806-890971 GCA_001517045.1 Pseudotsuga menziesii | reverse complement strand
TGGAAGTTGTCAACTTCCCAAATCTTGTCACCAAGCTGATCTGATATATCATATTGAAATGAGAACCTCAAATGGAAATAGCAAAGGATTAGATCTTACTGATTTGAGATGTCCGTCCTTGTCCCGGAGTTTGCTGATCTAGGGTTTGTTGTAGAAACCCTAATTTTTAAAACTTGGAATCTTTTAGATTTGATTGGATGAAAAGATAGATCTCTTCAAATGGAGCTGTCCAATGTACTCCTTTTTTGAAAACAGTGAAGGGAAACTCCCGGAACAGGAAGCCCTAATTTTCTGATTTCTTCTGTATAAATGCCTGTTACTGCTTCTGTGATATCTCCGAAATTACTGATCCTCTATGTCTGAAATTTCTTACTGAGGTAACCTCTCATGTCCCTGATCCAAAACCATAGGTTTCATCAGAATTTGTTTCACCATTTGGGATTTATGATCCTTTTCCCAAGGTGACCTGTTACTGGACTGTTCAGAACAGCGAAGTTGTATGGCATGCCACGTGTCACTGGTTAATATTCTGAGTCTGACCTTAGGACCACAGAAATTAGTCCGTGCCCTTTCTGGAACATCTTCAAGAATTACATTTGGACCTCTGTAGCCCAAGATATTGCAGATCTCCCCAGGTGTCCTGTTTATGGATGATTTCTGGAAGAGGATGGAACCCTCACTTGGAGAGATCATATATCCCAGAATATAGCGTATCAGAGGCTGAACTTTGGACACAGTGTTCATCAGGATTTTATCTTCATCCCCTGAAATTTTCAGCTTCTGAGACTGCTCCAATCTCAGAATATAGCGACTGTACAAAAACTTAGCATTTTTAGTATTTAGGGTTTCTCCTAGCTTAGGGTCAAACTAGGGTTTGACTTTCCTGGAGTTTCACCCAACCAAATTTCTTGATCCAGGTCTCTAAATTTCGATTTTGATGAGGAGAACAATCCTATGCTGGTCTCACTCAAAAATTCATCTTCTGTAGAAAGCCCTAATTTCCACATCAAAACTGAAAATGCTTGAAATTGAATTTTGCATCGACAGAAAGATGCACCCTTCAATGGAGAGTCATCCTAGCATACTTTTGCTGAAAATCTGTGGAGGAAGATCCACAAAATAGGAAGCCCTAGTTCCTATAGCTGCACAATGTCTTCTTCTCAGGTTAGCTCTGATACCATGTTAGTTTTTCAACATTTAAGCTAGCATTATGTTAGAATCTTTTCACTGAGAGAATAACAAGCACAGCAATCACATAAGCACATCACAAGAGATAAGAGACACACATATTTTAGTAGGGGAAACCATAAATGGAGAAAACCCCTCAACTTCCTCTAAGATAGTATCACCACAAGATGTGATCCCAAAACAGTAAGATGACCTCCCAACACAATAGCAGCCTTCTGTCTTCTGTCAAGCCCAAGAATTTCCTTCTCCAAAAGTGCGCCACACTTGAGAGAGCAAGTGATGTAATTCACAAGTGACAAATAGAGAGACTCACCCTCTCTATTTATATTAGTCCGTTCACTTGAATTACTATTTCACACGTAGGCTCGACCTAATAATTACTACTCGAGCCTACACCTTAATTAGTGTATAATAACTTAAGTGCCCCTAAACTGTGGGGACTTACCTAATGACTTGATATGACTTGTTTACATTATTAATCCTTCCGATCGGAACATCGGGGTAAGACAACATGACTCAAATACATAATAGAAACATCCCGGAATAAACATCGGGTTACAATACATGAAATACATAGAAGAATACATTCTGAAGTTACATATACATCAACATATTATTCTATTTACATGTGTAAAAATGTGTTTGTGAAATGCTTATGGTCTGTGAAAGAAATTCCAATCTAACACATAGTTAGCATATGAATCGACAACTTGATTAAAATTTCTTGGAACATGAATGTATGTTATACTATCAAATTGTTGTTCTAGCAATCTAACATGCAAGAATCTTCGTAATAATGTCAAATCCCTAATATGATACAAGCCATTAAGTTGTGAAACCACTAACTATGAATCAAGATGTACCTCAAGAGAATGAACACCATGCAAAAGGGCATCACGCAATAACTCAATAATGACACTCGATTCAACAACATTGTTTCATGAAGGCTATAAACGCATGCCTCTTGAAGGAAATACTTGACCCGTAGGAGTATAAATCACCCAAGTATCCAAAGCTGAGTTTTGAGTGTGGCAGCTAGCACCATCAGTGAATCCTATGTAAACAAAAGAACCCATCGACATCTACCATAACAAACAAAAGATAATCAACAAACCCGATCACCATAAGAAAGCCTAACTATGCAATGCAAAACTATACAATAATATACAAAAATCAACCCTCATTGAGGATCATGCATAGTATTTTTTGAGATACAACCCATTTGTAGGCTCCACCAAGGCTATCCCTTCATAATAAACTAGCTCATAGGCACCTTTCTCTAAGACACACTTAACCACGTAAGGACCATGCCACATGGGATTAAATTTTCCTTCCCCCAAGGGTTCCTTAGCTTGATCCCATAAAAGGACCAAGTCACCTTCACTAAACCTCCTCAGATGGACATACTGAGGACATACTTATCATACTAGAACTTAACGCGATGCTTGTTAACCTCAAGAGCCACTGAGGCATCTTAGCACTGCTCATTAAGCTTCTGTAAGTGGACCAAACATTCTTCCAATGCGGAGGTGTCTAGTAAAAGCTCTATAGCTAGATTCAAAGAAGGGATTTCACATTCAACCAATAATATAGACTCCACCACATGCACAAGATGATAGGGAGAAAAACCAATGCCAATCTTAACCATGGTTCTTTAGTCTCACAAAGCAGGATACAACATGATATGCCAATTATTCTTACTCTGTGTGATGGTTCATTGGAGAATAGAATTAAGTGACTTGTTCATTGCTTCAACCTATCCATTCGCTTGAGGGTAATAAGAATAGGAGTTCTCTTACTTATATCCTAACTTGGAATCCAACCCTTCCATCATTTTGTTCTGAAATTTCCTGCCATGGTCAGTGACAAGCTCTCTCAGAATGCCAAACCAAGTGATAATATGGTTAAATATGAAATGCATGGCTGTCTCACTGTCAGATTTAAATATGGGCATAGCCTTTTCCCATTTCATGAAGTAATCAACAGCCACAATAATATGATGGTGCCCCCTAGCCGAAGCTAGGTTGCAATCCATAAAATCAAGCCCCCACTTGGTGAAGGGACCAGTGGTGACAATAGGATGAAAAGGGGCTGGATGCGAGTGCATATTACGTGCAAACACCTAGAAAGGGTGGCACTTCTTAACTGCATTAACGCAATATTTAAATACAGAAAAACAAAAATAGCATGCTCTCAGGATTTTTTGGGCTGTCGAAAGCCCAGATAAATGACCAACACACGCCCCTCCATTGCATTCATTAAGCACGACCTCAGCCTCATCATGAGTTAAACAATGACATAAAATGGAATCCACCCCACGGTGGTACAAAGTATCATCCACTATGAGGTGGTTCTTTGCTACGTGACATAGTCATCGCCGCTCATCCCGTGAGAAGTGAGTAAGGACCTTCAATGTTTGCAAATATATGACAATATCTCCATACCAAGGGTCTATAGTTGAGATGAAGAATATATTCTCATCAACAAAAGAATCCTCATAAACCTCATCCTCGTCCAAATTTGGGAAATCTGATATGAGCTCAACAAAGATTAACGATTTCTTTGATTTCGTCGAAATGAATTCGAGATCAAATTCTTGCAAAATCACAATCCATTTATTATATTTTCCCCCAATCATCCTTATAGTGAGGACAAACTGAAATGGATTTATGTGAGCTACGACCAAAGTTTGGCAAAGGAGAATGTAATGTCTCAAATGCTGAACTAGATGAACAGTGGCTAAGGCTAGCTTTTCCACATGGGAATAACGAGTTCTGCATCAATAAGGTTTCAGATCAAATAATATATGACATGCTCATGGAGATCTTCATCCACTTGAACCAATACCATACCAATTTTCTCTTGAGACTTGGCCACATAAATGAAAAAGTCACGGCTATAGTCTAGTGGACCAAGCATGGCGGCCACTGCTAAGGTTTTCTTCAGAGCATCGAAAGACTCCTGGGCTCACTCATCCCAGTAAAATGGGGTGTCCTTCTTTAATAAATGCATGAAGCCTTTAGTCAAGTTGGAAAAATTGACCATGAACCTTCGTAAAAAGTTCACCATACCTTGTAAATAGTGAAGGTGTGGAATGTTATGTGGGGGAGACAATTGAAGTATTGCCTCAAAATTTAAGGGATCGACTCTAATACCCTCCCTGGATATGATGAATCCTAGTAAATGACCCACTTTCACGCAAAAGATGCACTTATGAGGATTTAAATGAACTTGATAATGATGACATATTTCAAACACTAATAGAAAATGGTTCGGATGACGTACTGTCAAACGAGAGTGAGTAGTGAGGTCATCCAAATAAAATTCAATAATCTTTTTAAGATCGTGAAAGATCAAGGTCATGGCTCGCTGAAATGTAGCTCTGGAATTTTTAAGACCAAAGGGAATTTTTGAATATGCAAAAGTTCCCAAAGGACAAATAAATGTGGTCTTGTGTTGATCCTCGGGCTTAATTTTTATCTAATTATAGCCATAAAATCCATTTATAAAATAAAATACCTCATTTCCCGCACACTCATCCAAAATTTGATCAATAAATGCTGTAGGGAAATTATCTTTAGGACGGGCTTGATTTAAATCACAGAAATCAATGCATATTCGGATCGCTCCCTCCTTCTTATCCACCAGAATGAGATTTGAAACCCAGTCCGTTAGGGGAACCAGATAGATAACACTGGCGTTGAGTAGTTTTTGTATCTCTGCTTTAATGGCGGGTGATTTTCTAGGATTCACGACATGCAAATGTTGTTGAACCTATTTCGCATCCAGATAAGTATTGATTTCATGTTCAACAATACGAAAGTATATACCTGGCATTTATTCATATGACTAAGCAAAAATATCACAAAACTCCTTAAACAGCTTGGTATACTCTTTAATCTCATTGGGGGAACAATCCACCCCGATGTAGACATTCTCAATCTTACAAAGATCACAAGAAATTTTGATAGGAATCATTGGTGACAGGTTAGCCATGTTCCCTTCAGCCATCTGATCAGGAGAGCTTAATGGGACCACAGGGATACCAACCTTCTCGCTTAGAATCACCCTAAATTCATCACACTCTAAACGATCAATCTTAGGAAGAAAATACAATCTATGGTGCAACTCTTCCCAAGGTTGTTCAATCCTAGACATGGCCTCAAGAATAGATTCATCTGATGAAAAAGCATCATCAAGGAAGTCATGAGAGTGAGATGACTCCTCTGCCCATGCAGGAAGCACATAAGGGTTCTCCTCCTTCGTCCGCGAAGAGGAAGGACTAGGCTCTACAACATGATCAAGATTTGCTTGATATGCCACCATTTTTGCAGGAAACGACACGTCTACCTTGAGAGGAATACTTGAAGTACTCAATGGAGGAAGAATCCAAGGATCTTCCATATAGGTAGTGCAAAAGGATACTGAATTCAATGAGGATGAAGCCCCACCAAGAATAGACCCAATCATATGAACGGGCATAGGACAACTAAAGGTTCCCATAAGAGAAGGATACATACCTATTCCCACATTCTCAGTTACTGGCTAAGAATGATTGATAATTAGGATAAAATCTCTCGATGATGCATTTACACTTGGATTCTGGAAATACTTTTGATCAATAGTAACAATCTTCCCATTAAAAGGAAAGAAAACCACTCGAAAGAGGGAAGAGGCTACAACTTGCATATTGTATATCCAGTTCCTACCCAACAAAATATTGTAGTCAAGGGGTGCATCAACCACCTTGACCTCGATTGCGATAGTCTTCCCTCCCAATTGGATCTCTAGAGAAGGAAGTATACTGTGCGACCGAAACGATCATCCATTGAAAGAAGTCAACATGTTGGAAGACTGAGATAATGTGGGAGAACCTAAATCCTTTCAACAAGACAAAGACATCATGGAAGCGACAATGCCTTCATCAATGACATCGTTGAAATTTAATCCAAGAGATAAAACAATTACACTGACTGCTAATCAAACATGTAAAATTAACACCAAAGGAGACTGAAATTGGAGTATAACACTAATATGTATTGAGTAAGTGTACAATATCCAACCTTGTGAAGTAACAAGCTGCTGCAATATATAATTACATGAGATATTCGAATGCATAAGGATGCCATTCGAAAAGGTCAAAAAGTAGGCTTACTAAATCTAGTCAAATCCCCCATCGGTGCATAAAGCAGTTTCCAAATCCACCAAGATGCTCACGAATTGGCTAAGTCAATTAGGCAAGCTAATGAGGGATGGAAAGACAAATCATACATGATTTTATTAGGAGAAAAAGAGGGAGGATGATGTGAGAAAAAAACAAGTCAACTACACCTAGTCTAGGTTTTCCTTTTGCCTTAAATCTCAATAAAACAGGCATCCTTTCAGAAAAAGTAGATATGTGATTTAGAGGATCTGGAATAAATCAGACATGCTAAAATGGGTTTCCAAGATGTTTCCCAAGTGCTCCATGACTCAGTTTTGGCATGTGTTGACTTCTAGGACATGTAGAAGGAAACTAGCACAGAGTGTAATCTAGTAAACTGGGTAATCATACAAAAATGATTTAATTAATGTCTAAGGTAGGTAACTATGGGTTGATTATTCTAACACCCCCCCTTAATCCTAAATTTATGAGTAAATATTAGAAAGCTACAGGGCCTAGCAACAAGGCTTAGTCACCCTTTACATACTGCTTGTCCATACAACCAAGGAAAGAGGAAAAAACCCACTGGGAAAATCCTCCCTTAAACATGGACATGAAAACAAAATTTAGAAATATTTTCATCAATAATGCTTCCCAGTATGATCAAAAAGCCCTAGTAGTGATTTCAGATTGCTGAATTTCTTCTCACAAAAAACTTTGGTGAAGATGTCTGCTACTTGTTCTAAAGATGCACAGAAGAGTAGATGAATGGTAACATCATGCATAAGTTGTTTGATGTAGTGCATATGGATCTCAATGTGCTTGGTTTGTTGTCTCTGAACTAGATAATTTTAGATTAAAATGGTTCTTTGATTATCACAGTAGATAATAGTTGAAAAATTTGATTCAAAGCCACATTATTCAAGTATTCCTTGCAACCACAAACATTGAGTTGCTGCATTTACAACTCCTCTATACTCTGCTTCTGTAGATGAGAGTGCTATGGCACTATTATTATTTCTTAACCAAATGATTGGTCCTTCTAAAAGCATGAACACATATCCTGATGTTGAATTTTGATCTGTGTTGTCACCTGCCCAATCACTGTTAGTAAACCCAATCAAATCAAGATCAGATTTTGCTTTGTAGAAGATCCCATGAGTTCTTGTTCCTTGAACAAAGTTTAGGATCCTTTTGGATACTCTCTAGTGGATCTAATGAGGCTGATCCATGTATATTGAAGCCACAATAAATGCATAATATATATCAGGTCGAGTGTGTGTAAGATAAATCAAACACCCAATCAACTGCCTATACAGTGTATTATTTACCATAGGAGAAGAACTTGCTTCCTCAAGCTTAACTCCTTAAAGGAGAGGAGTCTTGCTTGGCTTGAAATATTTCATGTTGAAATTGTTTATAAAATATAAGGAATACTTGGACTGATGTACTTTTATTTCATGTTGGGATTGAGCAATTTCAAGACCCAAGAATTGGCTCAACAATCCCAAATCTATCATAGAAAATGCATGGTTCATTGCATCCTTCAAGGAGGCAATCTCTTTTTTGAACTTCCTGTAATCAAAAGGTCATAAACATACAAGACAATAATCATCAAAGAAACATGAATCATATTCAAATAGACATTAGGATCATACTTGCATCGAACAAAACTCAATGACAGCAGAAAGCCATCAATCTTGGCATACCAAGCCTTGGGGGCTTGCTTGAGCCCATACAATTATTTCTTTAACCTGCACACTAAACATGGATTGGAAAAAAACCCTTCAGGTTTCTTGATGTAAATCTCTTCAGTGAGATATCCATTTAGGAAAGCACACTTCACATCCATGTGATGTACCTCCCACTGCTTCGAAGCTGCAATCGCTAAAGCTAGCCTTATGGAGTCCATCTTTGCCACTAATGAAAATGTTTCATTGTAGTCAATACCATGTACTTGTGATTAACCCTTGGCTACCAATATTGCCTTATATTTCAAAGGTGAACCATGAACAGCAAACTTAGTCTTGAAAACCCACTTACATTGAACTAGCTTCCTCCTTGGGGGAAGATTAACCAGTTTCCAAGTGTTGTTCTTCTGGAGCAAGCTGAATTCTTCTTTCATGGTTGTTTTCCATCTTGGATCATGTGCTGCATCTTCATATTTCTATGGATCTGATTCAACCATCAGATAACACTTCTCAGTAAATAGAGGATCTTTCACACAAAGGGCACTCTCAAATTGAGATCTAGTCCTCCTAGTGTCACTAGAATTTCCAGCTAGTTCCCTAGCTGCATGAATGATATTTGCTGCCCATTTTGGTCTTGTAGGACTGTCAAAATATGCAATCAAATCATCATTATTAGACATATAAGAATCAACAAACTCGTTAGTCTCTCCACTTACAATCAATGGATATGGTGGTGAAGAGACTCTCCAACTTCAATTGCTACTAAAGGCTCTTCTTGGAACTGAACACTTCTTTCAATGAAAGATTTGTTAGTGCTCGAGTTTATAAGATTCTACACTTTTGAATCCTTAGAATACCCCAAAAATAGGCACTCTTGGCTTTGGGGATGAAAAGCCTTTCTCTTTTCAGTTGGAATTCTTCCCCAAGCCTTTGAGCCAAAAATCATGAAATGGGTCACATCTGGCTTGTGCCCACTCCAAGCTTTGAAAAGAATCATACCATCAAGATGCTTATGAGGCACCCTATTTTGGATGTAGGATGCACATTTCATAGCCTCGACTCAAAACTTTGGTGGAAAAGTCTTAGCCTCCATCATGTAGGTTTCCATCTCCTTTAGTGACATGTTCTTTCTCTCAGCAACACAATTTTGCCATGGTGTGTAAGGGATCAAATGCTGCATCTGAATACCTACATCTTTACAATACTAAATGAACTCAAACTTGACATACTCACCACCATTGTCAGATATGAGGATCTTGAGTTTCCTCCCATACTGGTTTTCAGCCAAGGCTTTAAGGACTTTGAAAAGGTCAAAAACTTCATACTTATGCTTTAGAAAGTGAACCCAACAATACCTGGAAAAGTAATCTATGAAGGTTAGTGCATATTTGGCTTGAACCATGAACATATGAGGAATTGGACCAGCAATGTCACTGTGGCTCAACTCAAGAGGTGCAGAGGTTCTCTCATGACTAGCTCTCTCATATTTGTGCTCTAGGTGTTTTCGTAGGATACAACCTTGATAGACTCCCTTAGAAAACTTGATCTTTTGTAACCCTACTAATTAGAGGAAATTTCAATTCAAATTGGGCCTTTTAACTTTAACTCAAATTCCAAGTCATCATGTGTTAGCCAATGACATTGCTTTAAATTTGAAATACCATATAGGTCTTAAATAATTTTTTAATATAAATTTGGGGATAGGTATCATAAAAAAAACTACTTTTTTCTGTTTGTATTTTTGACATATCTCCCCATTTTTCTACTCAAATTTTGATCAGGAGAGCTCGTTGGATGTGCAATTAAATTCCACATCCAACGAGTACCCACTCAGCATACTTTTGACGGACCCTGCTACCCAAAAAACAAGAAATACCTGAAAAAACGTGATGATGACATCATCATCACTTTTTTTTCCAGGTATTTCTTGTTTTTTGGGTAGCGGGGTCCGTCAAAAGTATGCCAAGTGGGTACTTGTTGGATGCAGAATTTAATTCTGCATCCAACAAGCTCTCCCAATCGAAATTTGAGTAAAAACACGGGGAGATATGTCGAAAATACAAACAAAAAAAAAGTTTTTCTTTTCTTCCTCCAAAATTAATAATATTATTTTATTATTTTAACTATTATTTTATTAATTTTTTTTAGGAGGCCCATTTTGAGGTGAAATTTCCTCTAAGACCATATTTTTTTCACTCAAAACAGAAAGATACTTGTAGTTAACATGGCCAAATCTTTCATGCCAAAGCTTGCTTGCCTAATTAGCATGAATTAGAAGAGTAGAGGGGTTTGAGTAGGGTAGAAAATGGGAAAACATGTATACCTTCAAAGTGTGATCAACAACACCTTTTGCTATGAATTTACCATTCGAAATATCAGTGATTTCAACATCATCAGGGGAGAAGATGACCTTTTTTGGAGACCCACTATGAGTCATCTGATACACTAACAAGAGATTAGAGGCAAGACCTGGAACATACAACACATTATTGAACTTACCATGGTCAAGATCAATCCTTCCCTTCCCCAAACTGTCAATGAGAGATTCATCTCCCAAAACTATTGGTGGAACTTTCGACATGTCAAGAGAGGAGAATGTCTCTTTTGTCAAAACCATATGTCTAGAAGCTCTAGAGTCTATGATGAAGCTAGGTGAGCTTGATGTGCCAGCAGCCAAGGCATGTATTCTCTCTCTGTCCTCTGAATTTGATCCTCCTTCCCTCTTCTCTGAGAAATCAAGAAGGGAGATGTTATTGTTCTCCAGGATTTGGGTCAACATGTCAATTTGCTTCTTCATACAAGAGCTCTCAGGATGATAGCCCTTACTGTAGTATGCACACTTGCTCATTTCTCCTTTGTTCTTCTTCTTTTGGGACTCTATTCTTGGAACCTTAGGGCTCCTCTTGAGACTTGTTCTTGTCTCTCTTTTTCTCAGGTGGATTTTTACCTTTTTTCTTGCTTTTTGAATCCACCCTTGAATCTCCAGTAGCCAAATCTTGGTCTTTGGAAGGTTTGATGGTTCCCATCATCACCAACTTATCTTGTTTCTGTGTGAGGGATTCCATGAACTCTACAAGATTAGGCATTTTCCAGGCTCGATCTGTCAACTTGGTGGCATGGAAAGTCGAAACAAACACTGAATAGTCAGGGCCAAGCTTAGAGAGTATGGAAAAAACTAGTTTCTTTTCCTTCTTTTTTATCCCACACTATTTTAGCTGCAAAACAAGGGCTTTAAACTTGGAAAACTAGAGTTGCAAGGATTTGAAGCTACCGGGACTCAAGGAGATCAACTCATTCTTGATTTGATGTCCTCTCATCTCATTTGTCTTACCAATAATATCTACAATCTTCTCCCACACTTCATTAGGCGATGCCAATCCATCAAGATGGAAGAGGAGGTCTCTTGAAATGCTCAGACGCAAAAGACCATAGGCCTCATCCCTCCTGTGGTGCCATTTTATTTTCTTTGCAGCTGCATTGGGATCTACCTCAGTTGCCATAGTCAACCTGTAGAGAAATTTCACTCTAAACAATATCTCCATCTCAGCTTTCCACTCAAAGAAATTAAATGGAGTCAAGATGATCTTTTGAGATTGGTCCATAGCTAAGAAACTGTGACCTTCAGTCAGCAGAATATGCTCCCAGTCAAGGTGTTGAACCTGCAATAGCAATATGGAAGGAGATAAATTGATCTACAAAGGCTTTAATACCATGTGGAAATTGAACCCAAGAGATAGAACAATTACACTCACAAAATTTCTAATCAAACATGCAAAATTAACACCAAAGGAGACTGAAATTGGAGCATAACACTAATATGTATTGAGTAAGTGTACCATAGCCAAACTTGTGAAGTAATACAATTATACAATATATAATTACATGAGAGATTTGAATGCATAAGGATTCCATTCGAAAAGGTAAAAAAGAAGGCTTACCAAATCTAGTCAAATCCTCCATAGGTGCAGAAAGTAGTTTCCAAATCCATCAAGATGATCACGAATTGGCTAAGTCAAGTAGGCAAGATAATCAAGGATGGAAAGAAAACTCATACATCCTTTTATTAGTAGACAAGGAGTGAGGATTATGTGGGCCAAAAACAAGTCAACTACACCTAGTCTAGCTTTTCCTTTTTCCTTAAATCTCAATAAAACAAGCAGCTTTTCAGAAAAAGTAGATATGCGCTTTGGAGGATTTGGAATAAACAAGACATGCTAAAATGGGTTTCTAGGATGTTTCCCAAGTGCTGCATGACTCATTTTTGGCATGTGTTGATTTCTAGGACATGTATAAGTTAACTAGTATGGAGTGGAATCTAGGAAACTAGGTAATAAGACAAAAATGATTTAATTAATGTCTAAGGTAGGTAACTATGGTTGATTATTCTAATAGACAGTATGCATGATGGTGTTTTTGAGACACTCTACATGAATCAAAAGAGACACGTAGTAAGGAAAGAGAGGTTGTGCTCCCTGAGTTTTAAATTTGATTATGGAAGAAGAGCTATCATCACTAACGCCAAGAGTAGACAACAAGGCCTTTCTCTGTGGAGGACAAGTCTGAAGCACTTCTAATGCAGACATTGCATAAGGAGTTTGGCCCAAATCCTCGACAACTAAATATTTTTAGGCGGCTCGGGCATTAGGATTGTGCCCCGAGAGCTTCAAGAATCCCTTAGGAATGCGAGGTCGAGCTTCAAGTTTATCCATACATTTTTCAATTTGAAAAGAACTCTCGGGTGGATCAGGTTCTTTCCCAAGGTCTGGTTGTGACGAAACATAATATTTTGCACGTGTCACAACTTTGTTAGATCTCACCATGTTGATGCAGCAGTGACCACTAGTGGCCTCCAACGGGTTTTGAGTTCCACCAGACGCATAACCAGGATCAATGGTCCTTGAGTTCATATTTTGATTATTAGGTAAAGGATTAGTAAACACAGCTGGGCCTTGTGTTATGAACTTCAAGGCGTCCTCCATACGAGGGCAGAAGTGAGTGAGGTGATCGTCCTTACACAACTTACAAGGAAACTTCACCTTACGTTTAGGCTGCTTGTCCCCCCCAACATTATTCATTTTCTTGTCATTATTATTACCATTTTCATTTTTATTCCCACCCTTACAATTATTTTTTCCTTTCTTTTTATTTCGTCCAGGCTTCTCCTTACCTTTCTGGTTCGAAATTTGCACTGAAAACACACTTACCGATTGGGTAGGTTGAGAGGAAGTCGTGGCTTGTCTTGACGTAGGCTAGTTAATCAATAATTGGCTCACTTGTTTCATAACCGAGTCAGCAGGCTTGTTACTTGTGGACCAAACAATACCATTGGCATGTGGCCTAGGTTTAATCTTGGGGTTGAAATTGGATCTTGGAGCATTCGGGATAATCTCATACAAGAGTCCAGATTTATCATAGATCAAATCCAACTCTTGTTCCCTAAATATAGCTTGGTCCTCATTTTGAACTCTGGATGTAGAAACATCCTTCGCGGTGTAAGGTAACAATGAATTGAGGAACCACTCTAAAAGAAGCTCTTGTGGTATAAAGGCTTTAATTAATCATTTCCCTCTATGCCACTCTTGAATATGATCCAAAATATGCATGGTGTTATCTTGCCGGAAGGTCGACAATAGTTTGGTATCGACGTCGTAATGTACGGGTAGCTGGAAATTATTAAGAAAATTCATGGCAAGGTCATCAAACGTAGTATAGGTCCCCTTGGTAACTCTATATACCATTTCACCGCAGGACCCATGAGGGTGCGTTGAAATAGCCTCAAACAGATTGAATCATCGTGTAAGGAATTGGAAGAGCACCAAAGGTGGAAGGTGGTGACATGCTCACCAGAATCTTCACCAGCTTTACCTTCAAACTTGGGAATCTTCGAACGAAGCTTGGTAGGGACTGCCGGCCATGCCATATTATGAGACATGGGATCATTCGTCAATCTCGAAAAATCAGGTAAGTTCAAGGTCGCAAGGAAAGGGAGCCTAGGTTGAGCCGGTCGATGCCGCACTCCCTGATAGGACTGATTCTGATAAGGATGATTTCTATACACACCATGGCCTTGGCCAGTGGGATAATAACCTCCTCCCATATGACCCATGAAGGGCTACCTAGAAACATTGTAATGCAAAGTACCTTGATTATGAGGTGCTACAAAGCAATAATTAGAAAAGTAAGCGGGTTGTTGATACCTGTACCCATATGGTTGATAGTTTTTTCCATAATACTGTCCATAAGAAGGTCCATGGGAAGATCCATAGGTTGAACCATGAGATGGTCCACAAGATGTTCCATAGTTATGTATATGTGAAGCTTCGTGAGCTGGACCATGAGATGATCCATGAGGTATTCCATGAGATGATATAGAAACAAGTACAAGACTTGCTGACACAATAGGAGGCACTTGGCCTTGCAATACTACAGTGTTAATAGAAACATGACGGATATGGCTTACACTCGAACTCTAGCCCGAAGGGCCATTAGAATTAGGAAGAGAATGCGTCAAAAAGGCATTCGAAGGAACAAGTTGAGAAGAATATGGAATGTGTGAAGGAATGTAGCTTGTACCCCCAATATTCACATGTCTCGGCTGAGATCCCCAAAGAGGGACACTAGTGCTAGTTCTGGGATGTGTGTGTGAAGGAATTACCACTGCAAGAGTGGATGGTGCAATGTGACTACTATTATAAAAAATCTCCACATGGAAATGAATGGAAGTGCCCTAGGAATAGTAGCAGGGTCACCAACCAGTTCGACATGAGGTGCCGGACCAGAATCGAGAATATTAGGCATGCCATATCTAACGTGGCTAGTGTTGGTGGGTTCATGGTGAGTCTCTTCACTTAGATAGTATAACCAATACCGAGGGTCAGAGCTAATGTAGTCAATAAACTATGATAAATCATCTTGTGATGGCCTGGCCCCATAAGGGCCAGACTAAGGTGGTATTCCATATGTTCTTGAAGGTTCCACTTCCACCACCAGAGGCAGCGAAGGGGGAAGCTCCGGGACCCTAGACTCATGACAACTCATGGTGGGATCTCTATGTGAATCAAAGTGATGACTAGTCCTCCCGAACTATCTGAATCTCTCTCCCAAGGGAGGAGGAGACGTAGAAGGAAGAAGACCTACTAAATGATGAGATCAAATGGGAGCCACACTCGGTTCCAAAATGAATCAAGAAAAAGAAAAAACTCGATCTATCTATGCAACCCTAAGCAGACTAGTGTGCACATAGCATACACCTAAGAAAATCTAAATCTAAACAACAAGCAAACCAAGGGTAGGATAAGTTAGCTCCGAAATTGACTGAGGTATTATACAATAACAATAGCTGCATAGGTTGTTCCAAAAACTGATTCTTAACCGTAACTACAAAACGGAAAACTAAGTAAACACTACTGATGGTCCATGTCCATGTCGGAGATAACCATGAGATCAACCGACTAAATATTTGAATGGAAGTGTGAGATCAACCCTGAGATGAACTGCAACATCCTTAATTACATCGTATTATGCCAGACCCTATAGTGATGACAGTTTCGGTGGTCACTGCTTTAGAGTAACAGACGCTTTAAAAACACCTTCGGTGTAATTAAAGCACGCTTTTCTCTGCAATTTTTTTTGGATTAAAAATCTTCTTTTGGACTAATTCTCACGATGAAATTGTTTTTCAAGTAACTCTCCTACGGGACTATTTCTTAGCACGAAATTGTTTTTTGAGAAAAACTCTCCTCCTTAGTAATTCTAAGTGCGAATTTAATTGCGATAGAAGGTAAGTAGATATCTTCCGTTCCAAATGTACATTTTACATATAAAATTTTGCGAGTATTTTGACATTATAGTAAAAACATGCTTCCTTGTATTTTACGTCTCTGGATTTATCTTTGTTTAGTGTGGTTTCATCAACATGGATTCAGGTATTCTCATTATAAAGACAAGTTGCTGATTTTTTTTGGGTTTAATTTGATCATAAAGTTGTAGTATTATCTTTGATGACTTACAAATTTTTTTTAGTTCAACCTATGTTTCAAGTTTCTTTGTGGCCTGTACCGTCTTATGTAACACTGTCCATAATTCTCACTTTCATTATTTTTTTTAGGATTTATATTTTATGGCTAACATTATTTTAGTTTATGTAGTAACCTTTAGAGGACAAAGAAACAACTACCATTATACACCACAGAACCACTCTGGTGGAAACCAGTTCTTTTGTGTTTCTTAATTTGTGAGTAACAAAGAAACAACTATCATTATACAAGACATAGTGTAGTGGAGACCAATCTTTTTATGTTTGCTAGTTTGTGAGTGACAAATAAACAATGGCCACTATATAAACCAGGGTGGTGGAAACCAACCATGCTAGAAGATTTAACTAAATGTTGATGTACATACATATATATTAAACATATTTGTATGTTTTTATTTCAAAATTAAAATTATTTAAATGGTTTAAACAGAGTTGTATGTTTTTTCCATGCTTTAAGTTTAGGAAATTTTTGAATGGTTTGTTTGTATATATTGTTATTTTGTTTCTACACATGAAATTGGAAACAAAAGTGGATTGGAAAAGGAGATCATCTAATAATGGAAAATAGTAACTTCAAGAAAATGCAACCTTTAGGTATATTCTAATTCATCTTTTCTTAGAGTCGCATTCCTTAACAATGGGAAATCACCAATTCTAAAAATTTAGGAATGTGCATATTTTTAAGTGAATTTAAGGATACCTATTTGAATGAATACTTCATTTTTTAAGATCAAATCTTTTTTTTCTTATTGGGAGTAGTTAGATACATTTAAACATGTTAGGTATTAAAAATGTTGGAACATGATAGTAATAAGAAAATGATTTAACCAAAACTAAACAAGAAAAATTAGTGTATCTAGTTTTGGTCCATGATGGAGACCACAAAGGTGCACCGAGAGAAATAATGATTTTAGGAAAAACATATTTCATTCCATTAAAAGTCAATAGATATTTTTTTCAATCTTATATTTCTTCTATGTATTGAACATTTTTTCTCATATGCATATTAAAATGGCCTCCATTCCTTCAACAAGATCCCAATATCATGAAATTATGCAAACCTACTAGAATTACCCCTCTTATATTTTTATTTTATTCTTGAGAAAGATGTTCTCACATCACCCAAAAAGACAACATAATTTTCCCAACAAACTCACATTGCATGCATAAAATCAAGAACCACATGAAAATTATCCTACAGAAATCATGTATCATAATTCCACCATAAATAAATCAATATAAAGATGGATAATCATATCTAGAGAGTTGTATCCAACATAAAAGGTAGTGAAATTTTATAAAAAACATGACACCACAAGAGTATCAATTTGAGAGTCATTAGCTATGCAAAGTTGTTTGTACTTCTACCTAGTCCCAACATTAAACTTTGTTACATTTTCATCCCTCAAATATAAGACTCCCCTAGCCTATTTTATAACAACTTGTCTAACTATAACAACTTGTCTTCGAGGGTTGTCATTTTTTTCTGTGTACATTGTATAACTAACATGAACTTGTCCTTAAAAAACTAGCAATCTAAATACTTCATGCAATACTAGTTTGCAAAGCTTTATAACATTTTTCATTTTTCTTCTCATACAACTTTCCAATGATTCCCCACATAAAATTTCTTTCAATACTTAAACATATCATGAAAGTAGCATAATTAATGAGTATGGTGAATATCCTCTTCATTTTCCTTGCAAATCCAACAACTCCCTAGGACATATCTCCAATAAAATTAATTAATTTCTAATCAATATAAATTAACATAGATATGGAATATGTGATTAATTAATTTATTTATTTTTTATTTGTATAAGGGCACTTTAATTTTCTTTTTGCTCAAAATTCAATAATTTTAGAAATGTTATTTCTTCTTATTTGTTTTAAAAAGAGTAACTAACATTGATGGCATCATTTACAGAGAGGAGAAAAGCCGAGGCTAAAAAAATGTGTGACAAGTATCCAAAACGCATACCTGTAAGATCCATGTGTTGTTATGTAAATAAGTTACTTTTTTATAAGTTTAATTTTTTAATATTTGACTATTATTATATATTTTGGTTTGCAAAAGAAATTTTTATCAAATAGAAGACAAAAATAATAATTCATTTTGATTGTTATAACTATAGAATTATTTTCCTTATTGATTTTCTATTGAAAATTTGGAGATTATTGTTGAGAAGGTAGAGAAAAGTGACACACCAGATATTGACAAGAATAAGTAAAGACTTATCTTCAAACTATCTTGTCAAACTATTACATTGAGCTTTGCGGTCACAATTATTTATTTGACCACATAAAAAATATGCAAGATTATGGGTGGAAGTAATTAGCTAATAACCTCTACATAAAGACGTTATGTCTCCATGTTCGGTCCCTCACTATATTCTCTATGTCATTGTTTAGATCTATTTAATTTAATCCATACTTTACTCTTTGCATAGTTATTAACATTGTAAAATACAAAATCATAATTTTTTTAAGTTAATAAGTATTCAGATGATTTTTTTTTTTTCCGAAGTCAACCATAATGAAAATATGTTTAGATTTCTCCCTCACCCTCTCATGTGACAATAAGGCTATTTGTAAAGGAATATGTGTGTGTGTGTGTGTGTGTGTGTATGTATATGATACACAAGACTCAGACTCAGACTCAGACTCAGACTCAGACTAGGAAAGAGATGGAAATGATGGGAAATCCACCTCGGGTTTTGTATTCATGATTGGATCTAGGCCAATTTGTTGGTCCATCAAGAAGCAAGAAGGCCTTGCACTTTCTTCACCAGAAGCAAAGTATTGGGGAGCTGTGAATGCAACTATTCAGTAAGTTTGACTACATGACGTCTTAGAAGAGTTTGGGATTCAAATTTCACCTATAGTAGATATTTATTGTGACAACTAGAGTACAATAAAAATCTCCAGTGATCCTGTTCAGAAGCATAGGACAAAGCACATAGAAGTTCACATGCACTACATTCAGGAACTGGTGCATGACAGAACCATCACACTGCACTACTGTCCAACAGAGGATCAGATTGCAAATATTTTTACGAAGCCTTTTAATGAAAATAAATTTTCCTTTCTTAGGTTTCTTTTGGGCATTAAGGCTTTATTCTCAGTTCCTATCTTGACGGGGGTTTCCCCAAGAGGTTTTCCTACCTCATTTGTATCATGTCTCTTACATTGTATATTGGGTGAACTATGGTCTTTTTACCAAGGCCCACAGTTGTCCAAGTTAGGATTTAGGTTAGGATTATTAATCCTCCCTTGTTCATACTTTCTATTATATTAATTAGCCTAACTTAGGAACCTAAATTAATTAAATGGGTCCACTAGTGAAATTGGGTCCACTTGGCCCAATGGGGCCACATGTACCAGTCACTGAAGTGTGATGAACACTAATATAGGTTAAATTCCACTTAATGCAAGTGCATGCATCAATTAGGGTGCCTCCTAGACCAATCCCTACATTTTTGGAGCCATTGAGAGTCTCGACACCAACCTACTTCAGTCATTTGGTGTTAGCACTATTTAGTCTTAGTTAGCCCCCAATTACAATCAATTACTTCACAGTCAGTTAGGATAGTGCTACTAATGCATGGATAATGCATGGTTGCATGGGGAGGAGTGCTTTTCCTACCTACCACACTCAGTTGCACCGAGTTAACTAGTTGTTACTGCTTATTGGAGTTATTTTTCATTGGGGAGTTGTCTATTTGGAATCTAATATTGATTGGGATACCTTGAGTTAGAGATTTAGTTAGATACAGTCTTATCCACTTGGAGGATTCAAATTCATTACTCATGTATTCGAATTCTACCTATGTAAACTACATTGTAACACTGTATATTATTATGATGAATATACTATAAATTCCTGAGCAATACTTTTCCCTTTCCTCTATGGTTTGTTTTGATTAGTTTGTATTTTCATTCTCCATTCAATTGCTGTAAAAATTATTAGAACTCTCTGCATGAAGATCTAAATGGCATTCAAATTCTAACACCTTGAGCTTGTTCGTTGAACCACAGGAGAAAAATTATCTCAATGTGCCATCTCTTGCATTATACAGATCTTAATCCCCATCCAATTCTAGCCTCCCCTCCCGCTAATCATGGACATACTATGAAATAGTATTTTACCTAGTACTTGGTCACTTATGAGCTTCCTTCTCTTTATCAACTCAACTAGAAGTGCAGACCTGATTTTTGGGGATGATGCCTCCTCCATCTTGATCAGTTCTCATTGAGTGGTCTTTTCCATTTGTCATTTTCCTCTTGTGGGTCAAGAACCACTCTTTCAACAACTATATCCACTTTTGTTTCCCTTCAACATATTTTATTCATAGGAATGTTTTATTATAGGATGTTCTATTCTTGACCTCGTGTCAAATATTAATTAAATAATAATCAAAGTATTTTCCTGTAGAATTAATAATTGTTAATTCAGGGGGTATTACAAAGAATGACAGATTAGGATCGATCGAAAACTAAAGGAAATAATTACAGATACTCTTTAAACAATTAAAAATATATAAATGTGCAAATATATATTTGAAACTACACCAAGTAATTAAAATCCCAAGGTTATCCAAATCATTCATTAACTAGAAGACCCTGACTAAGTCGATGATATCAATTTTAAAGCATTGGATGCACTTCCACGATTTGTTGTTAAATCACGCAGTTAAATCAGAGCATCAACCTCTACCTTTTGTTAAAAAAAAATCATATCTACAACATACCAATAAATGGATCCATCAACTTTTTTATGTGGCAGTAAGTCCATCGTAGATGGAAGCCTCGGCAAAATCGAATCGAGTAACATAACTAATCTTCTATGATTTATTCCAAGATTGTGTTTGGCCAAATCAATTCATACAGGTATTTATCCCTAGGTAAACAATTGTAATCAATACTATAGATTCTTCCAAATCAAACTACAAGCGCTTAACCAACTAAGATCATTGAAGAAAAGGTTTGCGGAAGGATATTTCGAAGAAAAGTTGAAAAACAGTTCCGTTATCTGCAACCCGCAATTGCAGAAGGAGGGAGTTTTCATAAATCACGTATGGGATAAAATGCAGAAGGTTAATGTGAAAAATTGAAAAATAGTCCTGCAATCCGCAACCCACAATCGCTGAATGATTGTTGCAGAAATGTTTTGTAGAATCCTAGTTGAGAGAAGTTGAAAGGAAGGCCCTGCAACCTGTAACCTGTAACCGCGGATAGGTCATTGCGGGAGGTTAATTGCAAAAATATCCATTGAGAAAGAATCATTGCGTAAGGTTAACTACAGAAAGGGTCATTACAGAAAGATCATTGTGGAAGGGTAAATTGTGGAAAGACTAATAAACTTAGAAGCTCAGGAATTAACACTTAAATTAATTGGAGTCTATTTTTCAGAACCAAGTTCAACGAGCGAGGAAAGAACAAAGTAATGTTAAAAATGAACAATGAACCTTCAAATTTAATAACACCATGTCAGAGTTAATTGAAGAACACCTGATGATTTTTTTTCTCTTAGCAAACATCTGCATTGCACAACCTATCATGTAGTAGTAAAGAATGAAGAAAAAATGTGACATATGTATTTTAGCAGCATATAGGAAATTTAATGATGTGTCTATAGATAAATATGGTATATCAATTGTTTTTTGTTGATTTTTTAGGTATTTGACACGGACAGTCACCATTTCTATTCAATTTAAATTTTTTTAAACCAGACTTTAAGGATAGTCACCAAACAAAGTTTCATTAATGGTAAGGGTCACAAACTTAAACGTCACCATTAGTTTCTACAATGGTGATGTTCACATAATTACATGTCACTATTGAATTTTTTAATAGTGACGTCACGAGTGTTAAATTATAGAACTTGTTACATAGAATGATTGTTCATAGAATATTAAAGAATATCCCCAATTTCACTAAATATTGAAAAATGCATCATAGAATTATATTGTTCAACCCCACCTCCTAGTATACCTTTCTAATTAAGAAAACCATTAGTTTCACTAGATATTAATTAGTTTGACTAGATATTGTAGGTATCCATTTTTATCAACCCATTTTTAATACCCCCTTTATATCATATTATCAAGTTTTAACAAACCAGATCCCTAACACATCTTAGTATAATCAAACAATATGATAAATAAAATAATAGTATAATGCTAATAGTGATCCCACTGAGATTGCAGGGGAGATTGATCAATTTGTAACGTTTCCTAGTGGAACACCCAATGAATTATTAATTGGGAAGGAAAAATGTGTAAATGGAAATGCATTCAAGAGATCAATGTAACAAAGATTTCAAAATACTAGTAGTCGAATAGTTAGTTTAATGCTTAGAAAATATGAGAGTTGCATATGTTACACACCATGACATACCAATCAACCATTTTGTATCATGTAAATACAAGCATATCCATAGATATCCCATGTTCTTAAGATTGATAAATAAAACTCTATAAAAATGCAAAATTGAAACCCTTTCATGGATGGAAATCCCTACCTTCATATCAAAACAAACATCACTGATGTTTGAGCCTAGATGAACATAGAAAAAATCCTTTGTCTTTCACATAAAGCTATATGATCATGTGCATACCTTTGATTTGGGCCATTCACAAGATTCAATGAATTTCCTCCACTTCCTCTACATTTATTCTTGCAATCAAGGGAATTAACAATGTTTGGTTATCTTTTCTTGGGTTATATCTACTTTTTTTAATCTTCACATGTGAGAGAAAAATATCCATTGCCAAGTTTCAAGCATGTAATTGTTATGAATTTACACACAGGGTATTTAAATAAGGATTTATCTTTTCACCTATGTTCATCGTAGTTCCAATACAATTTTAAGAGAAATTCCTTGCATATAAGAATTGAAAGTACAATTATGGATTTTCAAAATATAACTCAATCTAACAACTATTCTTTAACTATCAATGTGAAAGTCTTAAAGAAGAATACAAAATGTTTGTTACAGCTGATTGTTGTTCGGGTACACAAGATACTCCCAAAAGACCAAACACCTTAAGCAACCACTTCACACAAATAGATCACAGATCAACACATCGATGTTTGTCACGTGGTTAAAACCCTCGAGAGGGAAACAGTCCATGACCCCAGCCAAATAGCTACTTGGAGCTATTTATTATGCAAAAGAAATAAATTTACATGAGCTTCTCATAATCGATCAACTAGCCAAGGACCCTCTATGCTATTTAAATAGAGATCATAGACCAATTGGGTGTTAAGCCACGGATCAATGGTAGGTATGATCTAAGAGAATTTAAACCGTCGGATCACTCTATGTCTAGAACATATCGTGACCGTTGGATCATAATATTTACAAATGTATACTAATGCATACTAAAGAAACACACTTTTACCTAACAGATATATTACACAAGTTGATATTAACTAACTCCTAAGTGTCTAAATATCCTAACATCCCCCCTTAAGAACAACTTGGGATAGGATTGAAGGATTTACAAAAGTGACACTATTAGAAGGAAAGAGGCATTAGAGCCTATCCCCCCTTAAGGACACATTCTTGAACTCCTAACATAGATCTAAGTTTAGAAAACTTTGCTTCTGTAAGAGACTTGGTGAAGATGTATGCAAATTGAAAATTTGTAGGGCAATAAAGAATTTCAAGAACATGATCATGAATAAGATTTCTGATGAAGTGCATGTGTAGCTCAATGTGTTTGTTGTGCTGATGTAGAACTGGATCTTTGGCAATCTTGATGGAACTTTGATTATCGCACCAAAGTGGAGTAGGCTATTGCTGCTCGAATCCAAACTCTGAAAGGATTTGTCGAAGCCATAAAGCTTCCTGACTAGCATTAATTGTGGCTCGATATTCTACTTTTGTTGAAGAAAGAGAAAGTGCTTGTTGTTTCTTACAATCCCAAGTGATATGTCTAGATCCTAGACTGACAACATAACCTGTAGTAGACTTTCGATCATCAGGATCGCTGGCCCAATCTGAATCAGTGAAACCAACCAACAAAGGTTTCCCCCCTGTACTATAATGAATCCAAACTAAATTGTACCTCGAATATATCGAAGTATTCTTTTTGCTGCTTTTTAGTGACTTTCATGAGGAGTTTACATGTAATTGGCAACATGACCAATGGCAAAGGAAAGGTCAGGATGGGAATGAGTCAAGTATAAAAGACTACCAACAAGCTGATGATACAAGGTGGCATCTACTTCAGGGGAAGTACACGTGTTAGAAAGTTTGACTCCAGAATGGAAGGGAGAAGGGGTTGGTTTACAATCTTCCATGTGGAAGCGACGAAGAAGGTCACAAGCATACTTAGAATGGGAAAGAAACATTCCTTCTTTGGTTTGCAAGACTTGGAGGTCAAGAAAATAATGCAAATTTCCTAAGTCTGACATTTCAAAATTTTGCTTAAGACTAGATTTCACATGGGTTATAAGTTTAGGGTCATTACCAGTAAGGATAAGATCATCAACATAAAGAACAAGTATGATGATATGCTTTCCTACACTCTTGGTATAGATATTGGGGTCAGAATGGCATATAGAAAAACCAGTGTCAAGGAGAAAGTTATCCATTTTGGCATACCAAGCTCTAGGATCTTGCTTAAGGCCATATAAGAATTTCTTAAGGAGACAGACAAGGCTAGAGTTATCTTGAACATATCCAGGAGGTTGTTCCATGTAAATTTCCTCATGTAAATCACCATGTAAGAAGGCATACTTGACATCCATTTGATGGACTTCCCAGTTGTGTAAGGCTGCAATGGAAAGAACAAGGTGGATGGAATTCATTTTTGCGATAGGAGCAAAGGTTTCATTGTAGTCAATCCCTTCAACTTGGGAAAAAACTTTGGCAACTAACCTTGCCTTAAGTCTTTCAACACTTCCATCTGATGCATACTTAGTTCTATAGACCCATTTACATCTGACAATTTTTCTTCCTTCTAGAAGAGGAACAAGATCCCAAGTATCATTTGCCATTAAGGAATGATATTCTTCATCCATAGCTGCATCCCAATCTGGATTTCTTGAAGCTTCTACAAAATTTTTTGGATCATGATTCTCAAAAACTTGAGCCAAAAGAGAAGAGGCTCGCTGAAACTAAGAACGTGGTCAACGTTGATCTCTAGGATCACCAACAAGATCACCAGTTGCTTCACATGTTGAACGGACCCATCGATGAAGCATTGGTGCTGGTGCAATTGGAGGAACATGAGCAGGTGGAGGTGGATTTTCATCCACACTGTCATCATCAGAAACTAGAGTTGGAAACCTATCAAGGAAGTTGGAAGAAGAAGAAGAAGAAGAAGACACAATCGTTGAATCAGGCCCGCAGGCCAAAGATGGCACACCCGCCAAGTTAGGCTCGCATGCCAAGAGATTTTCATGAAATTTAACATCTCTTCTAATGATTATATCACGTGAATGGGGCTAAAGAAGTCTATAACCTTTTACATCTTCAGAATATCCAACAAATATGCACTTTTCACTTTTAGGCTGCAATGCTTTCTATTTTTCATCTGGAATGTGAGCCCATGCTTCACAACGAAACACACGAAAGTGACTTACATCTGGTTTAATTTTACTCCATGCTTCTTCTAGTGTTATAC
Organism: Pseudotsuga menziesii; assembly: GCA_001517045.1. Classification (NCBI taxonomy): domain Eukaryota; kingdom Viridiplantae; phylum Streptophyta; class Pinopsida; order Pinales; family Pinaceae; genus Pseudotsuga; species Pseudotsuga menziesii. The sequence continues at coordinate 865,276 of LPNX010805827.1, read as the reverse complement.
CTTGTAAAAATTTAGTGGGTGTGCGGTTAACTATGTAATTTGCACAATTTATGGCCTCAGCCCAATATTGAAGACTTAGTCCCTTAGATTGGATCATGCAATTAGCCATTTATTTTAAAGTGTGGTTCTTCCGTTCAACTACACCATTTTGTTGCGGTGTATATGGAATAGTGTGCTATTGTTGGCTTCCTTGTTTAGTGCAAAAAGTGGTGAACTTGTTGTTAACATATTCTCCTCCATTGTCAGATCTTAACTTAATAATTTGATGACTAGATTGTTTTTCAACAAGGGCCTTGTAGGCCAAGAACATGTTAAATACTTCGCTCTTAAGTTTTAGGAAGTAAACCCAAGTGCATCTAGAGTAGTCATCAATGAAAGTTAAGAAATATTTGAAACCAGAAAAGGATGCAGATGGAAGAGGACCACACAAGTCACTATGCACAAGCTCCAAAAGAATCGAGGTGTGCCAAGAGGCACATTTGTCAAAACTATCCCGATGATGTTTTTCGAGTACACAACTGGAACAAACACCATCCTTGCAAGATACCATCGGAAGACCAATCACCATATTGTATTTACATAGTTGTTGCAATGAGCCATAGTTTAAGTGACGAAATTGCTCATGCCAAAGTTTGCTCAAGTTATCACTATGAGCAACAAAAATTGAAGGAAAAGGTGATGACCCAAAGTTGTTAAATTTGTACAACCTGGTAATATCATCAATAGTTCCAGTAGCAAGAACATTTTGATGATTTTTAAAATCCTTGATTACAACTTGGTGAGGTGTAAATGTGTAGAAGGAGCAAGTCAACAAAGTCAACTTGAGCGAAGACTGACTTAGTTGATCAGCCGACTAAGTTGATGGGCTGACTTAGTCGATCAGCCGACTAAGTCGATGGGCCGACTTAGTCGATCAGCCGACTAAGTCGGCCGAATAAAGCAGAATATTAGGTTGGCTAACTAAAATTTGTGTCGGTTCACCGAACCGATAGGTAGTTATTTTGTAACTATTTGTAAATTGTATATATTAGGCTATTGAGCCAAACGAAGAACTCAGTTCAGTTCTCGGCATTGTATGGAATCACTATACTAATATACTCTATTCAATCTTATCTGTTCTTGTCTCTTGTCTCTGTGTTATATTTATGTATGTTTTAGTATGTATTATTGGTAACCTTATGTAACCTGTGAGATTACAACATTGGTTCCGTTTCCGGTAGTACATGACTGAAATATATGCTCACATATGATACCAGAGCAAGAGATTAAGGACTGGTGGGAGCGTAAAATTGCCAACTAATTGCAAAATTATGCACGAAGGAATAGATTAACAGTTGTTGAAGCCAAAGAAAAAGTTTTCATAGAGACGCATGAAATTTTTTTCGAATCAGTGCCCCAACTTTTGAAGCAACTTCTGGATGAGAAATCCAGACGCAACTAAAGAAGAATAGTTACTGCAAAAAATGATCTGAGGAGGCCGAACAAACTTGTCGGAGTGGTTTGAGAAAATCACTGACGAGTTCTGTGAGGAACAAGCAGTCGAAGACAGAACTTCCGTGGAAACTGTCAAAGAAAAGTTTTACATAGATTTCACCGAACAATTTTTGTGTTCCCTACCGACATTGCTGTTCAAATTTTTGATCGAGAAAGGAGTAGCACATATTGTCGAACCTCGTCCATCACTCCTCGAATAGCCACCAAACACTAATTGGGTGGAAAAGCAGAGGAAGTGGGAGAAATTCATTACAGAAAGGGAGTGGGAATACTTCCTAAGCAAATAGACCGAACTATCCAGGATTTCTAAAAGCATCGGGTAGCTATGGGGGGGTAGCTGGTCATGTGTCGATGATAGAACATAGTCGATCCTAGTCGGTTAGAATCCGATATCAGTCACGAGTGATGAGAAGTCGACCAATGAGGACTCTAAGTGAATAGTATCATACGCAAGTATGTTAGACATTCATAAAATTGAAAGGGATGAAAGACAACATAGAAGGGAAGCAAGACGTGAAAGAGCCGTAGGGATACATAGAGGAAAAAAACATAGGGAGAACAACCATGAAGAGAATCCACCAGAGTCAGGTCATGACTGACATGAAGAGGGCATAGAGCAAGAGGTGTCCCCTAAGGAGGAAGAACTGTGGATAGAGCAGCCAAAAGATCTCCAACTAAGAGCTCCCAATGAAGGACCGAACCTTTCCCCATTGAATTTGCGTACTAGAATACAGACTATTGTTGAAGACGACCTCCGACTAAGAGCTGGTGACTTCAGTATATGGAGCCGACTAGGCAATGAAACATGCACCAGTCAACACCTTATTATACCTTGACCGCTGGATGGAAACTGGGTGACATTTCAAGCGGCACCCTCCCTCCAAAGTATCCACTTGCTCTTACCGACACATGAAGGAGCACCCCCCCCCCCCCCCAAGTACAGCTTTAGAAGAAATCAAAGAATCAGACTTGAGAACACAAATTTGTAGTGGACCATCGACAACAGAATTCGACACCAACCGACTGCAAGTCAACGTAGACTCGACAACTAATGGGAGCGCAAGTTTCGTCGACCAGAATTCCGTAGGCCCTACTATATCAATAACCCCACCACTTTCACCACCCCCACCTCCACCACCGCCAACGTCTGAGAGCAGTGAAAGTGATTCAGACATGGGTCATGGATCCACTCACATTCCTCTTTATGAGGGAGATGAAGACCCCCGATGACATTGGTTCATCTGCAAGTCGACCTGGGAAGCCAACTAGGTGACTGATGAAGATCGACAAATGGCACAGTTCGCAGGAGCATTAAGGAAAAGGGCATTGACGTGGTACATGACCTTTTTGGAAAGACAACCCAGAGCGACAAAAGCTAAGATTAAGGCGCAATTCTTGTCCTTCTTTAAAACTCCCGACGCTAAACACCTGGCCGCGAAGAAACTTAAAACCACCTCACAAAATCTAGGAGAAACCGTTCGTGACTACGACAAGCGGTGGGAAGATTTACTGAGCCAATTGGATTATGTTATTGATGAACAATTACTAATTCAATGGTTTCTTGCAGGACTATCACCAAAAGTATGTCGACATATTAGTTTGGAGACGTTCAAAATGTATGAAGATGCGCTAACAAAAGCTCTTCAGGTTAAAATGGACAAAGACATACCTGCATACCCCATGGACCACAGACTGGAACAATAACTAGAGAATGTACAGAAGTATTTGAAGGAGCTCACCCTCAAGAATCAGGAGATCTGGTGCACCAAGTGTTCAACAAATGGCCATTCGAAAGATAACTGTCGACAGGAATACAGCCGACAAGACGTCCGCTTCCTACAGACCAAGTCATTTTGCGACATTTGCCAGGAACATGGAGACCACTCTACAGCCGACTGCCTGTTTAACATGAAAAATGACAAGGCTTCCTAGTGCGCCATCTGCGAGACCAAAAGTCACAACACTGCCAACTGCCAGTTAAACCTAAAGAATCAACATAACTATCATGCGGTCTACCAAACAAATGCAGTGGCACAAAATAACAAGCAAAAAAATCCACCAAATGAACAGAACAAACAATGATACGACGACCGACGATATGAGCGCCGGTATGACAATTGAAGACAAGGAAATGGAGGAAGAGGTCAATTCCCTGGGAATCATGACATACGATCACGTCGACCCACCCAGTGCTTCATATGCTACAAATAAGGTCACCGATACACAGACTGTCCGTACAAAGACAGGACTGATCTTAAATTATGTAACCACTATGGAGTAGGCGATCACTCCCTTGAGGATTGTCCTACTATGTTAGAGAAAATTAATACTAAGAAAAATGTTAATGTCTTGTCTTGTGTCCAAAAGCATGATGTAATAACTACTAAAAATTTACATATTGTCACTCGACAAGGCACAAAAATAGGGCTTGATAACCCTCAGATTAGAAAGATTAAAGACACAAATGCTTATCTTGACCCTATCAAGGAAAAACAAATATATCAAGAAGCAACCCACATATTTCAAGACATTCGACAAGAAGCCATTCGACCCCACACAATACACCAATTAATCCAACTTGCTCAAACAGACAAATCCATAGCTCAATTCATCGACTTATTGCATGAACTAAAAGGTACCAACCCCACAAAACAAACTAAAAACATCTGCAGCTTGAACCAAAAAGACAAAAACGATGTCGACCCACTTGTCGACCTAGAAATCGAAGGTTACCATGTCCGACAAGTAGTGCTCGACTTTGGGTCCCAAGTAAATATCATGACCTGGGGTACATGGGAAAAGATGGGCAGACCTCGACTCTACAAGTCAGGCATCTACCTGAAACTTGCCGACCAAGGCCTCATTGAACCCATTGGGGTTTGGAGAAATGTCGATACGACCATTAAAGGAATATCGATCAAGGTTGATTTTGAAATTATTGACCCAAAAGAAGGATCCAGATCCTTCCCAGCACTAGTCGATTGACCTTGGGGATGAAAGATGAAAGCATCCATATCTTTAGATAAGGAACGAATCAAGCTAAAAGGGAATGGTCACAAAGTCATTGTACCCATTCATCCATCCCAAGGAGAGCCTTGGATGGAACCTATTGATGAGGAAGTTGATGTCAGACAACTTTTCCAGATTAACAACAATACGGACTATACAGAACCAAATATCCATGGGGAACTTCACTTAGGTAACCAAGATTCAATCGGTTATAACTTAGATGCCGAACTGTATGACTAGGAGATGGAAAATTACGAAACACAAGCAAGAGGGTGCTGGAATATACAAAAAGTGCAGAAAAAACCCACCCGACAGTGCTTCATAGTTTCAATTATCCCCAAAATCTTTGAAAAGAAAATAAGGGAACACCCTACCTTACAACCAACCAACTTAAACACTACACAACTACCAAGGTATAAGGAGAGGGAATCCCCAGTCATGTACGTCGAACACGTATCTAAAAATATTGGTGAACATGGTCGACTTCAAAGCTTAGTGGAAACGTTTACAGGTCAAGCAGCTAGATGGTGGGACACCCATTAGACAAAACTACAGACCTAGACAACTGCTTCGACTTACTTTGTCGAACGTTTTGGTGGATAGAAGTTAACCTAGCAAGCCCAGATCCCTATCTTTACCCAAGGTCAAAACCCAAAAGCACATATCAAAACCTGTGAAACTGAGTGGAGAAGACTTGGCTACAAAGATGAGAGAGCCTGGCCACATTTGTTTCCTTCAAGCTTAGCCGACTTACCCAAAAAATGGTATAAAATGGAGGAAGCTGGAGGTGAAACCTTCTTCTGGCATGAACTGAGGGAAAATTTCATCAAAGATTTCCATTTCATACCTCAAAATGAAAAGTTGGCTGAGACAACACAACAAATCAAACAATTTCTCCAACCGACTGAAAAACAACCCTACCAAGACCATCGACATATCAAGGACTGTAACAATATGCAAACTAAGTAAAAAACTGAGTCGACCTGTTTACAACTTGAAAATGAACACACATAAGGCAAGAGATTTAGATGGAAATCAAACCATGCTGAAACAACCAAACCTATCCACTCAATCCTGAAAGTCTAGACTGCCGACAAACCAGACCTCGATAGAATGACTGCAGCCAACTTCCCTGCGACATTTTCACAGTTCAAAGAAGGCTGTCGGCCGATCAATGAAGCTAAAGCACCTGAATGGATAGATGCCAAAGTGAAAAATAAATATGTCGACATTTCGACCGACGACCAACCAAAAATAGCGAATATTGGTGACTACTGGAACGAACAACAGACCACCGAAATAGTGAACTTACTTCAAGAATTCCAGGATGTCTTTGCCAGGGACTATAAAGACTTAAAAGGCTTAGTACAATAAATGGGAGAGATGAAAATAGATACTAAACCTGATATTCGACCTGTCAAGAAAAGACCTTATAAATTAGCTCACAAGTACAAGGAAATAGTTAAAAAATAAATCGACAACATGTTAGCAGCAGGAATCATTTACCCCATCGACCAGTTGGAATGGGCAAGTACCATGGTCATACAACCCAAGAAACATGACATGATAAGGTTAAGAATATGTGTCGACTTTAGGGAGCTCAACAAAGTAACACTGACCGACCCATTCCCCACCCCCTATGCTGATGAGATCTTGAATGAAGTTACAGGCCATGAATGCTATTCATTTACAGATGGATTTTCAGGATATAATCAAGTACCAATAGCAAAAGAAGACCAAAAGAAGACCAAAAGAAGACAACATTTGTGTGTGAATTTGGTTCCTTTACTTACAAAGTTATGCCTTTTGGGTTAAAGAATGCACTCATAGTGTTCTCTCGAATTGTTGTCAAAACATTCCAAGAGTACATATATAAGACCATGGCAGTATACTTCGATGACTGGACAATATATTCCACCTTAAAAGATCACTGCACATGGCTTTGACTTATGCTGGAGAGATGTCGACAAATTCAACTCTCCCTGAACATTAAGAAATGTATCTTTATGACTCCCATAGGCATACTCTTAGGGCACATTGTCTGCAAGGAAGGTATCAAGGTCAACTTTGCCAAGATCAAAATTATCCTCGACCTGAAACCACCAGTAAACCCCAAACAAGTTAGGGTGTTACTTGGCCATACAGGCTATTATAGAAAATTCATAAGACACTATTCAGATATGACTTATCCTCTGGAAGAACTACTAAAGGAAGATCAAGAGTTTAAGTGGACAGAGGAATGCTAGATCTCCTTCAACAAACTGAAAAGAATACTAGTCGAATCCCCCATTCTAAAATTTCCAAATTGGTCGACCAAATTCCATGTGCATATCGATGCATCAGGAATAGCAATTAGAGCAATCCTAACTCAACCAGGGGATGATGGGATGGATTACCCTATAGTCTATAACAGTCGAAAATTAAATAAGGCTGAACGAAACTATTCGACCACCAAAAGGGAAGCCCTAGGTATGGTCTTTTCCCTCCAAAAGTATCGACATTACCTTTTAGCCAATCCCTTCACATTCTATACCGACCATCAAGCCCTGAAGTACCTTGTCAATAAACCACTCCATCATGAGAGAATTTGTCGTTGGCTACTTCTTTTCCAAGAGTTTGAGTTCGAAGTCGTTGTCCGACTAGGGAAGCTAAATGTCGGGCCCGACCACCTATCCTGCATAGACACAGGGGAGGAACCGACGGGCGTCGAAGATGACTTACTGGATGCACATCTATTTCTCATAGAAGAAATACCAGAAGAACTGGAAGAAATAGCTCAGTTCTTAGAGACAGGACAGGCACCAGAAGGTATGAACACAAAGAAAAAACAAATCTTAGCTATGAAGGCTGCACCCTACAGCCTCATCAATGGATTTTTATACAAAATGGGGTTAGAATACATTCTCAGAAGATGTGTACTTGACCATGAGCGAGACCAAATCATGCATGAAGCACACTATGGACTTGCAGGAGGACATTTTCAAGCAGACACAACTGCAAGGAAAATCCAACAGTTAGGATTATGGTGGCCGACGCTCCACAGAGATTGCAAAAATTTTGTTAGTCGATGTGACAGATGTTAACAACATGGTTGACCTCTGCCGAGCATAGAAATTCCCTTGATATCCGTAAACCCTAGTCTCACATTCAAAATCTGGGCTATAGATTTCATAGGACCATTCCCTGTCCCAGCCAAAAGATCAGGTGCTAGATATATTATCACTGCAGTCGAATATGTCACTAAATGGGCGGAAGCTGAACCCGTCGATACATGTTCTAGTGAGGTAGCTCCTAAATTTATCTACAAAAACATCATCACTAGATTCAGATGCCCACTCACATTGATCAACGACCAAGGGACACACTTTATCAACAAAACTATCAAGAATCTGACCGACCAATTCCACATCGACCATCGACGAAGTACAGCATATCACCCTTAGTCGAATGGTGTGATTGAAGCTTTCAATAAAACCTTAAAAAAAGGGTTAACCAAAATATGCAATACCGACAAGGACGACTGGGATGAGAAAACCCCCACAGTCTTATGGGAATATAGGACAGCCTATAAGCAGTCGATCGATCAAACCCCCTTTCGACTAGTCTACAGACATGAAGCAGTCGTCCCTCAACATTTTCGACAACAAACACCTATCATTGCATAACTACTACATGTCGATGTTGAACATGCAAGAAAAGACCGACTGTTTCAACTCAGCAAGCTGGAAGAACACAGACTCATGGCTATACAACACCAAGAAATTCACAAGCAACAACAGAAAGCATGGCACGACCGTAACATCAAAAACAAAAACCTATCAGTCGGCGACCTTGCCTTACTATATAATAGTTGAGTCAAAGGAAAATATAAGAAACTCCACATAGAATGGATCGGACCTTACGTTGTTGACAAGATACACCCCAATGGCTCAGTCCGACTAAAAACACTATAGGGCCTAGTATTTCGGAAACTTGTTAATGGCACCCGACTAAAACGTTACAAAAACTAAAAAAAAAAATCACATAACGACCTTAACGGGAAACCAAAACTCATAAAAATCCAAAAATTCCAAAAACAAAATAACATACCAGACACAAGAAAACATGACAGGAACTCACTACTTCGACAATTGACATCATCGCCTTCAACCATCTTCATCGACCAGTCCAGTTGACCATTATCAACACCAACACCGACCAACGACCTCGAAAGTCCCATCACGCGTTGATGGCCTCGCGCATCGAAACCAATGTACCATTAAGTCACACTCGAGTAGTGTAGCAGGAATGTCAAGTCTGCCATTAATACATCCATTCCCGCACTCAACCGCACCCTCGCCTATAAATACTGGACTATCAAAGGTTCATTCACCACAACCCTTACACACAGAGCATCCCCATCCTCAGTCAACAAAAAACCAAGAACCCTATAACAACCTCGACCAATCCGACACCATGGCCCCCAAGCTAACCTGAGCATCGACCAAAGCCAAAGAGCTACAGGCTAAGGATACACTCTTGGTCTGCAGGCTGAAAAACATGAAGAACGCCAAAGTGCAGGAGGGCCAATGGCAGAAACTCTAGACCGAGATCCAAGAGTGGGCCTTCGTGGACAAGAGAATGACCCAAGCCACTGAAAAAGTCTGAAATAGCACCATATTTAACTATCCCAATGCACCCCTGATGGCAAGCTTTGGTGGAACAAAAGAAGTGGCCATAAAATTCATTATCATTCGATACCACAATGGTTGGTTCTACTTTGATGAGCCGATCGACATTACTGGGGATGTCATCTCCAAACTTACTGGTCTGTCTAACCAAGGAAACCCTGTACCAATTGGGATCAAGGAAGGGTTGGTCCAAGAGCTTATAGGATCAGCATCCGGAAAAAACTCCCAGGGATTGATGATAGGGCAGATTGCAACTCGTACGCCATAGATTGTGGCTAAAATAATTGCAATTACACTTACATTGGCTGGTTGGGGCAGCGACCTCAAAATGGAAATGCTGGAGGCCGTCGACACAATTGCAACTGACGGTCGAATCTACAGATGGGGAGATTATGTCACCGACATGATCAAAACCGTCTGCGAACGTTGCCAAGAGACGGGAGGAATCATCAAGTTCCCCTCCCTTATTCTCTTGATCGTTATGTATCACATCTGTCCAAAAGGAAGTTCAGTCTTCCGGGAGCCGACAAAGTTCGACATGAACAGGTTTAAACCCTTCTCCCAAAAAGGAACCCCGTATGAGCTAGGACAGGGGAAATTCTTTTTGGAAAACTGGTTTTAGCAGTTGAAAGTTCTCACAACTAGATGGAGGATGCCTTAAAACATCTGACGAAATCTACCAGTGAACTCCCATATACAGTTGGAGCTCGACTACACGTCAGTCTGGTATATGCAGGGCGAGGACCCTAAGGCCAATGCTCTCGACTACTATCCGTCTATCCACCAGATATTTCAGGAACTGTCCCGACAAGTGAAGACTAAAATACCAGTGCCCGAGGCAGCCAAACAGGTCAAATTCTCAATCGAGGAGCCACTCACCGACCAGGAGAAAGAGGAAGACTATGAGCTCAACCTCTACATAAGTACATTCGTGTCGGAGGACACCCCGATCGAGCCCACTGGTTGGGTATAGATCACTATCAAGCCTCCGATTGCAAAGAGCGCTGACCCATAGCCGACAGAACCATAGGCACAACCACAGCAGCAAAGAACTCCTCTGGCTCTAGCAACTGTCGCCCCAACTTAGGTACCGACGGGTGAAGTCAAACCTGACAACCCTGAGTATGCTTTATCAAAAGGCATCATTAAGAAACTAGCCACTGAGATAGCCGCTGCCAGAAAGAAAATCAAAGCCCAAAAACTACAACAAGGCAAAGGTAAGCGCAAAATTATCATTGCTGAGTCGTCCGATGATGAAGAAGAGTTAGTAGCTGCGGACCTTGACATCATAGAGGATGCAGCTGCAAACAAAGTACTCGTTGAAACTTATTTTCAATGGTTTTTGGAAGTAGAAGCCCCAGAGGGTCGAACAAAGAAGGAAAAAACAATGCCGACGCTTGAAAATGTCATCGATCTTGTGTCGACCCCCCCACCCCCATCACCGACACCAGTATTCAAGGAGCAAGCACCGACACATCAGTTGGTTAGCCCCCTCGAATTATACCAAAGAGCAATACCAAAGAAATTCAAAGCAAAAGTCGACAAGAATAGTGATCTCAAAGCTTTCTTCTAGACACTGCCTGAGCTGTTTCAGATGGCTTAGAAAATTCAAACAAAGGCTCCTCTCTATGCAAGAAAAAAACTCTATGCACACCTCACGTCGACCTTCACCTGAACTGACCAAGAAGGAGATGTGATCGGCCATATCCAGTCTACCATTGAACACATCGACCCCGAAACCCAGAACGACCTACCCACTACACCGCCAAAAGTAGACATATCTTCCAGTGAAAGTCCACAACACACTCCCACCAAACCTGCTACTCCCGTCCATTCCCCCACTCCATCACCACCACCACCACCATCATCACCACCATCCTCGGATTCACAGCCAGATCTTTGACAACCAGCTACATTCCCACATCCTGAAGTGGTCATAACACCCCCTCAGCCGAAAAAGCTATCGACTTCAATCCCACCAACCACCGGACCCCCCTCAACTGCTGTAAGTACCCAGGAGACAGAGGCAGAAAAGCATAAGAAAAAGAAGGAGCATCATACCAAAACCTCCAGCCTTCAGATCAGCCTAAGGGATGCAAGCTCGTTGACCGACACAGAAGTCAGCCAACTCCTCAAGACTCTGGCCAAGGAAGCAAAGACAAGGACTGGATGAAAAACTAAAGAGCTCATAGACAAAAATGCAGAACATGTCGAGTTCCTCAGAAAATGCAGGGCTCTAGCTCAGTCTATGATTCCAGGACCTGTCAAAGTTGAAATAGATAGACCGCTAAAAAGAGCATATCAGCTCTTCAAGAGCATGGTATCAACCGTCCAGGCTCGTCTCCAAGAGACTAAGGACAAACAGAAGGAATAAACTCCCCAACTGCTACTAGCACAACACACTACTTTTTCATAGGCATACAAAGTGCTATAGGACCATCTGGAGGAGTCTATCGTCACCGAAGAAGTCTTAAGAGACTAGCCTACTCACTATGGGGAGGTCTATCAGCAGACACGACAGACTCGTCAAGGCATTCAGGCTTTGGAGAACAGTAAGACGACAGAGGCAGCACTCAGGCAGACAATAGAATAACAGATTGTGCTGGAGACAAACAAACTGCAGAAGCTGGAATGGGAATCACATCAGTGGGTGCAACAGGCTCTTCCCAACTTAGAGAAAGTCGACATCATCTTCCCATAGATGAAACGACTCATGAATGCATCAGAAGAGCAGAATCAGTCTTTGCGCCCCAACATGGAAAAAATCGAAGAAGTCCCCATTTCAGAAAAGATGTCAGTCTTATCAAGTTTAACTACATTAACTATTGACATCCAGAAAGCTTTACAGAGTTGGACAGATTTTCAGCATCATCTTGCCATAACAGCTCCGGCCATTGTCGAGGTCTGCGTCCAGAAAAGACCAACCATCCGTCTGCAAAGTCCACAATAGTAGCATTTTTTTAGGACCTCACCAACATATTTTTTGTACCTCCTTGTTTCTTTGGGATGAAGAAACGTTTTGTTCATGGGGGAGATGTAGAAGGAGCAATTCGACAAAGTCGACTTGAGCGAAGATCGACTTAGTCGATCAACCGACTAAGTCGATGGGACAACTTAGTCGATCAGCAAACTAAGTCGGCCGACTAAAGTAGAAGATTAGGTCAGCTAACTAAAAGTCGTGTCGGTTCACCGAACCGACAGGTAGTTATTTTGTAACTGTTTTTAAATTGTATATATTAGGCTGTTGAGCCAAATGAAGAACTCAGTTTAGTTCTCAGCATTGTATGGACTCACTATACTAATATACTCTGTTCAATCTTATCTATTCTTGTCTCTTGTCTCTGTGTTATCTTTATGTATGTTTTAGTATGTATTATTGGTAACCTTATGTAACCTGTGAGATTACAACAAAACGTCACAGTTTTACCTTCACTTGAATGAGTAATTTGATAGACTGATAACAAATTGCAAGAAATTTTTGGAACACATAGTACATCATTGAAATGACCATTTTCTATTGGAACTGTTCTATGTAACGTCCCCGACCCTCCCATTGGCGAAGAGGATGCTACCACGGCATTAACCATCAGAGCTACCAGCCCCATGATCATGCGAAAGCATAAAAATGCTGAAACATAATGCATTGAAGTAGAACATACACAGATGCAATTATTTATCATACACAGCAGAAGCACCATACATTCATACAAGCATTCATTCAACATGTTCATCATAATCATTAACAGTAAATAGGGTTGCAAAAGTAAAATAGACAAGGTTACTTATCTTATAAGAACTTGTTCCGCAACCAGATACATCGCTGCAATGTTCCACCCAAAAATAGGCCAGCATGCACCTTAATATCTCAGCAACGCTGCCACCCCCGAGCTGGGCATGATTCTCCAAGGAATAAGCAACAAGCAGGCTTACACATAGCCGATGATACACAAAACACAGCCAAGCCAACACATTTGGGTTTATCAGGCCATCCAAGAGTTGGGAAAGGATAAATGCTAAGATAGTGAGCCCATTACAGAGTCTAGAACACCTACACCAGAACTAGCCTGACTTCTAAGACACCCACACACACCCAACACAAGCAATTAGTCCCTTCTCTGCTACACAGTCCCTCATGCGTTGCATTCCCTTCCAGTGCTAGTCAGGGGTTATGGAGAAGAAAGCCAGCCCTCTAGCTCTGTCTGTGTGGTTTCCAAACACACAAGGTTTATCAAGCAAACCAATCCCCCATCCCTACTCCCAACACAGTTCGAAGACCAACTATTGCACACATGCAATCAATCAGCTGTTATAGATTAATAGGAAAAACGACTCCTGATTTGTTCTTTTCCCTATTGTGCCCAAAACGAATCAGAAGTGAATTACAACAATCCCAAACGCAATAGAAAATGCAATCACAACATGAGGAAAGACAACAGTCCATCCTGGACAACTAAGCAAGCGGAAAAGACTTACACAGGCCGCACTGGGGAAGAAAATACATACTCTCATCCTGTGCATGAAGGAAACTTGCACCATATCCCCAAAATACAGAAGGAAAACACACCCGATTCCACTCCGTGGAAAAGAAAATGTGAATAAGAACTGATAAGCGGTTCCCCTTCTGGCTGCGTGAGATCAAACATAAGAGATGCCTGTGCGTAGAAGTGAACAAACTCTCATCCCAAAAATTTAAAGAAGACCCCAACAAAGCACACTGTAACATAAGGGAGACCACAACAAACCCACGAATTAGTCCGTGAGGAAAGTATACACCCACACCATCCACAAAATCCATAGAGGAAAACTATGTGAGTAAAACCAGGAAAATCCCGCGCACGAGAATGAACTAGAATCCTGCTCCTGCATGAGGATGAACAAACCAGGGAAAGAATGGTGTCCTGGAGTGCATGGAATGAGAGACGTAGTCATTCCTCTGCCCATTGTGAGGTTCAATCCACTGGTGGAGTGTGTGTGTGGGCAAGGACTGATAGTCCTTCCACACTCCACTCCCAACCATAACTACCCCAACTAACAACATCAGCTTTTAATGGTGGTGGTTAGAGTAAAACAAGGAAAGATGATACATGGATTTTTTTTCCCTCATTGCCCAAGGTTTGACATCCCCCCCCCACCTTATCCTTGTGAAAATTATGCCCCTTCTCAATTTAGTTGCTGCAAACGTAGTTGGTTGGGGTTTATTTTAATTAAAGATGCATATTTACATGATGACAAACTTGATATGTATGTCGCATGCCCTGATATACCATCGGTGACAATTTCAACTCGAAACATAGCATAACCAATCAATGGTGGGGCCTTGGCATTTAGCTCTGCACCATGATCATTTACAATATATACATCATATACATCTAATGCAACAGGGTCAAAACTGGGGTGTTACATTCCCCTCCCCCTTCAATAACATTGTCCTCAGTGCTTTATAAAATTTAACAAAATGCTACACTGGTATCGCCTCAGTGTTCTACAGAATTGAAAAAAAATGGATGTGCCAATCGCATGGCATCCTCCATCTCCCATGTAGCCTCTTTAGGTCTGTAGTGCTCCCATTGCACCTTTACCTGGCCTATGGCCCGGTTCCAGAGCATTGTGACCTTCTTGTCGAGGATGCGTATTGGCTCAGTTTGGAACTCTCCCTCAGGTTCCACCTGAATCACATCCCAATTTATCACATGGTTAGGATCATGTACATATCTCTTAAGCAAAGAAACATGAAAAACATTATGAGCTCTAGTGCTAGAAGGCAATGCAAGTCTATATGCAACTGGACCTATTCTTTCAAGCACTTCAAACAGCCCACAATATCTAGGTGACAACTTGGCACAACTCCCAAGCTTCAAGGAATTCTTCCTTTCCCTCACTCTGAGGTAAACATGATCCCCAACACTGAACTCCCTGTTCACCTTATGCTTATCTGCATGGATTTTCTATTTGTCCCATGTTTCTTTCAGATTCTGCCTGATCTTTATGACCTCGTGCTCCATTTCCTTGAGAAATTCTGGCCCAAGCGCAATCCTATTCACTGGATTATCCCAAGTCACAAGTGTCCTACACCTTCTTCCATACAAATCTTCATATAGACTCATCTCCAATGATGCCTGCCGTCCATTGTTGTAAGCAAACTATACCAAGTGTAAGTAATCTTCCCACTTGGTTGGTTTGTCCATCATGTACATGCGAAGCATGTCTTCAAGCACCTGATTAACTCTCTCTGTCTACCCATCTTTCTGAGGATGGTATACAATGCTGAAGTTTAGCTTTGTACCCAAATCTGCAAACAACCCCTTCCAAAAGTTGGAAGTAAACTTGACATCTCTGTCATAGACTATTGCCTTTGGCAATCCATGCAATTTTAAAATCTCCTTCATGAAGATATTTGTAATGTCATCAGTCTTATGCATAGACTTAACCGGTATAAAATGCGCTGCCTTTGTCAATTTTTCTACCACAACCATGATGGAATCATGTTGTCTCCAAGTCATCGGCAATCTTGTAACAAAATCCATGGAAATAACTTCCCATTTCCATTTAGGAACTGGCAAAGGCTGCAACAAACCTGCAGGGTGTTGATGCTCAACCTTTACCTGTTGACATTTCATACAACTTGAAATGTACTCAGCCATATCCTTTTTCATTCCTGGCCAAAAGTACTGCTTTCTAGCGGTAGCAATTGTCTTCTGATATCCTGGGTGACTAGAATACGGAGCTTGATGGATTTCATCCATAACAACTCTCCTCAAGTCTGCTACATCAAGAATATAAACTCTACCTTTATAAGTGAGAATTCCATCTTCTTCCAATTTATATCCCTCATACCTCTTCTCAATACTTTGCTGTTGCAATTTGTCTTTTACCTGCTCATACAGTTCATCTCCAGCAACATGACTAACAATCTGCTGCCTCAAATCTGATTGGCAAATACTAAGAGACGCCACATGCATTTCTTGCATCTTCCTACTGAGTGCATCAGCTACCTTCTTCTCTTTCCCTTTTATGTGCTTGATTTCAAAATCAAATTCACATTAAACTCCAGCCATCTCGCTTGCCTAGCATTCATAGTAGGCTGATCAAACAAATAATTTAGTCCACAGTGATTTGTTCTGAGCTCAAATCTCCTACCCATCAAGTAATGCCTCCACATCTTGAGGGCATTTACTATGGCTGCAAGCTCTAGATCATGAGTGGCATAGTTCTTCTCATGTTCCTTTAGCTTTCTTTACTCATAACATATCACATGGTTTTCCTGCATAAGGACTCCTCCAAGCCCTTGTCCGCATGCATCAGTACACACCACAAAATCTTTCTCTAGATCTGCAACCTTCAATACTGGTGCACTGGTGAGAAGATTCTTCAACTGCTGGAAGCTTTCTTCACACCTCGATGTCCATTCGAACTTTATCCCCTTATTTTTCAAAGAAGTGATGGCATGTGCAACTTTGAAGAATCCCGCAATGAACCTCCTGTAGTATCCTGCAAGTCCCATAAAAGATCTTACATCTATCACATTTCTTGGAATAGGCCAATTCATAATGGCTTCAATCTTTTCAGGGTCCAAGGATATACCCTCCTATGAGATAATGTGACCCAAATACTGAATTCTATCTCTATAGAAGACACAATTGCTCAATTTCGCATACAACTGATGCTCCTTGAGCAAATTCAATGTCAATCTCAAATTATCTTCATGCTCTTTCTCATTCTTAGAATAAACAAGAATGTCATCAAGGAAAACAAGAACAAACTTATCCAAATATCTGCTGAAGACACTATTCATAAGGAACATAAATGTAGCTGGTGCATTTGTGAGACCAAATGGCACCACTACAAAATCATAATACCCATACCTTGTCCTAAAGGCTATCTTATGAATGTCTTCATCCTTGATTCTCACTTGATGGTAACCAAACCTCAAGTCAATCTTGGAAAATACCCTTGCTCCTCTCATTTGATCAAAGAGGTCATCAATCCTAGGGAAATGATATTTATTCTTCACAGTAACCTTGTTCAATTGTCTATAATCAATACATAACCTGCGTGTACCATCTTTCTTCTTTACAAATAGAATTGGTGCTCCCCAAGGAGACACACTTGGCCGGATATACTTATTTTCCAACAACTCTTGCAGTTGCATCTTTAATTCTATCATATCCAGTGTACTCATCCTATAGGATGCTTTGGACACTGGTGCTGCGGGCCTGGCACAAGTTCAATTGTGAAATCAATGTCCCTCTTTGGAGGAATCCCTGGAATCTCATCAGAAAACACATCCCTGATTTCTTGTAACACCTCATAGTCCTCCAACCTCAGAGTTTCATCTCCTGATGTCTCCAAAATATGAGCTGCATACAACTGGAAACCCTTCCTACAGAAATTCTTTAACTGCATTGCTGAAACCTGCCATACTGAAATCACCTTTGGAATACCTTTCACAACTATTAGGTTCCCTTCTTCATTCATGCATTTGAAAGTCTTATTGTAACAGTCAAGCTTTACCCGGTGAGCTTCTAACCAATCCATTCCAATGAGAACATCATAGGAACCAAGCGGTAGAACATTCAGATCTACACAAGTGACCAGTCCATCCTTGACCAATGGACATTTCTTTACCACTTCAATGACCTTTCTCTTAGTTCCAGTGGCTAGCTGAACTAACCAAGACTTTCTATGCTTTACCTTCTTAAAAGCACAAATCTCCACTACTCTAGGAGTAATGTAACTATGAGTAGAACAAGGGTCAGTTAAAATAGAAACAGATTGCTCAGCAATCTTACCTGCTACTTCAACCACAATTGACTGGTGATTTTCCTAGCAGTCCTCTGGTGCTGCATAAATCCTAGGGACTGCCCTTGCTACTTGACCCACTATTTCTGTTTCTTGAACGTTATAAGTTGGCCTTACACTCTCATTCTTAGGTGGACAATTTCTGTGCATGTGGGGTCCTCCACATTTCCAACATTGGAGTGGCCCTCTATTCTGTTGTGGATCTTTAGGCTTTTCTCCTATCACTCCAACTGGCTTACTCACAGCTTGGGATGGCTGCTTCTGCTGATTCCTGAAGTTAGAAGGTTTGAAACCTTTCTTTCTTTGTTCAAACTTCTCATTCTTCTTTTCCTTCCATGCCTTATGGTAATCCGGCTTACCTTTGCTTTGCTCATAGCAACACTTGGCCTTTCTTATTGCCTCTTCAAGAGTTCTAGGTTCATTAAACTCAATTTTGTCTTTGTAAGACTGAGGTAATCCACTCAAAAAACGCTGGACCTTCACTTTTTCATCTCTGATGTACTAGACATACCTCAACAGTTCCAAAAACTTATTTGCATACTCTTCCATGGTCTGTTGTCCCAATCTCAGTTCATGGAACTCCTTAATCTTGTCATCATAATACCTGTCAGAGAGGTATTTCTACTTGAAATACTTCTTGAACTGTTTCCACTTAAGTCTCCTTTCACTGATCCTCTTTACTTGCTTGAAGTGTTCCCACCAAATGGATTCCCTTCCATTCAGATTGAATATGGCAACTCGTGCCTTCATGTTTCCTGAATAATCATGCACTTGAAAGTAATTCTTTATCCCAAGAAGCCAATATTCAGCCTCTTGTCCAGTCTTTACCTCACCATCAAATGTAGGAGGTTTAGCTTTCTTAAATTCATCTCGAGAGCGATCCCTATGGTGCCTCTTTCTTTTTCTTTTGTGAGAAGAACTTGAATCCCCGCTGGATTCTTCAGAGTCAGATGATCCACTAGAAGTCGTTCTCCTTCTCCTGGTACTGCTCTTACTTCCTTCTGGTCTTGCTGTACCTCGGCCAGAGTCTATCCTTCTCTGCAAGTCTGTCAAACTCTGCAACATGGCAGCATTCAACTGATGCTGCTCTTCCCGGGCTTTAATCAAGCTTCTCATGGTGGCTGCAACATCTGACGGTGTGTCTTGGAATCTCCTTCCATTAGACTCTATGTCATCATTTCTGTTATGGACATTTTCACCTATGGAATCTCGGGCATACTCGTAAGAATCCTGAGCATCATATCCATCATGGGTTCTCATAACTGAACCACCACTTACTTATCATATTGCATTACCTGAAATACTGCTTTTGAAGGTGACTATGATTTTGCAAACGTGTTAGTAACACAACTGTTAAATGCATAACATTGATATAAATTAGAATTAC
The DNA here is from genome assembly GCA_001517045.1 of Pseudotsuga menziesii. NCBI lineage: Eukaryota > Viridiplantae > Streptophyta > Pinopsida > Pinales > Pinaceae > Pseudotsuga > Pseudotsuga menziesii. The sequence continues at coordinate 845,917 of LPNX010805827.1, read as the reverse complement.
TTACCTTCTTTTGGAAAATCATAAAATAACAAATTTTCCCAAACATAATATTTTCTTCATCAAAGAACATCTGTCTGAGGGGGACGACAAGGGTCAACGGGGCTTGCCCCCTTGTGTCAAGGGAAGCGCCCTCATTTTTTTTTTGTAAATCTATGATTTTCATGCAATCTAGCACATAAGATTGCTGCCACTTTCTCCTTCTCAGCCCATGAAAATCCACTGAAAAACTGCTGAAAATCCCACTGAAAAATAGCTGCAATTCGCTAAGAAATTCCACTTGAAAACTCAAAATTTCCTTGTACAGGATTGGGTCTCATCCCGACTAACATTCTGACGTTTCAACAGTCTAAACAACTAACTTCCTCCGCTGTTCATCGACAATCTGTTCGCCTACACTTCTCCGGTGAGTCAAACCCGTAGTCATTTAGGCAGCCGCAACGGTGGACGCTCAATCCACTAACTTCCGCTGATCCAAATAGCTAATCATCACCGATCATCGACGTCCTCAACACTTAGACAATTCTTGAAAATTTCTTCTTCTATCAGAGAAAATAGTTCCATCAGTAGCCACAATGATGGCCCACCATCTTCGTTCTTCTCCCGATCAGCGGCCCAATCTCTTGTGGCATAACTTAATTGGTATCGGCAGTTTCTTCTCGTCGGAAGACTTAGTGCTCTAGGCTTCCGAAATGGCGGCACATGAAACACTATCATCTTTCGATAGTCGACGATTTCGGCCTTAAAAAAATTTTGAACTCTCTTTACTATGTCAGTGGTCAGAGGCCTCACTCGTCGGACACGTAGTTGTCTAGCCATCCACAACGACGGCGCTCGTTCGACTATTTTCCACCGACGGACGTCGAACACTTAGAAAATTTTCCGCAATTTTCCTTCCAAGTGTTCTCCATCGAGCGTGTTTCCTCCTAACTCTCCGTTACATCAGAAGTCCTTCCCACTAAGTGTTTTGATGAATTGACTTATTCAAACACTTAGAAAAATTTTGTGGAAGTTTTCTGTCATCAACTTCCGATCTTTGCTGGGCATAAAGAAATCCTGCTTCTGTCACTGCATCTTCATGGTCCATTTAGGCCCATGCTGCAACATGAGCTTTGATACCACACTATAACGTCCTTGACCCTCCAACCGATGAAGAGGACATTACCATGACATTAACCATTTGGGCTACCAACCCCATGATCATGTGAAAGCATAAAAATGCTAAAACAGAATGCATTGAAGTAGAACATACACAGATGCAATTATTTATCATACACAGTGGAAGCGACATACATTCATACAAGCATTCATTCAACATGTTCATCATAATCATTAATAGTAAATAGGGTTGCAGAAGTAAAATAGACATTGCTACTTATCTTATAAGAACTCATTCCGCAACCAGCTACGTCACTGCAACTTTCCACCCAACCATAGGCCAACGTGCTCCTTAATCTCTCAGCAATGCTTCCACCTTCGAGATGGGCATGATTCTCCAAGGAATAAGGAACAAGTAGGATTACACATAGCCGATGATACACAAAACACATCCAAGCCAACACAGTTGGGTTTATCACGCCATCCAAGAGTTGGGAAAGGCTAAATGCTAAGCTGGTGAGCCCATTACAGAGTCAGGAACACCTACACCAAAACTAGCTTGACTTCTAAGACACCCACACACACCCAACACAAGGAATCAGTCCCTTCTCTGCTACATAGTCCCTCAGGCCCTGCATTCCCTTCCAGTGCTATTCAGGGGTTGTGGAGAAGAAAGCCAGCCCTCTAGCTCTTTCTGTGTGGTTTCCAAACACACCAGATTTATCAAGCAAACCAAGCCCCCATTCCTGCTCCCAACACAATCCGAAGACCAACCATTACACACATGTAATCAATCAGCTGTTACCAATTAATAGGGAAAATGACTCCTGAGTTGTTCTTGTCCTGGCCAAAACGACTCCCAAGTGAATTACAACAATCCCAAACGCAACAGCAAACACAATCACAACATGAGGAAAGACAATAGTCTGTCCTGGACAATTAAGCAAGCGGAAAAGACTTACACAGGCCGCACTGGGGAAGAAAATACATACTCTCAGCCTATGCATGAAGGAAACTTGCACCATATTGCCAAAATATAGAGGGAAAACACACCCGATTCCACTATGTGGAAAATAAAACATGAATAACAATTGATAAGCGGTTCCCCTTCTGGCTGCGTGAGATCAAACATAAGAGATGCATGTGCGTAGAAGTGAATAGACTCTCATCCCCAAAATGTAAAGAAGACCCCAACAAAGCACACTATAACATAAGGGAGACCACAAAAAACCCACGAATCAGTCCCTGAGGAAAGTATACACCCACACCATCCACAAAATCCGTAGAGGAAAATTGCGTGAGTAAAACCAAGAAAATCCTGTGCGCAAGAATGAAAAAGAATCCTGCTCATACGTGAGGATGAACAAACCAGGGAAAGAATGGCATCCTGGAGTGCGTGGAATGATAGGTGTAGTCATTCCTCTGCCCATTATGAGGTTCAATCCACTGGTGGAGTGTGCATGTGGGCAAGGACTAATAGTCCTGCCACACTCCACTCCTAGCCATAATTGCCCCAACTAACAACAACAGCTTTTAATGGTGGTGGTTGGAGTAAAATAAGGAAAGATGACACATGGCCTTTTTTTCCCTCATTGCCCAAGGTTTGACATCCCCCCCCACCTTATCCTTGTGAAAATCATGCCCCTTCTCAATTTAGTTGCCGCGAACTTAGCTGGTCAGGGTTTATTTTAATTAAAGATGCATATTTACATGATGACAAACTTGATATGTATGCTGCATGCCCTGATATACCATTGGTGACAATTTCAACCCAAAACATAGCATAACCAATCAATGGTGGGGCCTTGGCCTTTAGCTCTACACCATGGTCATTTAAAATATATACATCATATACATCTAATGCAACGCGGTCAAAACTAGGGTGCTACATTCTAGATGCTACAACACTTAGAGATCTATCATCACCAACAAATATTTGTTTGGTGTCACATTCATGCATAGTAGAAAATATGGCTCGATCCTTAGCCATATGATAAGATGCTCCTGAATCAATGAGCCATTCATTTGAAGTAGAAGAATAAGATGCAGTATAAGAGTAACTAGAAGCACAAAGTGCATGTCCATGAGAGTTAGATTCTAAAGACGAATCTAGGTTGATGTGGTGCTTCTTTATTACTGCTTCCAAGACTGCCATCTTCTTGAAACACTTAGATTCATCATGATTATCTTTCCCACAAAAATTGCAATGACGCTCAGTCTTCTTTCCTTTTGGATTGGATCCTTTGTCGTGTTTTAAGGAAGGAGTTGATTGAGAGGGTTTGGGACCCTTGTTGTTTGGCTTATTATTGCCATAATTCTGTTTCTTGGGAGGCTTGGACTTTTTTTTTCTGTTGGGACAATAAGGCTTTCCCAGATGTATCTGCATTGTTAATTGTTCCAAGATGAATGAGCTAATTCATGGAGTAGAATGTAGATACAAAAACAGAATATGCAGGTCCAAGTTTTGAAAGAATATGATAAATACATTGTTTTTCTTCTTTCTTAATCTTGCATTCTGCACATAAGAGTCTAAGAGTTTTATACTTAGATAAATAGTCTTGAATGCATGAAAAATCATTTGTATTCAAGAAAAACAACTCATTCTCAAGTTGATGACCCTGAATTTCATTGTGTTTACCAAACATGGATTCCAACTTTTCCCAAGCTTTATCAGGTTCATCAATTCCAGATATGTGGAATCGCAAATCAGTAGAGATTTACATCCCAATCAATCCACGAGCTTTATCACATATATTTGCCCAATTAATTTTCTTATCATCATTAGTGGGTTATGTTTCTTTCCCTGAGGTTATCCTGAAAAGTCCCCTACTTCGTAGAACATCCTCCATACGAGATTTCCATGAGAAATAGTTAGAACTTGTAAGTATAATATCACAAGGGGGGGCCATACTGTAAAATAATGGCTCAAAAAATAGAAACTAACTATCTGGTGTGCAAAGAGCTCGAAAAAATATGCAGTTTAAAAAAATGACAATGAAAATTGATTCTGGATGATGAAGTTATGCTTAATCAAAGAAAATGTTGAAGATGTCCTCAATAGTGACATGGCAGATATTAACTTGACCAACTAAAAAAAAGAAGAACCCCCCTCTTTCCAAGATCAATCTTTGACACTCACTTTACAATAAAGTTGCTTTGAAGTGAATCACTTTTGTAGAATAAGTGAGGTTCACTTTTACAATAATGTTACTTTTAAATAGCGCGACAATAAATTAAAAGAGTTGAGTGACTCACTTTTTATTTTATTTTATTTATGTGAGATGCACTTTTACAATAAAGTAACTTGTAAATAGAAATTGCATGCACTAAAAAGTAGCTTAATAAGACTTGAACTCAAGACCTATTAAGTAATAAAGCAACTTTGGACCAAGTGAGTTAAGTTTAAAAGGTACGTAAAAGAATGGAAAGAGGAAGGGTTTTTTTTTTTTTTTTTTTTTTTTTTTTCAACTCTTCTCTCTCATTCTCCATGCTTTCCTTTTTTTCCTGCAAATAAAAAAATAAACAAAAAACAAAAACAATTTTTTTTTTCCACAGAAGGGGTTTAGATCTTCGTTACCTTACCCAAAAAGTCTACATTTTCAAGTTTTCTCGCTATTTCTGATTTGTTGTGATCACACAAGGTGCACGGCAAAGAGCATACGTAGCCGAGAAGACAAGAAAAAAACTTTCCCTTACTGTTTCTGATTCGCCGCAATCATGCAGGTTGCATGGAAAAGATCATATGCAGTTAGGAAAGGCAACAGTACAAGACTAAAACAAAAAAGATCTAATAATAAAACTGAGAAGATATGAGAGATTTAAAAAAAACAAATCCGTCACTGTAACATTATACCTTCAAATTTGCCGAAATGGGTGTTTCTGGAACAAACGAAAATGGTTTTCAGTGAAATGCAAACTATTTCCCAATGGAAATGGCACTCCAAACACAATGGAATATCTCTCACAAGCCAAAAATGCATAGAAAATATAGAACCAGAAACCCTTTCAAAGTTTCGGCAACACCGGTTCCAGATCTTGATCAAAACTGAAATCAGCTCTTCATAAAAACTCTGATACCATGTTCATGTACACAGGGTACTCCCAAAAAAATGAACACCTTGAGAAACTGCTTCACACAAATAGATCACAAATCAACACACCGATGTTTGTCACGTGGTTAAAACCCTCGAGAGGGAAAGAGTCTACAACCCCAGCCAAATAGCTACTTGGAGCTATTTATTATGCAAAAGAAAGAAAGTTACATGAGCTTCTCATAATCGATCAACTAGCCAAGGACCCTCTATGCTCTTTAAATAGAGATCATAGACCAATCAGGTGTTAAGCCATGGATCAATGGAAGGTATGATCTAAGAGAAGTTGAACCGTCCGATCACTCTATGTCTAGAGCATATCGTGACTATAGGATTATAATATTTATAAATGCATACTAATGCATACTAAAGAAACACACTTTTACCTAACAGATATATTACACAAGTTGATCTTAACTAACTCCTAAGTGTCTAAATATCCTAACAATTTTACCACACATGGTAGATCACACATTTATGGCTTTCCCTGTCCATAACAAGTTGTAACACTAACCTTTTGGACATGAGATTGAAAAAATTTTGCATAAAAAAATACTATCACCTTGGTTATCTCAATGCCACAAAATTCTGATATTGCACTTCATGCTATTCTATGAATCAGACCTTGTATCTAAATAACTTCACCAATCAAGAAAAATACTAACCACCCAAAAAATAAAACATTGAGAGGAATTAATAGTAATAGTTGCAATAAGATCATAATTTCAAAAATCCAAATACAATTGTAGAATTTTCTCTAACATCTCTACAAAAAGATTCAAGTCCATGTTGGAAGAAGAAAGGATGAAAAACATTAACTCACACATAGATCCATAAAAGTTTAAATGAATCATAAATATTCTCTTATATTTTTATAAAGAAAAATGGAAGATATGATAACTCAAAACCATTGTTAAATAAAGAGTACTAGTTTATCTTATAGTTATGATGCGATATATTATAGAAATTGTACTCAGAAGAATCATCTTCTTCATTTCCATTACTAAAAAAGTACTGAAAGTTTAAAGGGGGGTATTGCCCTAAATTTTGAAAACATGTAAATATAAAGTAGTTGATGAGATGATGTGTGATCTTGACATCATCTCTAAATGAGTACTAATATAGAGGAAATAAATTTCTCCATCTTTTACAATTCCATTTTTCTTACTTAAGATCCTTCTCACACCTTTATCATTTAAAAAAAAAATCGTTGACATGAGTTTCACATCATGACAAATGAATTTGCATGAAATCCTTGTAACAATCATATCATTATGTGAAATCCAAATCTATATTGAAACTTTATTTTAAATTATAAGATGGATGGTTACACTAGCACAATATGTATCTTGAAAGCTTGAATACAAGTACAAAAGATGAATGGTCAAAGAAACATACACAAAAGAGTAGGTGGAAAAAATAAGATTGGTTTATCCCAAAATTCACCATTCTAACCATTCAATGCATATGAGGCCAAAAATTATGAAATCAAGATGGCATTGTTACATGAAATCAACAAAAATACAACAAATAATTATTTATAAATTATCTATTAGATGGAAATAAATAAGGAAAAAGAAATTACAATATTCCTTAAATTCACCTTATTGAGATTTTTGACAAAATTATAAAAATATCACCCAATTTAACCATACTATCACATACCATATTCGTTTTCATGGTGAATTGCGAATGGTGAATATTGATCTATATTCTCATCTAATTAATTGTGGATAAATCTCATGTTTTTGTTAGCATGGAAATATAGGAAATTTACTTTACACATAATTAAGAGACAATGAAATAAAAGAAAAAAATTAATTTTTTTGTCTTTAATGATATTTTCATATGCATTAAGGCCTTTGCTAATGTAATGTCCCAAAAAATTGAATTTTGTTTTAGTAGGCTAGTCAAAACTACCTATGTTGGACACTATTGGACTTGTGGAATGTGTTGTACTCTATTTATACTGCTTGTTTTGTCATAAGTTGTTCTTACGTCCTGCTTCCTCACTTTCAGATGTGGTTATTTCTGTGCTTACTTATGATGTCATAATGTTGATTAATATGCTATTATTATGGTTATACAATGCTTTGTATTGTAGATACTTTGATTATGTACTTCACTGATTTTCACATGTTTTACTGTCGTATACATGATTTTGACTTAACTTTGTTAATGGATAAAGGGGTGGAGTGGCGGGACTAGTTTCCCATGTAACAACCTGAGAGGTAATAGTTTCTACTTGTACTAGTGGGCTTACTTAGTTCTGTTGAACTAATGCACTTCTTCCTTTTTATGTGTAGGGCCACTTAGTGTTGAAAAACTGTTTATTACAAGCTAAATGGGCAAGCCTTCCATTTGAGTTATTAGCTCACATCTTTGCATATTTGTCCTAGCGACATTATACTGCTTACAATTGTGATTATTACAATGTTATTATAGTGCCGGGTTCCTACAACAGTTATTATCTATGTGACACAGATTCCTTACTTATGTGCTACTTATTTACTATGGGGTAAATGTTTTAAGAAATCTTCATGTCCTAACATATTTTTTATTATATGTTTATTTTAAAGTTGGTGATTCATTTTATAAAAAAATTGGAAAAAAATATATTCCATGGTGTATTTCATATGACATGGTATTAGGGCTTAAAGCCTAAGATATTTGATTCACATGGTCTTATCCTTAAAGGATAAGGTATTTGATGCATGTAATAGTTTAAACCTTAAGCTGATTTGGGGTGGCAAGTTTACAATATAGTCCATAGACTATACGCTTATGGGTTTGGTGTGCATTAATGGTGGCCAAGGTGGAACTTTCAATGTTCCTTGCAAAGAGAGGAAACCACGCTTACGGCTTGGCCCGAGTGTTAGTATGGTCATTTCACAGCATTGTTGCTTGCTCTCTGCTTCGGTTTAGTATGGAGGAAATGATTTCAATGGCTTGGCAAACAGGTATGATCTTGGTTTGGTTTCATAGCATCAGCTGATTGTTTTAACTTTTTTAAGATATCATACTTCTCATCATGGCCATCATTTTGTACTTGCAGGTTATAGGGGTGGCGAGGGAAAATGTGGTTCATCACTTGGGGAAAGGCTGTAAGCAAAGCCATACCCTTACGGTAAGCCTGCTCCACAAGTATTCAATTGGCACCTCTTGGATTTGTGGTTATGACTAATTTGTCATTCATTGATGGTTGAGTTTTCTTGAGTCCGGTTCCAATGGATGCGTTTGGGTTTTGGGGGTTCGAGTGTAACTTAAAGGAACTCCGTGTTTGGAATTCTACAGGAATTGGGTTTTTATTAGTTGGGGTTTTTCATTTCTCCTTCGAGCCTGAATCATTTAGATGTAAATAAATTTATTAAGGGCACTCTGTGCATCGAAAGAGGCCTAGGTAACACCTTGACAGTATCTGTGCATTTTGTATTTAATGTTTTGGGGATGGTAATGGCCATGAGCAGCACCATTTCTTGCAATGGTGGATGGTCCTAAGCAAACAATTGTGTAACTTTTCAATGGATTATAAAAAATGGGTTTATGAATATATGTTGCATTTGATTTATGGGTTTGTTATTCTTTATGGACTGTAAGAATTCTCCTTCGTTATTTACTTTGGTTGTAAGGATGACATGTTAGATTTTTATCATTTAAGCAATATGATCTTAGGATCTTATCTGAGAGAATAACATGCAAAACAATAAACAAAAGATAAAAGAGACACAAAGATTTTTCCTCGGGGAAACCATAATGGAGAAAACCCCGCAACTTCCTTAGAGATATAATGAGCACCAATGGCTGCAGTAAAACCCAAAAACATAAAGATGATCTCCAACATCTTGCTCTCTCTCTCACACACTTGAGAGAGATTCTCCTCTCTCAATCATGTGCCCTAGTGAGTGAGTGTGTGTGTGTTCTAAATAGAGAGTCTCACTCTCTATTTAGATTCTTTAGTTCACTTAATGTACATTCCAACATGTCGGCTCCACTTAAAAATTACTTACTAGGGTCGACATCTATAGGAGAGTTTAATAATCCTAGTGCCCCACAACTGTGGGTACTTTGCCCCTTCGATCGACAAGGAGGGTTAACCTTAAAACAATGGAGGGGACTATTTCCCTGAGTTATAATAACTCACCTAGGGTTGAATTCTCTAGGATAGTCTAATAACCCTAGGTCCCCACAACTGTGGGGACTTTAACCCTTGATCAAATAGGAGGGTTACCCACAATGACTGTACATGACTTGTTTACATTGTTGAATTTTCCTATAGGGACATCGGGGCATGACATGACTCAAATACATTACAAACACTTCCCTAAATAAACATCGAGGTACAATACATAAGATATACAAGTGAATACATTCTGAAGTTACAATTACATCAACACTCCCTCTTAACTAGGAAGGTATTCTCTCAACACAATTTATTAGCACAAGTCTTCTTCTTTGGATCATCTGGATAATCATCGATTTCTCGTCACTTCATCTTCAAGTCATTTTCATCTATATCTAGATCATGACTGGATCATCATCGAAAATGGATGATCACTAGATTATCATCAAAGCTAGATCATCATCACTGCTTCTACCATCTCGATCAACTAGTGCTATCTCTTCATTCTTCTCATCACAGGAAGTTCTACAGAGCCAGCCCTTTTTAATGTTGGTTGTACGCCTAGCCTCTAAGTATATCTTCATCGTCCTTAGCACTTATATCTGACCATGATAGGAAACTCATTCACATATCATGTCTGAAAGGCTTTGCTCTTATATTTGACCACGATAGGAAACTTTATTCACACATCATGATAGGAAAATTTATTCACACATCATGATAGGAAAATTTTATTCACACATCATGTCAGAAAGGCTCTACACTTATATCTGACCACGATAGGAAATGTTATTCATGCATCATGATAGGAAACTTTATTCACACATCATGATAGGAAATGTTTATTCACACATGATGTCAGAAAGGCTCTACACTTATATCTGACCATGATAAGAAACTTTATTCACACATCATGATAGGAAACTTTATTCAAACATCATGATAGGAAACTTTTATTCACACATCATGTCAGAAAGGCTCTCAACCTAGGTTGAGTGTCAGTCCAAGACTAAACAAATTCCTAGTAACTAACTAGGTGCCTCCATTCTCCCAGAGAATGGTATTTAGCACTTATATCTGATCATGTAGGAACCAATCCTACAGTCACATCAGAATGGCTTAGCACTCATATCTAACATGGAAGGAACCAATCCTCTCACCATGATAGAATGGCTCAACCCTTACATATAACCATGGAAGGAACTAATCGTCTCACCATGTCAGAATGGATCACGGACTCATCGCTTCCTCTTGGAGGGAACCTCGATCTAGAGAACATGAAGCTTCTCCCTGAGGTACTCAAACTTCACTCTGGCCAATGGCTTACTCAACACATCAGCTATTTGTTTTTCCATCGCAACATACTAGAGCTTCACTACTCCTATCTGCACCATATCCTTGATATAGTGATATTTGATCTCGATATGATTTGACTTGTCATGGAACACCTCGTTCTATGACAACTTCACACAACTCTGGTCGTTGCAATATATACAAGTAGCATCCAACTGGAGATAAAATAAATCAAACAGTAGCTTCCTCAGTCATACTGCCTCACAACTAGCTCAACAATATATGACATAATCTACTTCAGTTGTACTCAGTGCCATGCAAGACTGTTTCCTTCTAAACCAAGAGATCACACCTGATCCCATACTGAAGCAACACCCTGAAGTGCTATTCCTATCGATGGCACTACCTTCCCAATCTGAATCAACATAACCTTCGAGGTTAATGTTCTGATTCGCCTCATACTTGAGCCCATAATCAACTGTACCCTTCAGGTACCTCAGAATATTCTTTACAATCATCAGGTGAACATGTCTCAATGTGTTCACAACAAAGAAAATATCTAGTCTCATATTCATTAGGTACATTAAGTAACCAATCATTTGATGATACATCATAGCATCAACCATCTCTGATGAAGCAACACTGAATAGCTTCAAGTTCGATGCCATAGGTGTTGTCATGGCCTTACAGTTCATCATCTTGAACCTCTTCAGGATCTCTACTGCATACTTCCCTTTTCCTAGGGAGATTCCATCCCCATTCTACCACACCACCATGCCTAGAAAGTAGTGCATCATATCCAAGTCTTTTATATCGAGCTCGACTGCAAGTATCCTTCTTGCAACTTTAATGAGTTCCTCTTTTTTGTCAGGAACAAGTCATTGCCATATAATAGGAACATCACTGGTCTTCCACCTTCAACCTTGAAGCAAAGGTAAATCCTGGAGTCATCAGTAATCTTTCCATCCTGTTGTACCATGTCGAGCCTCAGGAACTTCTGTAGTCACTCCCTCTGAAGAGAAGCATCATTCTCCCTCTATCATTCATACTCTATGCACTGAAAACATTTTGTACCGGAGTGACAAATAGTTTCCTCTGCTACTAATATACTATGTATCCATCTAGGATCACTGGATACCAAGATCCTCTATATTGAAATTTTTCAAAAGTTCTTCTCACACCGATCGGTGAGCTTGTCATCCTCTATATACTTTCATCTTCAGCCTTGTAGCAAAGGTTCAGATCTTCATCAAGATTCTCATGTATGTGTTATCCCATTGGTGTCTTCTGAGATCATACAAGGCCTTCTTTCATTTGCACACATGATTCTACCTATCATGTGTCTCAACTCCCACTAGCTGCAAATGTCTCTTTGTAGTATATGCCTTCTTTTCGTGAGAAGCCTCGTGCTACAAATATTGTGTTGTATCCCACGATGTTTCCATCTACTGCATGATGGAACTATGAACTTCCCTTCATGTATCGACACTGCATCCTAGACATAATTCTGGTCTTCCCTTTATTCTTGGTTACTTATTCATAGTTGGAAGGTTCTACATCAATGATGTTGCTGCACTCCTCATATTATTCTTTATCTGTCATCACTTGTTCTTCGGAACAAGTCTCATCCTTCTTTTCTTGTAGGTGATTATGTACGCAATCTTTCCTACAAGTCAAATGCATTAGTTGTATGGTTAGAAACATTTCATAAGACATATTCATAATGAAAAATTATTTTGCATCAAAGATATATGATTATGCAACTATTTTAGCCAATAAAACATTCATCTATATATCACAGAAACTTTCTAGATGCCTTCCATCTGTACCAGGACAACATTGAGATTGTGCACTAATCGAATATGTCAGCAAAGAGGTTTCATTCTATATAAGCATTGAATGGAGAGTTGTATAGCACCATGAGATACTTACCCATCACATGCATATTAGTAGTATACTGTCATTAATGCAAACATTCTATCATGCATAATACATTAATTGAATATAAACAAATGCATAACAAAACAATATCATGAAATGACAATTGAATACTTATATTTATTTGTTTCGTGGGTAGACTCCTTCTTGAGCCTTCAGCTTCATCATCTTCTTCATTCAAAATATCATTGTTTCTTATCCAAATGCTAAGATGGATAAGACGTTCTTCAAGATTTGAGTTCTTCATATTCCTCATCGCTTGAGGTATCTTCTTTGAATCGTGAAATCTTTATCTTTAGTTTCACCCATCTTCTTTTCTCTTATTATGAGTTGAGCATATTCTTATGTGTGATCTTCCCGGAGTCTTTCTGAAAGCAATCACTTCCTTCTGGAACACATTCCTTGAATGAATGAATCCCATGATCTTGGGAAGCCATTCAAGGTAGTTAAGTCAACTCTGCATTCTCCACTTCTTCTTCTACTGCTTCAGGTTGTTCTTTGATTTGAGATACCCTTGTAAAGTATGAGTGTATGGTCTTAGCATTCTGGATCTTCACATTCTTCAACTGGTTTCTCGAAGTCATCTTTTGATTTATGTTCTTCCCTTTAAGTAGCTTGGTCAAGGAATAAAAAATCTCTTTCGGTTTCTTTAGGGAAGGCACTTGTGGTATAATGTGATCCATGATTGAGTCAGTAATGATCTTCTTGGCCTTGACCAAGTTCTTCTGGTGTAATGCTTTTAGCCTCATCTCCCTCTGGAACTAGAACCTCTCTACTTATGTAGGTGTCTAACTCATTTTCTTCAGAGAGATCATATAAATCCATGCTTGGAATTTGTCAACTTCACCAAGATTATCATCAAGCTGATGTGATATATCACTTTGAAATGAGAACCTCAAATGAAAATAGAAAAATATTAGATCTTACTGATTTGAGGTGTTCATCCTGGTTCTCGAGCTGGTTGATCTAGGGTTTGTTAGAGAAACCCTAATTCTCAAAACTTGGAATATTTCAGATTTGATTGGATGGAAAGATATACCTCTTCAAGGTGAGCTTTCCAATGTACTCCTTTTCTAAAAATAGTGGAGGGAAGCTCCCGGAACAAGAATCCTTAGTTTTCCAATCTCTTCTGCAGAAATTCCTGATACAATTTCTACGATATCTCTGAAATTACTACTCCTCTGTGTCTAACACTTTGCATTGAGGTAATCTCACTTGTCCCTATTTCAACACCACATGTTTCATCAAAATGGGTTTCACTAATTGTTACTTATGATTGTTTTCCCAAGGTGACCTGTTTCAGGATTGTTCAACATAGCGAAGCTGTATGGACCTCCACGTGTAACTGTTTCATCTTCTGGGTTTGAAACTTCTACCATAGAAATTATAGTCCATGAAATTTTTGGAACATCTTGAGATATTTCATTTGGACCTTCATGGCCCAATATATAGAAACTCTCCCCAGGTTTCATGTTTAGGGATGAATCCTGGAAGAGGCTGGAACCCTAAATTGGAGGAATCATATCTCCTAGAATATAGAAAACAGGAGGCTAAAAATTGGACACATGGTACATCAGGATTCTATCTTCGTATGGTGAAAGTTTCCGCTCTTGATCATTCTCCAATCCTGATATATAGATAATGTACCAAAACTCTCCAGTTTTACTATTTTAGGGTTTTTTTTGGCTCGGGGTCAAACTAGGGTTTGACTTTCCCAGAGTTTCACCCAACCAAAAATATAGACCCAGGTCTCTAAAATTTGATTTTGATGAGGAGAGAAATCCTATGTTGGGATAACTCAAAAATTCCTCTTATGTAGAAATCCCTAATTTCCCGCACCAAAAACTGAAAATGCCCGGAATCAAATTCTGCTCTGACAGAAAGATGTCCCCTTCAATGGAGAGTCAGCCTAGCATACTTTTGCTGATGGACTATGGAGAGAGACCCAAAAAGTAATAATCCCTAGCTTCTACAACTACACAATGTCTTCTTCTCAGGTTACCTCTGATACCATGTTAGATTTTTATCATTTAAGCAATATGATCTTGTGATCTTATGTGAGAGAATAACATGCACAACAATAAACAAAAGAGACAAGAGACACAAAGAATTTTGCTCAAGGAAACCATAAAGGAGAAAAACCCACATTTTCCTCAGAGGTAGAATGAGCGCCAATGGTAGTGGTAAAACCCAAAAACATAAAGATGATATCCAACAGCTTGTTCTCTCTCTCTCTCACTTGAGAGAGCTTCTCCTCTCTCACTCATGCACCCCAATGAGTGAGTGTGTGTGTGATAAATAGAGAGTCTCACTCTCTATTTATATTCTTTCGTTCACTTAATGTCCACTCCAACATTTTGGTCCCACTTAACAATTACTTACTAGGGCTGGCATCTCTAGGAGAGTCTAATAACCCTAGTGTCCCACAACTATGGGTACTTTTCCCCTCCGATCAACAAGGAGGGTTACCCTTAACACAATGGTGGGGACTATTTCCCTGAATTACAATAACTCACCTAGGGCCGACTTCTCTAGGATATTCTAATAACCCTAGGGCCCCACAACAATGGAGAATTTAACCCTTGATCAAATAGGAGGGTTACCAACAATGACTTTACATGACTTGTTTATATTATTGAATCTCTCGATAGGAACATCGGGGCATGACATGACTCAAATACATTATAGACACTTCCTGGAATAAACGTCAGGGTACAACACATAATATATACAAGTGAATACATTCCAAAGCTACAATTACATCAACATGAGAAAGGGTGCCAGTGTATGACTTGGGGCCATGCCATGAATGGCATTTGGCACTCACCATTGCAGCTGTGATATCATAAATGGGTGCAGACTTACTGTTTATAACTATGATGCGTAGATGAAAAGTGAGGCCAACTGTGGGTGTAAACCCTTCATTGGAAAATGTTGTTGTTGATTATTTTGCGACTAGGTTTTATAGTAGTTTAATTTACTGTGTGGTTAAGTATGAGGCTGAGGGACATAAGTGACTGTGTGTATAAATGGTAATGGGTCTTACGACCTTTGTGTAAAGAGTTTACTATTAGACTCATAGCCTACATGTAAGTAGTGTAGCATGGGTGTAAATAAAACCAACCCTATAGGATTTATGGATACGATTTGGGCTTAAGTGCCCATAGGATTTGATCGTGTGACCTCTGTACAATTTTCTTTGGTATTTTAAATGATTACTGTGTATTTAATAATGTTGCGGTTTTATTACATTGGACATTGTATTTATGGTATGCGATTTATATAATGTTAATTCATAATGTTAGAGAGTTTGATTTGTTTATTTATGCAGTGGTTTTATAATGTTAATAATAACATTACTGCTTATGCTTTGTAGATGTAGCTAGTATTAATGTTATAATTCGTGGACCATTTACATGTTCTC
This sequence comes from Pseudotsuga menziesii, assembly GCA_001517045.1. Lineage (NCBI taxonomy): Eukaryota > Viridiplantae > Streptophyta > Pinopsida > Pinales > Pinaceae > Pseudotsuga > Pseudotsuga menziesii. The sequence continues at coordinate 829,956 of LPNX010805827.1, read as the reverse complement.
CATACTTGGACTATTAATTGATTTGTGATATTTATTTAGTTAATGGAAAGTGATAATGTTTATCTTGATTCTTAGCATCAATTTATTTATACAAACCCTGAGAGGTCTTTGCTGGTTTTTATCCTAGCTTGGTTACTATAGAATTTATGGTTATTCTTAGATAAAGAATACTGTGTTTATAATATTGTTCAATTAGTATTTATAATTTTGTTTTATATCTAATATAATATATATAAAGTATTTACTAGATTCGGTAGACCGGTGATAAAATCCATACTAATGACTTCCCACTTCCATTATGGAATGGGTAGTGGCTGCAACAATCTCGAATGATGCTGATGCTCAGCTTTAACCAGCTGATATTCTTGACATTTCACAATAAACAATGAAATGTTAGCCTTTAACTTAGGCCAAAAAAAGTGTGTTAACAATGGATATCATCTTTATATATCCCAGATGCCCCAAGTAGGGTGTCCAATGAAATTCTATGAGGATTCCGGACTGAATGTACCCTCCCTTCGAAACGTAGAATCTCTCTTTGGACCACAACAGTCTTGTTTCATCTACCTTGCACTCTTTTTGTTGTTGAAACAACTTGTCCTCTTGGACTTTCTTCAGGATTTCTAAATAGAAAGGGTCAACTCTATTGTTCGTTCTAATCCTCTTGTGAAAATATGAATTGATTTGATTTAATGTCACCTCATATATCATATGAGTTTGTCGACTCAAAGCATCAACAATCTTGTTCTCTTTTCCCTTAATATTCTTTAGTTCCAAATGTTATTCACTAAGGAAAGACAACTATCTGGCTTGCCTAGTATTTAGATATGGTTGCTCGAATAAATACTTCAGACTCATATTGTCTGTCTTCCGAAGGAATTTCCTTCCCATGATGTAGTTCCTTACTACATCCACATATTCAATGCGTGAATGTACTGTTCATCATACACATAAATTTTGTGGGTGCATTGGTCAACCCAAACGACATTAATAGAAACTCGTAGTGCTTGTACCTTGTATGTAAAGGTGGTTTTTTGAATATCCTCGTCTCAAATCCGTACCTGATGGTAACCATATCACAGGTCGATATTTGAAAATATCTTTTCTCCTCCTACTTGATCGAACAAGTCATCGATCCTAGGGAGTGGTTATCGGTTCTTGATAGTGATATTGTTAAGATGATAGTAATTGATGCACATACACATCATACCATCCTTCTTATTTACAAATAGTATCAGTGCTCCCCAATGAGGCACACTTGGTTGGATATATCCTTTCTCAATCAATTTCTACAACTACAGTTTAAGCTGGAACTAACCTGGTGTTAGTTCTATGGAAAAGCCTAGGTCTTGTTTCGAAGGTCGGTTCTAGGGAATTTATCCTTGAATTCTACAAAAACGAGAAAGTCCTCTATGCATTGTTCTCTCTCAGCCTCTATGTCTTGGATATTTACTGCAAACAACTTACAACCTTTTCTAATGCACTTCTTTGCTTGTAAGGTAGATATCTACCTTACCAAAACTTTCTTTGGTATGTCTTGAATCTTCACTTGATTCCCTTGACTATTTGTACACAAGATTGACTTGTGTAAGCATTGAGCATGACATGGTGCTGTTCCAACCAGTCCATGCCGATAAGTATGTCATATGATCCTAATTGTAGGATGTTCAAGTTTACTTTCATAGAATAACCATTCAGGTCTATGTCACAGTATTTAACTATTTCTAAAACTTTCCATTTGGTACCTGTGGCTAACTATACCATCCAAGGTTTATCATGTTTTACTTTGCCTAGTTTGCATACTTCAACAATTTTAGGCAATACATAGCTCTGAAAAGAACCAGGGTCAATCCGTATTGAAATAGAAGTGTTCAAGATCTTTCCTTCTATCTCAGCCATGATGATACTGATGGTCTACTTGTCAGCCATCCAAGGTTGCATAAATCCGCGGTGTTCTAGCTATGTCCTCTATAGTTGGTTCTTCTTGTAAGTTGTGCAAGACCCCATTGGTATTGTTTTTACAATCTCAAGCATAATGAGGCTTGCTGCATTTCTAGCATTTTATCTATAGAGAGGCAGCATTGGATCCCCTAGATGCTACTGGATTGCTAGCATTTGGACCTGGTACATATGGTTTTGTACTTGATTTGTTGAAGTTCTTGTTTGATGGAAAACTGTTGTTGTTTCCTGTACAGGGGTGGGTTAAAACCTAGTTTGTAGTTGTCAGAGAAATTCTTAGAATTGTCTCTGTTTATGTTCATGTTCTCTTACCATAGCTGTCCATGATCATAGTAGAGTCTATCTTTGTGAAATGTGGTGTCAAAGGTTTTAGGCATGTCGAACTCAATCCTTTCCTGAAATTTGGGAGTAGGATATCCTAAAAAATGTTGGATCTTTATCTTTTCATCCTTGATGTATAGTATATAATGTAATAGATCTAGAAATCTATTAATAAAAGCATCCATAGTCACAGATCCCATACATATCTCATGAAACCCTTTCACCTTTCTGTCGAAGAATCTTTCTGACATATATTTTTCTTGAAATATTTTGTGGAAGTTACTCCAGCGTATTTCTCTTAACTTATGTTTCTTGGCATGTTCAAATCTCTCCACGATCTCACTACTTTTCCATTTAAATTATAGATGGCCAGCTGAGCATTCATCTCGCTACATCTCGCTAGAGTAGTTATGTACTTGGAAATATTTCTTCATACCCAATAACATTTTCTCAAATTTCTCCCCTGTGTTTAGTTCCCCTTCATAGGTTGGGGCTCTTATTTTTTTGAACTCCCCCTGAATATTGTCATCGCTTCTTTATTTCTTTATTCATGCAAAAAGAGAGTCATTACTGGAAGGACTATGATAATATTCTTCTGGAGGTTCAGGGGTATGTGCCTCTTTCCCTTCTTTTCTTGGGCTATTGGCTCATTTATGATAAGGTTCCTCCTTGAACCTTTTTTTGGAATTAGTGGGTTTTCCCTATAGGCTTCCTCTCGTCATATTTCGCAGCAATGATTTATTAATTGCTTGTTGTTCCTTTCTTTCATTTAGACTATCATCTCTGAAAATTTTCAATTCTTCTTGAAGACTGTATATGGTTTCATAATATCAGAATTCAGCTCCACCACCAGTTTTGCTCCCTGGGTGGGGGTGTTCATCTTCCCTTCCTGGCTGGTATCTTCTTTAGTAGTCATGATCTGAACTGTTTTGTAAAAATTCCTAAAATTCCAAAATTTAATAACAGGAAACATTTTTGTTAGTCAACAAAATTGAAAACATACTTTATTTTCCTTGCAACGAATGTCTGGTATGCCCATTAGGTATCTTAGTGTAGAAACTAAGATTTGATACCACTTTTAATGTCCCCAAAAATTTAAATTAATATTTCTTTTAACAGCCTAGTCAAAACTACCTATGTTGGACATTATTGGACTTGCATAATGTGTCGTACTCTATTTATACTGTTTGTTTTTTTGTAAGTTGTTCTTACGTCCTACTTCCTCATTTTCAGATGTGATTATTTTCGTGTTTACTTATGATGTCGTAATGTTGATTAATATGCTATTATTATGGTTACGCAATGATGTGTATGTTAGATACTTTGATTATGTATTTCACTGATTTTCACATGTTTTACTATCGTATACATGATTCTGACTTAGCTTTGTTAATAGATAAAGGGGTGGAGTGGCGGGAGTAGTTTCCCATGTAACTACCTAAGAGGTAATAGTTTCTAATTGTCCTAGCAGGCTTACTTAGTTTTGTTGAATTAATGCACTTCTTCCTTTTTATGTGCAGGGTCACTTAGTGTTGAAAAATTGTTCATGACAAGCTGAACGGGCAAGCAGTCCGTTTGAGTTACTACCTCACATCTTTGCATATCTGTCCTAGTGACATTATATATTTTACAATTATGATTATTACGACGTTATTATAGTGATGAGGTCCTACAAAAATTATTATCCATGTGACAGAGATTCATTACTTGTGTGCTACTTATTTACTATGGTGTAAATGTTTTAAGACATGTTCATATCCTAACATATTTTTTATTATATGTTTATTTAAATTTAGTAATACCTTTTATAAAAAGTTTGGAAAAAAAAATATTCCATGGCATATTTCATATGCCATGGTATTAGGTCTTAAAGCCTAATATATTTGATGCACATGGTCTTAGCCTTAAAGGTTAAGGTATTCGATGCATGTAATAGTTTAAACCTTAAGTTGATTTTGGGTGGCAAGTTTACAATATAGTCCATAGACTATATGACTATGGGTCTGGTGTGCATTAATGGTGGCTAGGGTGGTGCTTTCAATATGCCTTGGGAAGAGAGGCAACCACACTTAGGGCTTGGCCCAGGCATTAGTCTTGTCATTTCGTAACATCGCTGCTTGCTCTCTGCTTCAGTTCAGTATGGAGGAAACAATTTAGATGGCTTAGCAAACATGTATGATCGTGGTTTGGATTCATAACATCAGTTGATTTTATTAAATTGTTTAACATATCATACCTCTCACCGTGACCATTGTTCTATGCTTGCAGGTTACAGGGGTGGCGAGGGAAAATGTGGTTCGTTGCTTGGGGCAAGGCCATAAGCAAAGCCATACCCTTATGGTAAGCCTGCTGCACAACTATTCACTTGTAACCTCTTGGATTTCTAGTTTTGACTAAGTTGTCATTCATTGATGGTTGAGTTTGATTGAGTCTGGTTCCAATAAATGCATTTGGGTTTTGGGGGTTTGATTGTAACTTAAAGGAATTATGTGTTTAGAATGCTACATGCATTGGGTTTTTATTAGTTGGGGTTTTTCATTTCGCCTTCAAGCTTGGATCATTTAGCTGTAAATGAATTGATTAATGACATTCTGTGTATCGAAAGAGGCATGGGTAACACCTTGACAGGATTTATGCATTTTGTATTTAATGTTTTGGTTATGGTAATGGCCATGAGCAGCACCATTGCTTACAATGGTGCAAGGCTGTCAGCAAATGACTGTGTAACATTTCAATGGATTATAACGAATGGGTTTATCAATATAGGCTATGTTTGATTTCTGGTTTTGTTAGTCTTTGTGGACTGTATGAATTCACCTTCGTTATTTACTTAGGTTGTAAGGATGAAAAAGAGTGTTAGGGTATGGCCTGGTGCCATGCCATGAATGGCATTTGGCACTCACCATTGCAGCTACGATAACGTAAATGGGTGTAGACTTACTATTTCAATTATGATGCGTAAATGAAAAGTGAGGCAGACATGGTTATTTTGGCTATTTTGTGACATGTTTTTATATTAGTTTAATTTACTGTGTGGTTAAGTATGAGGCCAAGGGCCATAGGTGACTACGTGTATAACTTGTAATGGGTCTTACAACCTCTGTGTAAAGAGTTGATTATTAGACTCACAACATGTATGTGAGTAGTGTTGTGTGGCTTGTAAATAAAACCGACCCTACAAGATTGGATATTGGGTCATGTTAAGTGGTGAGGATTTGTATTTATGGATACAATTTGGACTTAAGTTCCCACAGGATTCGATCCTGCGACCTCTGTACAATTTTCTTGATTATTTTAAATGATTACTGTGTATTTAATAATGTTGCGGTTTTATTACATTGGAAATTGTATTTATGGTATGCGATTTCTATAATGTTAATTCATAATGTTAGAGGGTTTGATTTTTTTATTCATGTAGCAGTTTTATAATTTTGAGAATAACATTACTCCTTATGCTTTGTAGATGTAGCTAGTATTAATGTTATAATTCGTGGACTATTTATATGGTCTCGATACTTGGACTGTTAATGGATTTGTGATATTTATTTTGGTAATGGAAAGTGATAATTATCTTGATTATTAGCATGAGTTTATTTATACACACCCTGAGAGGTCTTCGCTTGTTTTTATCCTATCTTGGTTACTTTAGAATTTATGGTTATTCTTAGATAAAGAATATTGTGTTTATAATATTGTTAAATTAGTATTTATAGTTTTGTTTTATACCTAATATAATATATATAAATTATTTACTAGATTATATTTATTATATCAGTTTATTAAAATCTATAATTAATTTTGTTTAAAGCTTGACTTGAAACTAGCATTTACTTCTAAATAAGTCTCTACTCGCAATATGTAATCTTCCAGTAGGGTTCCTAGAACAAATAACGTATATAGGTACTGTTTTTAGAAGTGAAACATAAGTTTTAAAAGAAAAAAGTTTAAGCTGTAAAACATAATAGAAAACTAATATAAAAAAAAAACCTTGGATAAATCTTTGAACAGAAATGAAATTACAGAAGTAAAACTTGAAAGAACCAAACCTTTGATAATTCTAGCACATGAAATAAATTACAACCTAGGGTTTATAATTTAATATGTAAACCCTAAAATAATTTTACAAGGAAAAACAATATCACATAGGGTTAGCACATATAGATTAAGCACTTGCATAATCTAGCCAGCACTTACTCTAGGAAATCAAATAGGAAGTTTAGAACCTCATACCTGAAAAGTGAAGCTCATCTAATGGTTGAAACTTGCACACTCAAATACCGAGCATTAATAATTCACAAGAGATATAACCTCTGTATACACGACTGAATCACTTGGGAACTACCACGTTCCACCCAACCATGACTCGAAACCATTCCTGGTTTTAATACGGATCCCTCCAAGCTGGTTCCAACATGCAAGTAGCTTAGAGCACCTAAGGTGAGGCTGCCCTAATTAGTATCAGTTCTGGATCAGTTCTCCTCCTTCCTCTCAGGAAAATTTTATCCAAGAACTCTCTTGAGAATAAGCAAGGAGAATAATGACTCCAAAAAGATGGATGAGATCCCCAAGCCTATCCTTGGCTTGGGACTTTATAGACAGACTTTTCAGTCAAAGGGGCAGTTAAATCAAGAATAACTTCATTTCTTGATTTAACCCTTTTTATTTAATTTAATACTTTTAATATTTTAACTTAGGAACTTTCAACTAGTTCCTAATCTGAATTTTATAGGATCTATAATATTTAATCTTTATCTTAGTAATAATAATAATAGATGGAACTTTGTCTTCTTTCTTACATTATTAATATTATTACTAGGAGTACTCTTTATACATACTTTGTATAAAATATATAATAATATACTATTTGGTAACATTTGTCTTAGGGTATCACATATTGTGATCCCTAGGCTTACGACACTTTCTTCATTAAGGTCATCAAGTAGATGGTTAGGTCTACTAGGCTAGGTAACTCTAAACATCCTTGCATGTTGGATTCCATTGTATAACATGGTAGTTCTTCAGTACTTGATGAGAATACACAAATTTGAAATCTCATTTAATCACTTATAAATAACTCAGATGAGATCAATATTTTTCTCGAGTCGTTTTCATTCGGGTATCATTAATTGTTTTCAGTAACTCCTAGCGCTTACCAGAGCCCATACTCAATGCTAAAAACAAGGAGTTACAAACTTAGTGCAATTCCAGAGCTCTTCGCTCAACAGTAATGCTAGGATGTATTTGTAGGATACACCTAGGGATACAATGGCCAAGGATTCGATGTTCCAAAGTTTATGGTCAACATCAACATGGAAGGCTCCAAGGATTATGCCCAACACTTCCAAATTATCTTTTCATGTGTTTCAAAGCTTCATGCTCAACACAAAACATCAATTTACCCATGTGCTCCATAGCTCCTTGCTCAACACAAAACATCTCATCAATCACGTGCTTCAGGTTCCACGACTAACACAAGAAAACAAATATATATATATATATATATATATATATCAAATGCAATTTTCTTATGCCCAATATATCAACACAAATCATCATGTTTATATGAAATGTGGTCTTCAACCTAGTATATCAAAATAAATCATCAATGTAACATCATAATCAATGGGATTATGCGCATAAGTGTTAGGTCCAAAATTCAAGATATTACATCCCTCCCTGCTTAGAACAAAACCATCCCCGGTGTTCTACAGACTCGAAATGAGATCATGAAACAAGGAGGGGTAAGCCTTTCTCATTGGTGGCTTCATTCTCCCAAGTAGCCTCATTGTAACACCCCGGTTTTGACCCCATTTGCATTAATACATATGTTGTAAATAATCATGGTGAGGAGCTTAGGGAAAAGGCCCCACCATTGATTTAGTTATGTTATGTTTCGGATTGGAATGGTCACTAATGGTATATCGGGACATGCAACATATATTAAATTGTGGCATCATGTAAACATGCATTTTAATTAAATAACCCAACTAGCTATGTTCACTACAACTAAATTGAGAAGGGGCATGATTCCAAAGGATGAGGAAGGGGAATGTTGAACATTGAGTCATGGGGGAAGAGCCATGTGTCACCACTCTCTTTTTATCACCACCACCTTAGTTATTCTGTTGTTATTTGGGGACAACGATTTGCTGGAAGAAATACCATTACACTCACACTCTCTCCACGATGCATCTTTTGGCCTGTCCACTATCCTGATCATGGCTGTTCATTCACCTTTCCGTGGACTTAGTTAAAAGAATTGACAATTCATTGTTTGAGGGTTCGGTTATCCTCTTCCTCACTGATTTTTGTCCTACGAACATGTTCAGTTCTCCTCTGCCTCATAGATTTGTTGGCTTGTGGATCGATTCTTTCCTCTGTTCATGCAGAGTTTTGTGCCTTTTCCCATCTTTGTCAGATAACGTATTGTCCTGTTATTTCCATCGTTGAATTGTGGCTATGATTTCTTCAATAGTTCTGTGGGTTGCGTTTTTGTCTCTCACGCATAGTTTGCAAGTCTAGTCTTTTTCCATTCCCGGTCTATGTAAGTATTCCCAGTGACTGCCATGGGATTTGTGTGCTATGGGCTTAGAGTTGCTTGTGGGTTGTCATTTGCCGCAATTGATTGGCTGTGTTTTTTTTCTCCTATAAAATCTTGAATATCTATTTGGCTACTTGCATGCAGTGGTTTTGTCCGCAGACTGCATTGGAGTGGTGAATGAGGGCCTGAGGTGCTTGATAAACTTGGTGGGTTGAGAACCACACAGATAGAGCTACTGAGCTAGCTTTCTTCTCCACAACCCCTAAATAGCACTGGAAGGGAGATCAGGGTCTGAGGGACTGTGTTGTAGAGAAGGGACTGATTTCCTTGTGTTGGGTGTGTGTTGGTGTTCTAGAAGCCAATATGGCTCTGGTGTTGGTGTCTGTAGCTCTTCAATGAGCTCACTAGCTTAGCATTTATCCTTTCCTAGCTCCTGAATGGCTTGATAAACCCAACTTTCTTGGCTTGGCTGATCTATTGTTCACTTGATAAACCCAACTGTGTTGGCTTGGCTGAACTATGTACCCTTGTGGTGTTGTTATTCTTGGCTATGTGTAATCCTGTTAGTTCCTTATTCCTTGGGAAATCATGCCCAGCTTAGGGGTGGCATTGTTGCTGAGAGATTAAGGAGCACACGGGCCTATGGTTGGGTGGAACATTGCAACGATGTAGCTGGTTGTGGAACAAGTTCTCTATAAGATAAGTACTCTTGCTTGACATGTGTTTGCAATTATATTTACCATTGATGAATGATGATATACATGTTAAATGTTGATCTGTATATGCATGAATGCTGATTGATATTTTTTTCTTCCGTTGTGTATATGAATGATTACACTTCGTAAAATGTTTTTATGTTTTAAGTATCATGCTTCAGCAGTATATGTATGTATCCATGTTCATGCGGCTAGATGCCCGGATGATTTGATGTATGGTAGCATCGTCTTTGCTGGTCGGAGGGTCGGGGACATTACAGTGTGGTATCAGAGCTTTGGTTGTAGCATGGACCTGAATGGGCCATGAAAGACTAGATAGTGTAAGAAGGTTACCTTCTTCCCAACAAAGATCATAGAACTTTCAAAAAAACTACCTAAGTGCTGGAACCATCGGTCCATCGGGAGACTAAGTGTGAAGCTCTTCCGATGTAGCGGCTCACCTAGTCTGAAGGTCACCCGATGAGGGACAAACAACCTTGGTTTTGGAAAAATTTCCAACTGTTTGGCCATTGGCACATTGGAAAGCTTAGACAGATGGATCATCGATGCTTAGTTGATTGAGCACCGTCGTTGTAGACGACTAGAGGACTATCCTTTTGACGGATAGAGCCTCCAACCACCGATGCCATAGAGGAAAGACGTTCTGGCAGCCGACACAGTAGAAAATTTTTGAAAATTTCTCTAAGTAATGAAATCATCGGCCATCGAAAGACATTAGTGGTTCATGCACCCACTGTTGCGAAAGCCTAAAGCACTAGTCTCTCGACGAGGTAAAGTTCCAACTGCAGATGCCTGATGTGCTTCAGCTCACCGATCGGAAATGAACAGTTGATTTGATTGGTGTTGGATAAGATATGGTTGAGGCAATATGACAATGGGAGAAAGGTGAAGGATCACCAAAAATTGGTTGGTTGAACAGCCGACGATGACAGTGAGGTGAAAGTTTTTGAAAATTTTCTAAGGAAAGAAAATCATCGGTGATCGGTGGACGTTAGTGGTATTGATCATCGATCAATAGCGACAAGAATTAGATGATGATGTGTCTGCCATTTCGGCTATGTAATGGACTATCCGCTCGATGGATAGTTTCTCTGACAACTAACGCAGCAGAAGACAAAGAAGGAAAATTTGCAAAATTTTTCCTAAGTGAAGAAAAAATTGGGCAATGTTAGTGGATCGGATTGCCGATCGGAAAACGTTCAATGAAGATGAACCGCAGTTACGGTTGCTTAGTAAACTATTTCACCGATGCATTAGTCTTCCACTCACCGATGTCGAGGTGTTAGTGAATTATGGTTCTGATAACTACGGTGGCATTTAGTGCTCGAGAGTGGCGACACTATGGAAGTATGGGGGTTTAATCCCGTCCAATGAAACAATGGATCTAATCACCGATCGAAAACGAATAGAGACATCGCTCAAAAGAGTTAATGCCTATGGAACTGCCATTTCCAATGTCTAGAGAACTAGGTGTCTGACACCACAATAGGATGTCGCCCTGGCCGCTGACAAAGTCATGAGCTACGGAAGACTTAGGAAGACTATTGGCTGCCATTGTAGAAAGCTCAATGATTATCCATTTGATGCACAGAATCTCCAACCGTCGACTCAAGAATTAGTCTACGTCATCACCAATGAAGTTCGGAGCAATAAACGATTATGCACTGATATGGCAGACAAAATCAGACCAATGAATCGCCAATGAGACTCAGGACAACAGACCATTGCAAGCCTGATATGGCGAAAGGAATTAGACGAGAAACTCGCTGATGCAGCAGAAGAAATTGGAAGTTTCAGCCACCGAAACACTGGGGAGTTAGTAAGGAAGAGACCCAATTAGAAGAAAACTTTAAAGAGTATGAGGCCATTGGAAAATTATTGACGACTAGGTCATCAATTGAAAGTTTAGTTGGTTTGACCATCGAAGTGTCGGAAAGGTAGCCAGGAAGAGGTCTGATTGGGCCAAAGGAGATTTGGGTTTTTTCAAAGGAATTTCTCAGTGATTTTTCAAGGAGTTTCCAACTATTTCAACAGATTTCAACAGACTGTCAGGGGATTATAGAGCTGAACAAGAGATAAATAAAAATTCTATGTTTTAGCATAATTGTTGTTTTATAAATTTCCAAAAGAGGAAGGTAAGTAGTTTTGATTTATATTAATGTTATGCATCTAACAATTTTCTACTAACACATTGCAGAATTATAGACAACTTCCAAGAGCAGTACTCCAGAAAGAACAGTGTGGTAAAGTAAGAGGTGGTTAAGTCATGAGAACCCATGATGGGTATGATGCTCGGGATTCTTACGAGCAAGAAAAAGATGCCATGAGAGAAAATGTCCGTAATAGAAATGATGACATAGAGTCTAATGGAAGGAGATTCCAGGGGACACCGTTCGAGGTAGAAGCCACCATGAGAAGCTTGGAAAAAGCCCAGGAAGAGAAGTATCAATTGAATGATGCCATATTGCATAATTTGACAGATTTGCAGAAAAAGATAGATTCTGGATGAGGTACATCAAGACCAGAAGGCAGTAAGAGAAGCACTAGAAGAAGAAAAAGGACTTCCAATTGATCATCTGACTCTGAAGAATCTAGCGGGGATACAAGTTCATCTTCTCATAAAAAGAAAAGAAGAAGGAACCATAGGGATCTCTCTCGAGATGAATTTAGGAAATCTAAACCTCCTACATTTGATGGTGAGATAAAAATGAGACAAGATGCTGAATCTTGGCTTCTTGGGATAAAGAAGTACTTTCAAGTGGAGGATTATTCAGGAAACATGAAGGAAAGAGTTTCCATATTCAATCTAAATGGAAGAGCATCCATTTGGTGGGAACACTTCAAGCAAGTAAAGACAATCAGTGAAAGGAAACTGAAGTGGAAATAGTTCAAGAAGTATTTCAGATAGAAATACCTCTCTGAAAGGTATTATGATGAAAATATTAAGGAGTTCCATGAACTAATATTGGGACAATAGACCATGGATGAATATGCAAATAAGTTTTTGGAATTGTTGTGGTATGTCCGGTACATTAGAGATAAAAAAGTGAAGATCCAGTGGTTTCTAAGTGGATTGCCTCAAGATTACAAAGATAGAATTGAGTTCTATGAACCAACAACTCTCGGAGAAGCAATAAGAAAGGCTAAATATTGCTATGAAAAAAACAAAGGTAAACTTGATTACCATAAGGCATGGAAGGACAAGAAGAACGAGAAGTTTGACCAAATAAGGAAAGGTTTCAAACCTTCTAGATTCAGGAATTAGCAAAAGAAGACATCTCAAGCTGCGAGTAATCCAGTTGGAGTGACAGGTGGGAAGCCTAAAGAACCACATTAGAATAAAGGTCCATTCATATGTTGGAAATGTGAAGGAACCCACTTGCGTAGATACATCCCACTCAAGAATGAAAGTTCAAGACCAGCTTATAACATTCAGGAAACAGAAACAGTTGGTCAAGTAGTAAGGGAATTCCCTATAATTTATGCAGCACTGGAGGATCGCCAGATAGATCACTAGTCAATTGTGGTTGAAGTTGCAGGTAATATTGTTGAACAATTCATTTCTATTTTGATTAACCGTGGTTCTAATCACAGTTATATCACTCCTAGGGTAGTGGATATTTGTTCTTTTAAGAAGGTCAAGCATCGAAAACCTTGCTTAGTTTAGCTAGCCACTGTGACTAAGAGAAAAGTCAGTGAATTGGTAGAGAAATGTCCATTGGTTATGAATGGATTGATCACTTGTGTAGATATGAATGTTCTACCGCTTGGTTCCTATGATGTTCTCATTGGAATGGATTGGTTATAAGCTCACCAAGTGAATCTTGATTGCTATAACAAGACTTTTGAATGCATGAATGAAGAAGGAAACCCGGTAGTTGTGAAAGGTATTTCGAAGATAATTTCAGTAAGATAGGTTTCAACAATGCAGTTGAAGAAGTTCTGTAGGAAAGGTTTCCAGATGTATGCAGCTCATATTCTGGAACCAACAAGAGATGAGACTCCTAGGTTGGAGGACTATTAGGTGTTACAAGAATTCAAGGATGTGTTTCCTGATGAGATTCCAGGGATTCCTCCAAAGAGTGACATTGATTTCACCATTGAAATTGTGCCAAGAGCAGCACCAGTTTCCAAGACACCCTATAGGATGAGTACACCGGAGATGGTAGAGTTGAAGATGCAACTGCAAGAGTTGTTGGAAAAGAACTATACCCGACCGAGTGTGTCTCCTTAGGGAGCATCGGTTCTGTTTGTAAAGATGAAAGATGGTACACTTAGGTTATGTATTGATTACAGATAGTTGAACAAGGTTATTGTGAAGAATAAATACCCTTTTCCTAGGATTAATGACCTCTTTGATCAAATGAGAGGAGCAAAGGTATTTTCCAAGATTGACTTGAGGTCTGGTTACCATCAAGTGAGAATCAAGGATGAATACCTTCATAACAAAGCCTTCAGGACAAGGTATGGACATTATGAGTTTGTAGTGGTACCATTTGGTCTCACAAATGCACCAGCTACATTTATGTGCCTTATGAACAACGTCTTCAGTAAGTATTTGGACAAGTTTGTTCTTGTTTTCTTTGATGACATTATTGTTTATTCTAAGAATGAGGAAGAACATGAAGATCATTTGAGAATAACATTACAAGTGCTCAAAGAACATTAGTTGTATGCAAAACTGAGCAAGTGTGACTTCTACAGGCATAGAATTCAGTACTTGGGTCACATTATCTCAGAAGAGGGTATATCAATAGACCCTGAGAAGATTGAAGCCATTATGAATTGGCCTACTCTAAGAAATGTGATGGATATAAGATATTTTATAGGACTTGCAGAATACTACATGAGATTCATTGAAGAATTTTCCAAGGTTGCACATGCCATCACTTCTTTGCAAAAGAAGGGAGTAAAGTTTGAATGGACTTCGAAGTGTGAAGAAATCTTCCAGCGGTTGAAGAATCTTCTCACTAGTGCACCAGTATTGAAGGTTGCAGACCCAGAGAAATATTTTTTGGTATGTACCGATGCATGCGGACAAGGGCTTGGAGAATTCCTTATGCAGGACAACCACGTGATATGTTATGAGTTAAGAAAGATGAAGGAGCGTGAGAAGAACTATGCCACTCATGATCTAGAGCTTGCGGCCATAGTACATGCTCTCAAGATGTGGAACCATTACTTGATGGGTAGAATATTTGAACTCAAAACAGATGACTGTGGACTGAAGTATTTGTTTGATCAGCCTACTCTGAATGTTAGGAAAGCAAGATGGCTGGAATTTTTATGTGAGTTTGATTTCGAAATCAAGCACATAAAAGGAAAAGAAAACAAGGTAGCTGATGCACTCAACAGGAAGGTACATGAAATGCATGTGGCATCTCTTAGTATTTTCCAATCAGATTTGAGGTAGCAGATTGTTAATCATGTTACCGGAGAGGAATTGTATGAGCAGGTAAAAGACAAATTGTAGCAGCAAATTCTTGAGAAGAAGTATGAGGGATATAAATTGGAAGAAGATGGACTTCTCACTTATAAAGGAAAAATTTATATTCTGAATGTAGTAGATTTGAGGAGAGTTGTTATGGATGAAATCCATCAAGCTCCGTATTCTGGTCACCCAGGGTACCAGAAGACAATTGCTACATCTAGAAAGCAGTACTTTTGGCTAGGAATGAAAAAGGACATGGCTGAATACATTTGAAGGTGCATGAAATGTCAACAGGTAAAGGTTGAGCATCAACATCTAACAGGTTTGTTGCAGCCTTTGCTAGTCCCGGAATGGAAATGGGAAGTTATTTCATGGATTATATTACAGGATTGCTGATGTGTTGCAGCTGCAACAATTTTCCCCAAATTTTGCAAATTTTTGTCCCCCTCTTGATTTTAATGTTGCTTTGAATCGTTTGGATCCATGAATTTTTGGGTCATGCTTTAATTTCAGATTTTTCTTAAGATTAACTCTTGTCCTGTTTTCAAAAGTTGCTTATGCTTATTTTTCTAGTAAAGGATGAATAAGACCAATTATCCTTTGTAAAGCCGCTGTTTCGGAGGTGAAACAGGTTTTTTTGCCATTGCTAAATTTAAAGGTTGTTCCAAACACTTAGCATTTTTTTAAATTGGGCATGAGAGTATGTTTGGATCAGAGGTTGTTGTATATTTATCTTCCGCCGTTGCGACTCCCAAAGCAACTAGGTACCCGAAATGTAAAGCGCTCCACCCACCGATGTGTGTCGGTCTTTTAGTCGCGTGTCTGTAGCCTTTTTTATTCTGTCGTTGCGGCTGTGCAAAGCACTTGAATTCCGATGTCGATGTCTTTTCGATTTCCGATTGGGAGCTTTCCTACCCACATTTTAGGTCATAACTTTTTTGACTCCGATAAGCTTAAATGGTTAAGGGGTACCCGTCGCCTGTTGAGACCTGCTTATGCAGTTTTAAATAAGTCTACCTGGCCGATGTTTCTGTGTTTCAAGCCACCGATGAGTTTCCTCTTCCCGCCATTAGTGAGTTTTTCAAACCCATGTGTTGATGAGACAGTGGTGACGACACCTATTAAGGTTCCCAGAACTGGAATCATCAGTGCACAACCTCTCTTGATGGTAACTCGTTTTATAAACATAGTTTGATTTTATTGAAAATTCAGTCCCAATGAATGATAGATGCCGTTTAATTGCAGGTGGACTCAGGAGACTGTTCAAACTACCATGTCGGGAAGGTATATCTAGGAGATATGTGGCAGAAGGGAGCTAGGCAGTTTTGGCAAAGGTCAAACTGAAACCGATAGCGACAAAGGAGCAGACATGAAAAGTCTATCAATTACTTAGTGGATCATGAGTGTGCACAAAAAAGATAAAATAGGGATATGAAATGTTTTGAGGAACCGAAAGGTCACACAATTGGGGACAGCCCAAGCGGTCAACTGTTTTAGTTTAAATATTTGAAAGTTATAACTTACAAGGGATTTTTTTCCCTGGAAAAACTTGTGAACTATTGTTTGTAAGAGGAACTACTTCGTTTTACAATAAGAAATTGCAAATTTTACTTGTTGGAGAGGGTGCTATGTGGAATGGATCAATGTGATAAAATGAACGATGTTGAATGGGAACTATTTCGTTTTCAACTGTGTTTCATTAACTGTGAGAGCGTTCTAACTTTCTAAACCTACGTTCTTGCCTAAGTGTTCTCTGGTATATTCTGTGACGTTTTCCACTATGAGTAATGGGATTTTTAACTGTTGATGAGTTATCTTGTCATGTATATTTTTTTATTCATGTTTATATGTTTGGTTATAAGAACAGCTATATATGATTTACCATAACACGTAGACAATATTGCTTTACTCATGAATTAATATCCAGCTCTCTAGAGATAGCCGAGTTAGTATTTATTTTCTTGCTTTTTGTGTGATTTAGGTGCTTGTGAGTTCTAAGACGAAAGGTAAGAACCTGCGCATCACATTGTGAACACTCATGGCATCCTTTATCAAGTCTGCATGGTAAATATGTACTTGCATATCATACTTTAAGTCAAAAAATACAAAAAAATATATACGGTGGACCGGGCCGCGACCGGTAAAAACCTTTTAATTTTTGTTACTTGACCTACGGTAGTCGGACCGCAAACTGGATGGATTCCCTACACCAAACAGTCACGGGCTAGTTGGGAACGTTGACTGGGGAGAATCCCTTACTGTTGTTGCCTGCAAATTTTCAGGCCTCACCAGTTTTTGGCCCTAGAAGGAGAGCCGTTGTAATACCACAGTTTTAATCCCTGCTTGCATTAAAATAAATAATATACATATGTTGTAAATAATCTTGGTGCAGAGCTCAAGGCCAAGGCCCCACCATAAGATTTGGTTATGTTGTGTTTTTTATTAGGTATGGTCACCGATGGTATATCGGGACATGCGGCATATATTTAATTACGGCATCATGTAAACACGCTTTTTAATTAAAACATGTCAACCAGCTATGTTCGCAGCAACTAAATTGAGAAGGGGCATGATTCCAAAGGATAAGGAAAAGGGGGATGTGAATGTGGAACATGGAGTCACGAGAGAAAAGTATGTGTCACCACCTCCCTTGGTTACTTTTCTTTTGTTGGTTGAGGCAGCGCACTACTACATTTCGATGCAAAATCCGACAGTTACTTCCGACAGCGCGTGGATTTTTTCTTTTAAACCTACCAAAAATCACAAAGTTAAATATTTTTTTTAAAGTTATGGTCATAAGCGTCGCTTAAGCGACGGCTAGGCTCATAAGCTTCGCTTAAGCGATGGCTAGCCTAGCAAGCATCGCTTAAGCGGCGGCGCATAAATTAATCAATTGCAAGTGCTAGTTGTTACTAGTTCTTTATTCAATTTAAATATGTTTTCCTTAAACAACTATTGGTTGGTCCCATAGTATTGTAAAACGATGTTTCATGCCAATCCTAATTGGAATGCAATATGTATAAATTTGGTTCTAATAGTTTCTATTCTATAGTTGGTGAAACTGTTATTCTTTTCTATGGTTTCAACTTTCTTGGCTCATTGTTGTTTTCTCCTATAAACCCGTGAGGGAACCGACAAAGTTATGACATATTATATGTTTAAAAAAATCCATTGGTTAAACTTTATGTAAACTTTATATTAGTATGGAAATTATCATTTGTGTCACTAATGTATTTTCTTTGTGTGTACCAAAAGTTAATCTCACTCAATCATTAAGAGATATGTATAAATAATGAAAAAGATAAGAATACAAACCTTTATCCATGCATACTAACTAATATACCATCCTAACCTTTATGCATGCATACTAACTAATATACTAACCTAACCTTTATGCATGCATACTAACTAACATACCATTCAAAATATGAATTTAAATGACATTTGGGCGAGAAAGAGAGAGTGAACAAATGCTTTATTAATCCAATGGAAATGAGATAAACTAACTAATATCACCTAAGGAATGGCTTGTAAATGTGGTCTCCATATTTATCCATAAGAATGTTGTTTGTTTCTTCAAATATGTTCTTTCTATTGAGTAGTAGTCAGCCAACAATTTCCGTTATACAATCAACAATTTGAAGATGAATTTGGGTAGCATGAGGCCAAGGAAAGGCAATAAATGTGAGTGAAAGCAACACATTATTACTCTTTGACAATATTGGTAGGGGAACCTTAACACACATTTTTTATTATTAAATTCATTGAGAATACATGTATTTTAGGTGAACATTGGTCTTGGAGGTGAATCGATCTCAATGTGAACACAAGAAATATAGGTATATGCACCCATTTGAATGACTTGACTAAAATAATGGCATAGTATAATATTAGTGAGAGAATAAGGGTGACTAGTATGGGTTTACATTTTCCTACAAAGATCTTGAGGCAACCTCACATAAACTTGGTTGCAGAATTGCACAAATAATGTCAATATAGGAATCGTGTGGGTATTCAGGGATTACATACATACGTCTTTGGAATAATAAATGGAAAGGTGTGTTACCTCTTTGATGGTTAACCTACAATTTGAATTTTATTTGTGGTATGAAATTGGCATGTAATCCATGCTTTGGAGTTTATTAAGTGAAAATAATTCTTGCTTGAGATGTTTATCAGGTGGATGATAATAGATTCCCCTAATTGTGAGAGGTTAGGCCATTATTGTATAACTGAAATACATTATCTATTTCTTTCCATAACCTTACAAAGAGAGAGAGAGAGATAAGATTGGACGGAGAATCACAATGAAGAAGAAAATTTGTCGATAAAAATGTGACAAGGTTATAATATATGATAGTTCTTAGAATGAGGTGGGAATTCCCATACTCATGTAATAGTCAGTTTAAGTACAATATGGGACCATGGCTACATAAATGGATCTAGGTCATAATACATCTATTTTTTTATTTTGTTTGAATTGGTTACAAAAAAAAGTTTCCCTACATGGCATACACATACATCAAAGGAGGCTTAAAACATGTAGAGCTAACTAGATGCACTACTATAATGCAAGGCTCAAACATCATACATTTTCATTATATGTTCCCTAGCATAGCTGACCGAGGCATATTTTTTTAGCATGCATTGATTTATTCCATTGTAGTTTGCATTATCATACAAACTACTACAAATTGATAGAAGTTAACGACTAAATATACTACCCTATGAGAGATGAAGCTATACATTAGCCATATGATGAAAATGCAAGCAAAAACTAAAATAAAAATAAAATCACAATTATTTAAAGTTCCATTTGTTTGAGTGTATTTAGGTGATAGCCAACCGTATATAAAATGCCGAGTAACATTTATGAGAATTGGACTTTCTAGTCCCTATTCTGGCATTCAGGGTTAGTATCTCCAATTATTTTCCCGAGTCGATAGAGGGTTTGATCCGTAGAAATGGCGCTGAAGTTTCTGAACAAGAAAGGATGGCACACTGGGATCCTTCGCAACATCGAAAACGTATGGAAAGCCGAACAGAAACACGAATCCGAACAGAAGAAACTGTAAGAATTAAGAAAACAGATTCAGGACGAACGTTAACAGAGTGAATTCTGTCAATTATAGGAACAGGTTGGTCTCGTCCCGTAAGTGTTCTGCCAATTTACCCTAATTTTTTCCTGCTAGCTTTGTAGATTTCATTTTTTTATTAATTGGGTTTAATTTCTTTAAAATCTGCATTTTTTAGTAGTTCTGGCTTGTTGTTTTTAGTTCTGGCTAGGCACATAGGGTTCTCAGGGTTTTGATTTCCTTAGTTTCGATTCCAGTAAACAGGAACGTTTGGAGTTTCTATATGATTCTGGACTAGCTGTGGGTAGAAGCAATTCTGACAACTTCCCGCTGGGTAAGCCGATGGAGCCGCAGAAGAATGAGATGGAGAATGAACTGAGCAAGGTAATTTTTGTTTCCTGATTCTTATTTTATGTGCCTATATTTGTGTTTTGTAAATGGATGGTTAGGGTATTTTCTTGAGTTCTCTTTGCTATGGTAGGAGTTTTCTTGGATGTTGGTCGGTTTGACTTTGATTGCATCTTTCAATTTTTTGAAATGTGCTTCTGTATTCCTATTAAAGAAACAATTATGTACAAAGCATATTTGAAAAAAACTGAAAGATATGCCGCCACCTTGAGATAACAGCAGGGGTTAATAAAAATTTCACCCTTCTATAAAAAGTATAAACTAAAAAAGCCAGAATACTGCAAAATTTCCCTTTACCCAACAAGCTGTGAAGAGTCAAGTAAAGAAGAACCACTGACAACAGAGAGAACAGCCCCCAAACAGTTTGCCTGTGTGCCCTTAAGAAGAAGACATGCACTCTTTGTCCAGATCTTTCATGAGTTGGTACCCTAGCATCCAGCTGGGAGCACATAAACAGGATGAGATGTGAGGGACTGGGTCTCAACCCAAATATCAATCCATACGTGAACATGGCATTGGTCATTATCAAGTGAGCTTATAGCACAGTGGTAGGGTTACTGCCTATGATAGTCTGGGGCGGGTTCTGGGTTCAATTCCTAGCCAGTCTCTTGCATTTCAGGCTATTTTGTGATTAGGTACGGAACATTTTTACAGAGAGTATCTGCAACTTAGCGCACCTGCCATCTCATGTTAAGCTGTGTGAAGAAGAAAATGTCTGGTTATAGCCACATGCCAGCTCTTTTCCATGATGCCTGCTACTGCTATCAGCCTTGCCCCTCAAAACTAAATCTAAGATATGCTCTAAAGGTGTTCAGGCTTACCCCTTGGCCTCAGTGCACCTTCTTCCTTGCTTTTCCTTGCTGCTAGCATGCCTTTCTAGATGCTGGTGAAACCCTACTAGGGTTTGGGGCAGGAGTAGTGTGGGTGAGAGGGTGATAGTTGTCTCTCCTCTTCACTTATCTTCTTACTAGCTGCCCATAAGAGGGAATTTTTTGTGTATAATGTTTATTTTTTATTTTACATATTTTCATCCCTTGGATCTGTGTTACCGGATCCACCACCCCAATCTGTAGGATCCGTGGAGTTAATGCAAAATATGTACAGACATGAAGCCGGCAATGAAGGGACAAATCCTCTCAAAAAATTCTAATTAAAGCCTAAATCTAAAACTAGATTATTACAGGTGAAAAATACATTAAAGAGTGAAGTGAAAATTGATGATATTCACAAATATTAATAATAAAATTCCCTTCTAGAGTCTTCCAAGCAAGTTGCTCCACTAGAATATTTTTTTTTCTTGAGGTATGTGCCATTCCAGGCATTTCTCTATTGATTGCCCTCTTGAATTTGGGCTTATGCCTCATAAAACAGTTAAAACATAAAAAATTGTCTTCTAGAGTCTTCATAAGTATGTTGCTTCTCCAATTATGGTTTCAAGGCTACTATAATTATGATTATATCAGTGGGTGTGCTATCTATGAGCTATAGTGAGCTGCAGCCTCAATAAAATACCATTCCATTGCCATGAATACACCCAAAATTTGGCCTATATGATGGACGGTTCATTAAATAAAGTGTAGTTATCCTTGTAGAGGGGTTTATAATGCCACATGCCCTCATTATATGAAAGGTGAACCATCAAAGACCCATATGAAGGATGCCAACATGTTGAATTATGCCTCCAAAGTTGGTAATTCGGAAAGCGTGAATTGCCCAATCCAGGTAGTGTGCATGTTTTGTCTTGCGTAAAGGCAACCATTCCCTAAGTGCTGGTTTATCAATTTGGATGATCTGGAATCAAGGATAGAACAACTTCATAAAAAGACGAGATAAATGGATATGAAAAGAAAGTAAAAAAAGTAATATAAGATATTGAATTAAACACAACCAATTGTGAATACTTACCCTTCTTTTGGATGTTTTCTTAAGTCAACTTAATTTTTTAAGGATAACTACAAAACCTTATTTCTAAAGATAGCCCATATAAAAATTTTAGTCTTCTTTGGAGCCTTCAACTTTCAGACTTGATTTGAACACCAAGTCTTGAGAATCTGGGACAAATAAAGATTTGTAACTTAGCTGATCTATGTAACGACCTCTTGACTTATACACCTGGGTATGAATCATATCTGGATCCCTTTCGGACATGTCTTGGATCCATAATGGATGTGTATCTGGAAGGGATGCAATATGGTTCTGTATGGGATCCAATCCTGATACATTTGGGATAGATTCCCATGTGGCATCCTGCTTCCTCATAATAAACCAGACTTTACAGTTCAGATAGTGATTGTATACAAAAATCCCTCAACAGAGAGGGTAGAAGAGGCCACAGCTGCACTCATGGGTATCGGTTTCTCGAAAGTGGGAGCTTTTTTTCCTTTTTTTTGGACCAAGTATGTGAATGGTGCATTGGAGCTTTTTTTCCTGTTTTTGTGTAGGGCAGTCAAGCATTTCACTGCAACCTTTATGTTATTTCCAAGTACTCCCTTGCAGACTTTACCAAAACCCCTTTTCCCAAGCACATTGTTTTCACTAAAATCATCAGTTGCTAGCTGCAGTTCATGCCAGGACAACCTCTTCAACTGTCGAAAATCTATCTTTCTATTATCTTCACTAGAAGCATCAACAAAAACATCTCGCCTGAGAGAGTATTATATCTAGAATGATATAATACATAGGGGTTTTCGGCTGCCTAGTGTTCCCTAGCTTTTCTACTCACTATAACAATGAATTATCTATTCAATCTAGACAACACTATCTCATACTTGCCACCGAATCCTTTGTTGCACGATAAGCTGTCACATACCTAGGTTCATGGGTCATGGTGTATGTTGGAGGAGTTGCAGACATGGGATAACATTCCGCTTGTATTGGGGCACGGAACAAGAAGCTCTTCATTTCAACACAAGGCCTACATGGCCTAGCACCAAAATCATGACAATGTTTCATGTAATTTATTAAAATTTAATTACATACAATCCAAGGTGGCAGAGTAGGGAATTGCATAGTGATGGTCCAGGGATGGGAGTGTTGGTTACATCCCCAAGATTATCTCCATGCCATCAGGAACATCCCCAACTTGTCCCCAAGTCCCCTAGGACATGGGAACTATGGGGACAACCTACAAGTACCCAAGGTTTGGGGACATGTCCCTGGGTAAATGTGGATGTGAAGCAGCTTTTTTATATTCTTATGGCTGAATCAGGAGTTGTTCACTTCTTCTCTATATGGAATTTATATAACTAAAAACTATGAATATATATTTGTGTCAGGCTGAATCCCTATGGGTTATGTTTAAATGACCAGATGCAAATGTACAATAGTTGCATAATGAATGAACTGTAACTTTAGCAGTCCTTTGTATCCTTGTTTGTTCCATTAAGTGTGAAATTACAATCTATTGTTTTATCTTCTCCAACCTTCAACATCTTTTTATGTAAATTGACTCTTATTTCTTTCTTTGTTTCATGTCATTCAATTGGATCTTGTTATGCATTTTTTTATTTAGCCTTGCAAAATATACTTTGCTTAAAAGTAGGATGTGTGATTCGATCAATAGTTCGGTCAGACTTTTCAATATCATTGAAATTTTTTTGCATGTGCTAATGGTACTGCTTTTGTTGTTCAGAGTTTGTAAGTGTTGTCACCAGACTTGTGCATAGCTCTTATACATGTGATATTTTTCTATTTCAGTAG
>LPNX010805827.1:706914-805638 GCA_001517045.1 Pseudotsuga menziesii | reverse complement strand
AGGTAACTTCACAACTCTGGAGAGATGGACTGGAAAATATGTAGGAGCTGCAGCTATGTATTTTGTCTCTAAAAAGCTTAAGAAGAAACATAATATCACAAATGAGCGTGCCTCGCTATATGAAGCTGCAAATACTTGGGTGGCAGCTATTAATAATAGGTTGTTTATGGATGAGTCTGCAAGCAGAATTTCTCCTATTTCTGTTTTGAACTGAAATGGAATCGATACTAAATAAATTGAACTGTATCACTTATGACTTTTGAGTTGGCATTTAATGCATTTACGGCTGGTTCTAAACCCAATTTGGCAGACTTGGCTGTCTTTGGAGTATTAATACCCATTCCTTATTTGCAGTCTGGAAAGGATATGGTAGCAAACACAAATATTGGTGCATGGTACTCCAGAATGGAGGAGGCAGTGGGCGGAACTTCAGGAATCAAGGATTAAATAGGTTTTCCTATTTGAGTAGCAGCCAGCATCGAAAGACAACAACACCATTTCTCCTATTATTAGGCTATTAAGGACCATTTAGACAGTTTAACAATCATTAATGCTTGTATTGTTCATTATTGTTCAGCCTCGACGTTCTTCCAGTTTTGGCTAAAAAATAGGCAATAAGTAAGCTGATTATTCTGAGATGACGTGTTCTTTTGAGTTTGTATCATTTTTGGTGGCAACAATAAAGATCGAAGATATTCTTTGGTTGCTATCCCTTTGCCTAATTGTTCCCAGGGCCTGTTTGTTATGGCTACCATTTTATGGTTGTTTCCGGTGGCTATCTTACAAGTTCTTCTGTAACTCGGTAAATAAAATTAGGATTTCCAATTACAACCCTAGCACAAAATTAGGATTGCCAATTACAACCCTAGCACATTATTTGCTCTTTGTATTTGCTGCTTAAAGAATAAATAGTTTGACAGGCTATTGTCTTTGTATAATGTTTGAAGCTGAGAGAGTTCATCTTTGGTTCTCTGCAGAACTTGCAAATACCTGCACTATTGATTCATTTCCCCACACCATCCTCAGAGGTCGTAGACTTTAGGTCTTTTCTATCATAGGCTAATTTATGCGTTTCTATGAGCAGCTATTGCACTCCCACTTTGTATCTCACATGTGTGTATCTAACAGTCTCAATGACCTATTTATGGTCATTAATAAAAGTATATTATCTTATCTATATAATACTGCCTTGAATGTGATGAAACCTTATATCGTTCAAAGTGATAAAAAAGAATAGCAGAAAGTAGAATGGTGTGTTTCTTGAAAAATACTATGACAAATACCTGTGCCAATAAAACTGCTACAGCGAACCATATGAGCAATCAGTCCCAACCACCAATAGTAAACAGGCAATGCAAAAGAATCCACGCCATAAATTAAACACAGGCATTTGTATCTGGAGAAAAGAAACCTCCCAGGTAAAAAATACTCCCAGGTAAATTAAACACAGACATTTGTATTTGGAGAAATGCAAAAGAAAGCTATGATAGCTCCCCTGTATGGCCAAAATGAACATTATGTCGCAGAATTCTGCTAAAACTTATGAAGTATTCAATTTCAAGCAACTTGTCTCTGCGCAATTCAAGACTCCATGAGTGATCCAGCCAAGTGTAAATGCCTGAGAGATTGAGATGCTTTTGGGACTTGATTTCATTTTGTTTGCAACTTTATATAAATTTGACATTTGTCAAGGATCCAAATTTTGTAAGCTACTTTTGATGTGATATTTTCCTTTTCCATTCACCTGTGCTTAGGTTGGGACACACTTCTGAAGTCTCTGTTTTGGGAGATGAACTGCATTACAGTCTTTCTCCTTCTAATTCCACTTTCCAACTGAGTCCCCATCTTGGTTTAAAGCTGTTCACTATTTGCTCAAAAAACCTCTCACATCTTTATTCTTATGATTAGCAGCATTGTTCTAGTTGTGTGTTTTAAATGTTTTAAATGCACTTTCAATTTTAAGAGATTAGCAACAGAACATGAGGGATTTGTGACTTGTGAGCATATGTTGTCAATAAATTTAACATCCATCTTTCAAACATTATTTTAAGCTTTTGTTTCAATATCTTTGTCAGTAATTTTTTATTCTGATCTGTTGCTTGTACCCATTCTTTTGGTGACAATGCAGGGATGGTGGGCATTCTATATCAAATGGCAGATAGAGATGGATGAAAGAGCAGTTTCTGTAGTAGAACTTGTAAAACAGAGTGCATGGTCCTGTGATGGATTAAAAATAATTTCTGCCTCTGATGATCGTAGGTAGACCAATCTTTGGCATAGTTTGGATTCTAACATGAACGAACTTCTTGTGCTTGTTTCAAAGTTAAATTTTTTTATCAACAAGATCCTGAGCAAACATGTCATATTCCCCCCAAATTTATCATTCATATTATTTTTTTGCTCTCCAAATCACTGGTTTCAAAGTTAAATATTTATTTTTCATTTATGTTCATGCAGTGCCCGTATATGGACTTGCAACTTCAATGTGAATGATATAGATGATCCACACACTCTTCCCAATGCTGATATTATTGCAGGAACAATTCTTTTTGGTCATAATGCTCGAATTTGGGATTGCTACATCTCTGATAATGTAAGTATCTACATTTTCTTTCTCTGTTGTTATATTTTTACACTTACTCTGCTGGGCTACATTGAGAGCATAATGGCTGTAATGTATAACTTGGCATACCAAATTTTCCTGTCAGTATGTTAATATGGGATATTGATGGAGGACTAACTGAAGATAACTGTTTGGGCTATGACTGTTTGATACTATTCTTGGATTTGTGATGAAATTAATAAATGATTTATAGTTTTCTTTAGAAGACTGAGAACTTGTGGGGTGTTGAAAAGAGATCAAACACGTAAGCTGGAATTTGTGCTAGTGCATTTTAATGTGCATTTTAAGCAAACCTCCCATCCTCTACCTTCAGAACTTGATTTACTAGGTGTTCTTCAAGTTCGATGGATAAGGCACGCCTCATAAGAAGTTCATGTAATAGGTAAAGCATGCTCTGTGAAAATGTTCAAGGAAGTGTTTTTCATAGAACATATCTGAAACACCAGCCCCCTCCATTCTTTCATCAACTGAAAGTTGTGGCTGTAGCATTCGTAAAAGAGCACTGACATGTTCTTCATTAAGTTGGTGACAGGCTTCTTTGTAAATAGAAGAATTCCAATCTGGAGAAAAAATGCACTCTTTAATAAAACTAAGCACTTCAACAGCTCCTTGTAAAGGAATATTACTGGAGTCAGAAACACTGTCATTTGCAGAGAAGGGCTGTTCATGTCCATCAGATATGAGTACTACTTGCCTGCTAGCCTCTGAAAGCAAATCTCCAAAGAGAGCATCATCTTCATGCCCGCTTGCAGATTCTGCATCATTTACTCCCAGCCCATCCTTGCTAGCATTTGGCCATGACTTTCCCGTGCTTTTAATCCGTGGTTTTAGTGGTATTTGTTTCAATTTTTTTTTTATCCACATAGCACTCTATTTTTCTTCATCACAAAGTATAATATGAAGCCCTGGAAGTTTTTAAGGACATGGTTTCTATTGTATATGAATAATTTTTACAACATCCGTATTTGAAGAAAATTGACCTGACTTATATTTGTGAGAGTTGATATTCATGTGTTGTGTCATTGCAGTTATGCTAAGTGTGATCAGTAGAAAACTTGGAACAAATTTCATCTCAATACATTGTTTTAAAGGTCTGTACATAAAATATGGACTAAACTCTTACCTTTCTCTACAGGTCACAGTGGAGGAGGCAAGGGACCAGTGTAAACTTCCATGGATGTGTGAAGCACTCGATAAGTTTGAGGGTTATATTCTTCGAAGTAGAGATGTCTCAAATTCCTCATCTGAATTTACCTCGGATTCTTTGTCGCAGTTCTCAGATGAACATTCACAGCAGTGTATAGAAAATTCATAGTGTGAGGAAATGGATTCTAGATGTGTAGATGCTGTTAGTTATGATGAGCGTCCAATTAGTCCCATAGAGGATATTCCCCATCTAATTGAGGAAAGTGCGAGTTCATCCTCTGATGAATAAGTCCACTTGTACGTCTTCATAAACTGTTTTGTGCAAGTGTAAACTATAAAGCCTTTAGATTTTGAATGAAATTGCAAGTCTTAAATGTCTGTCTCATTCTTGCTTCCTAATTATGCCATGATATTACTTAACTTTAATAATGCTATGATATTGCTTTCCAGATTAAGTGATTTAAGAATGATTCCAACCTACCTAGGCAACATTTGATAACTTTGGTTAGTAAAATATATGTATAAGAATTAGCAAAAAAAAATTTAATGTAAAAAAAAAAAATTCAACAAGCGTCGCTTAAGTGATGGTTCTATATGTCGCTTAAACGATGCTTCATTTGTCTATCCGTCTGTTAACCGATGGTTATCACTATCTCTTAACCGACGGTTTTCAAAAAAAAATTATTTTAAAAAAAAAAATTTCAACAAGCGTCGCTTAAGCGACGGTCCTATATGTCAATTAACCGACGATTAATTTGTATATACGTCGCTTCACCGACGGCTTTAGATGGCGCTTAACCAACGCCTTTCATTTAACCGATGTTAACTAAGGTGTCGCTTAAGCGACGGTTACATAGGTGTCGGATAACCGACGACAAGTTTCCGACGCTTAAAAAAAAATCAAAGTGTCGTACATGTGACAAAAAAGTGTCGAAAATCCGACATGACGGCCGTCGGATTTTTGGTCAAAATGCAGTAGTGGCGATTGGATGGCAAGAAGACTGTTTCCATGCCATGCTTTCTCTCCTCTCCATGACGTGGGAACCGTTTTTCCCACTCCCTCGGATCTTGGCCGTACGTCTTCCTCATGCAGGACGGGGAATAAAACATTTTTACCAACCATTGTGTGGAGGTTCGCCCTCTCTCTCTCACACTGATTGCCGGTCTACAATTCATTTTTCTTCCATCCACATAGAGAACTGAGTTTTTCCTCCACGCATTGGACTGTGTACTATTTTAATTCACCATTCAGATCGCAGTGGAAATTATTGGGATTGCTTTTCCATGAATTGATGGAATCGAGGGTGATTCTCCCTGTGAATCCACATTGAACTGTGTATGTTGGCCGTGACTTTGATCATTTTCCGATCTTTGTAAGTCTCCCAGCGAAAGTATTGAAGGTTGGATCGCTGTGGGTTCATTGGATTGGTCCCTGGACTATTTTTGGGTTGGTGAATGATGGCTTGAGATGCTTGACAAACCTGGGGGAATGAGAACCACACGGACAGAGATATTGAGCTGGATTTCTTCTCCGCAACCCCTGAAGAGCACTGGAGGGAAGATCAGGGTCTTAGGGACTGCGTTGCAGAGAAGGGGCTGAATTCCTTGTGTTGGGTGTGTGTGGGTGTTCTAGAATCCAGGCTGGTTCTGGTGTTGGTGTTTGCAGCTCTTCAGTGAGCTCACCAGCTTAGCATTATCCTTTCCCCAACTCCTGTTTGCCTGATAAACCCAATTATGTTGGATTGGATAAACTATGTACTCTTTTTGTGTTGTTATTCCTCGCTATGTGTAAGCCTGTTAGTTCCTTATTCCTTTGGGAGTCATGCCTGGCTCGGGGGTGGCAGCATTGCTGAGAGATCTAGGAGCGTGCTAGCCTATGGTTGGGTGGAACGTTGCAGCGACATAGCTGGTTGTGGAACAATTTCTTTATAAAGAGAAGTAATCTTGTCTATTTTACTTCTGCAATCCTATTTACTATTAATGATCATGATGAACATGTTGAATGCTTGTATGAACGTATGCTACTTCCACTGGGTATGCTAAATAACTATATATGCATGTTTTAGTTCAAGCATTTTATTTCGACAATTTTTATGAATGCACATGTTCATGGGGCTGGTAGCCTGGATGGTTAGCGCCATGGTAGCATCCTCTTTGAAGGTCGGAGGGTCGGGGACGTTACAGCCGCCAGTGCATGGCTGGCTGAGGAAACTCATTTTCCAGAGACTATTCCATCGATAACAGTTCAGAAAGCAGTGGGATTCATAATCCAATTCTGGAAGAAGGGGGTAGAGAACATTTGTTTTCCGTCAACAATGAAGTTGTTAATAATCTGAGAAGACACACTAGGGCATATGTGAATAATATTGGAGGATTTCTGATCATCCCTGAATTGCCTAGAAGAGAATATAAAAGGAGGGATCGTCCTATATTGGAAGACTCAGTGCTGGTTGGGGATTGGGAAGAACTTGTAGAAACAGCCTTACAGGAAGTTATACTGCCTTTGAATCAAGAAGGCCCTAATACTCCTCATAGTTCCCTCGTTCATACTCCTATTTACTCACCTCCTCACTCTCCACACAAACTCATGGCAGGCGTAAACATGAATCAACCACCCAACCCACTGAATCCACCACCTACTTGGAAAGCCAGGTCACCTTTAAACCTAAAACCTCCTTTGCATGATTTGCCTCAATCTTTTGAAAAGATGCTGCCCAAATTCGACCCAAGTGAGAAGATACTAGTAGAAAATGACTTGCAAAGTTTCTATTTGGCAATAGAAGGGTTAAGGGCTAAGGAATATGAGGATGTAGTTTGCAGACTTTTCCCGCACACCCTTAAAGGAGCTGCGACATCGTGGTACTTTGGTTTTCCTGCGAACTCTATCCTTGACTGGGATACCTTCGAGAGGATTTTTAGAAGTAAGTATGCAACCCAGAAGACTCATGCAGCCCTCATGAAAGGACTATGCGCCTTAAAGAAAGAGAGAAAGGAGAAGGTGCACAGCTTCACCCAAATATTTGCAGCGTACCTCAAGAATTTTTCTGAAACTGACAGACCTTCAGATAAAGTCCTGATTGAATATTATACCTCAGCTTTAGGACCCGAGTTGGCCATGTCTGCCAAAATAAAGGCCAAGCCTACTCTAGCAGAGACCTATGAGGAGGCAGAAATAGTAGAGGCTGAAAGGGAAATCATCGAAGATTATCCCGAACAGTCAGGAGAGAAAATTGTGGGGAGGAAAGCCTTGTAGTTTACTAAGCCTAAGGAAGAGCAATCACCAGATTTTGAAAGTATGACAAAAATGGTGCAGAAGCTGTCTAACAGAATCATAGACTTGGAAAAGGAAAAGGAAGCCCAAAAGTTCTACAAGCCCTATTACAAGAAATGGGAGGACAACAATCAATCCCAACCCCCTCCACACAATTCGACATCTATGAATTTAATAGAGGTAGGAATGGACAATTTTTGCACTTTCGACCAACAACCCCACTCTGAAAAGAATTGTCCTCAATGGATAAACTCAATGACGTTAGTGATGAATCAGCTGTTGGATTCCAAATTAACAGAAGATGGAGATGAGGAAAGAAAAGACAATAATACGTCAGCGAAAGAACAAGAGGATGAGACCATGGTTCTATGGGACTCTGTTTCGTTATTTGATGCCGAGGAAGAAAGGAATTGGGGATACGAGGATGTCATGGAAATGAATGTAATGACAAGAAGCTAAGGGTTGGCTAAAGACAACAGTCTCATGCTCCTGAATATTAAAAGGCTTTAGAAAAATGTTAAGAAATTTCAAAAGAATCCCTCAGCTGATAAAATTCCTGAATTCACCATCACCAGTCAAGATCCAAGACAGAATGATACGTTGTCCAAGCCCGATGAAGAAAAGATGGCTGTTGATAAACCACATCCCAATGAACCGTAGATGGATTATGACATCTTGGAAGATATAAAGAAGGTAAAGGTGAATATCTAATTATTTGAAATGTGTAAGGTGCCACAACAGAAAGAAAAACTTCTGAAAGTGCTTGAAGTAGCAGAGGAGATGCTGCCCACTGACAATCAACCCAAGGAAGAAGAAGAAATAGGGGAAGCAAGCATTGGGGGTAAGTCTAAGAACAAGAATCCACCTTTCCTCCTCACTTTCGAAATTTTTAATCACAACATACATAATTTCCTGGTAGACTCAGGGGCATCGGTTAACGTCATGCCAATATCAGTCTACAAAAGGATAAATGGGCAGCCTAAGCCATCCACGTGGAGGGTTGTTCAGTTGGATAGGACGAATGTGAAAGTAATTGGGGAAATGGAGGGTGTCCTAGTCTGCCTGTCTTCAAATGATAAAGTGTGCCAAGTTATTGATATCGTGGTGGCCAACATACCAGACGCTTATGGGCTTGTTCTGAGCAGAGACTGGTCGACAAAACTAAATGGATATTTTGCCTCGGATTGGTTGCATCTGTGGCTATCGTATAAACGAAGCCCAAATAAAATTAAAATTTCAAGGGAGCCTCACATGAAATACAACGTTACTCAACTTGAGGAAAAGAAAGAACCAGTGGATTCTATGTTGGGAAATTACTTTATTGAATTGGAACCAGGAGATTACCAAGCAGAAGTGTGTGTTCGCTGTTACGGAGGGCAAGTTGCTGGGTCACGTAGTTTCAAAGAAGGGAATCTCTATAGATATGAAAAGGATAAAAGCCATTGAAAAGATCCCCCTTCCCCATAATAAAAAGGGGATGCAATCATTTATGGGAACAATAAAATTTTTACAAAGATTTGTGCCAGATTTCGCTCAGATTGTCAAACCGCTGCAACAAATGGTGAAGCAAAGTGTACAATTCAAGTGGACTGAGATTGAGAAGAACACATTCAGAAAGATTAAAACTACTGTTGCACACGCACCCTCCCTAAAATTCCTATATTTCGATAAAGATTTTATTCTGTATACTTTTGCATCTGATGATTCGCTAGCAGCTATGCTTACTCAGAAGGAAGATGGGGGGGATGAATTCCCAATATCTTTCATGAGCACTGGTCTACAAGGTGCTGAATTAAATTACCCGGCTATTGATAAACAAGCTTATGTAGTATTCAAAGTAGTGAAACAATTCAGGCCCTTCATATTAAAAAATCAAACCAAGGTGATCATCCCATACCCAGCTGTGAGGTCCCTTTTTGTACAGAAGGAGTTAGGAGAAAGAAGGGGTAATTGGGTAACAACTCTTCAAGAGTATGACCTCGAATTCAAGCCATATTCTATAGTTAAAGGGCAAGGGTTGTGCAAAATAATGACTGAAAATGGAAATGATGACGAACACGCCTGGGAGGACGAGGATGAATTACATATGATGGATGTATGTCCTCTGTTAACGGCCCCTGAATCTTGGTATCGAGACCTTGTGCATTATCTCTAGATGGGGTCATTATCGAAACACTGGAATTCTAAAAAAAGAAGAGAATTGCATCTTAAATCAGCCTCCTATCAAATTATTGAAGGAATATTATTCAGAAAAAATTATGACAGAGTTCTTCTCAGATGCTTAGAAAAAGAAGATGCGAAGAAGGTAATGACAGAATTGCATGACGGGCCTACTGGGGGGCATTTTTCAGGAGATACTACAGCTCACAAAATTCTCAGAGCCGGATACTATTGGCCCACGCTTTTCAAAGATGCACATGCCCATGTCAGGAAGTGCGACATTTGTCAGAGGTGTAGCGGAAGACAGTCTAAAGCAGCTGCACCATTGAAGCCATTGATGATCACAGAGCCATTCAAGCAATGGGGGTTGGATATTATTGGGGAGATAAAGCCGAATTATTCTCTACAACAGAAGTATATTCTGACTGCAACTGATTATTTCACTCGCTGGGTTGAAGCCATCCCGCTGCGCAAAGTTAATGAGGACGCGGTCATAAAATTCTTGCAAGACCATATTATGACCAGGTTTGGAGTTCCAATTTCTTTAGTCTTTGATAATGCTACTTACTTTTCGTCAGTTAAATTAACTTCTTTCGCTCACGAGAAAGGAATAAAGTTCCATTACTCTACCAATTACTATCCATAGGGAAATGGCTTGGCTGAATCTACTAACAAGAATCTGATTAGGATTTTAAAGAAGACTGCGATCGAAAACCAGAGGAGTTGTCACTCAGCTTTACCAAATGCCCTTTGGGCTGATAGAGTCACCCCCAAGTCTTCGATAGGAGTATCTCCGTATACCCTTGTGTATGGTAAAGAGGCCATTCTTCCCCCCAATATCATGCTACCCTCTTCCATAATAGCTCAAGAATCTAGAGGGTCGGATAACGAGGTCTTACAAATGAGGATATATAATCTCCTGAAGGCAGAAGAGTCTCGATCTAAAGCCAGAGAGCGTTTTAAGCAACAACAGGAGGTAATAAAAAGATGGTTTAATGAACACAAGGTAGGAACAAAAAACTTTGAAGTGGGAGATTTGGTTCTAAAATGGGACCACCCCCATGATGAAAAAGGAAAACACACGAAATTCCAGCAGTTGTGGGTAGGTCCTTTCCAGATTGCGGCGAAGCTTGGCCCTTCAACTTATAGGTTGCAAGATTTACAAGGGTGGAAAGATAACTTACCAGTAAATGGCTTAGTTCTCAAGCCTTATTTTTCCTGAGTTTGGTTTGTGTTCTTCTATCTTGTATATAAATAATCTGGTTTGGTTGTCTTTTTGAGTCATGAAGTTCAGTCTTGTTTTATTTTAAATTCTACTAATTTCAATAAAGGAGGCAAACCCACGGGTGCATGGAGAACATCAGGATTTTGGAATGATTAAAGTTCTTGGGTATAAGACTGTGTATTGTTGTTTATCTAAAATAAATTCTTCCATTTTAGTAGTTTTCTCTCATAGATATGTATGCATTGAAGTCCTACTTAACCCCTGTGAAATAAACCAGAATCAAAAGTCTGGAATACTATTTTGAGGTTCCATCCATGTCACATTTAAAATGTCCTAGGAAGTGACAGCAAAGGGCCCATGGAAAGAAGCAAGGTAAATAGTATATTAAATACAAATTATCCCATGCCAAGAAATGAATGACAAAAAGCAGATAAGAGTCAAAAACTCCTATGAAAGCATTATATATCAAAACAAATGTAGAACCATATAAGTACTAAACCGCCGAAAGTTCCTCTCCGCCCGTGAGCTGAAACGTGAATACACCTCTCACACAAAAGGACACTTGGGATAGAGGAGCCTGAATTAAAATTTAGAAAGAAAGGCATACAGGAGGACTCATATGAAAGGACAAAAGTCCAAAAGCATGAAAAGTGCTAGAATGGCATGGGAATGAGGAACAAATGAATATTTCTATTTTCCATATGCTACGATCCTGTGGTGTCCAAGATGGAAGCTACCTGAAGATAGAGGTAACAATGAAATTCATCTTTCAGCCTCAAAAGAGTTATCTTGACTTGGAAATCCTGGTTTCCACTCTCCCAAATCAAACTATCATCAATGATTTAAGGTACATCTCTTTGCTATTTGAGAAATCCATATAGTTGGAAGAATTCAATAAGTTCGTTTGTTGTTAAACAGTCTGTCACTCAAGCAATAATCATCCAGAGATATAGGTTCACCAGGTAATCGTCAATTGTTGTAGCTGCAACAATTTTCCTGAAATTTTGCAAATTTTGGTCCCCCTCATGATTTTAATATTGCTTTGAATCGTTTGGATCCATGAATTTTTGGTCATGCTTTAATTTTGGATTATTTTTTAAGATTAACTCTCGTCCTATTTTTAGAAGTTGCTTATGTTTATTTTGCTATTCAAGGATGAATCAGACCAAGTGTCCTTTGTAAAGCCGTTGTTTCAAAGGTGAAACAGGTTTTTTGGCCGTTGCTAAATTTAAAGGTTGTTCCAAACACTTAGCATTTTTATTGATCGGGTGTGAGAGTATGTTTGGATCGGAGGATATTGTATATTTATCTTCCACCATTGTGGATCCCAAAGAAACTAGGTACCCGAAATGTAAAGCGCTCCGCCCACCGATGCGTGTTGGTATTTTAGTCATGTGTCTGTAGCCTTTTTTCTTCCGCCGTTGCGGATGTGCAAAGCACTTGACTTCCAATGTCGATGTCTTTATGATTTCTAAATGGGAGATTTCCTGCCCACATTTTAGGTCATAAATTTTCCGACTCCGATAAGCTTAAATGGTTTCGGGGTACCCATCACCTGTTGATACCTGCGTATGCGGATTTTTATAAGTCTACCTGGCCGATGTTTTTGTGTTTCAAGCCGCGGATGAGTTTCCTCTTCCCACCATTAGTGAGTTTTTCAAGCCCATGTGTTGACGAGATAGTGGCGACGACACATGTTAAGGTTCCCAGAACTGGAATCATCAGTGCACGGCCTCTCTTGATGATTACTCGTTTTATAAACGTAGTTTGATTTTATTGAAAATTCAGTCCCAATGAATGATAGATGTTGTTTAATTGTAGGGGGAATCAGGAGACTGTTCAGACTACCATGGCATGAAGGTATAGCTGGGAGATAGGTGGAAGAAGGGAGTTGGGTAGTTTTGGAAAAGGTCGAACCAAAACCGATAGGATCACAAGGAGGGCAAGAAAAGTAGAAGGAAAAATCAATAGTGACAAAGGCGTAGACCTGAAAGGTCTATCAGTTACTCAGCAGATCATGAGTGTGCACAGAAAAGATAAAATAGGGATATGAAACGTTTTGAGGAACTGAAAGGTCAGACAATTGGGGGAAGCCCAAGTGGTCAACTGTTTTAGTTTAAATATTTGAAAGTTAGAACTTACAGGGCCTTTTTTTCCCTGGAAAAACTTGTGAACTATTGTTTGTAAGAGGAACTACTTCGTTTTACAATAAGAAATTGCAAATTTTACCTGTTGGAGAAGGTGCTATGTGGAATGTCTCAATGTGATAAAATGAACGATGTTGAATGGGAGCTATTTCCTTTTTGACTATGTTTCATTAAGTGTCAGAGCGTTCTAACTTTTTGAACCTACGTTCTTGCCTGAGTGTTCTCTGGTATATTCTGTGACGTTTTCCACTATGAGTAATGGGATTTTTAACTGTTGATGAGTTATCTTGTCATGTATATTTTTTTATTCATGTTTATATGTTTGGTTATAAGAACAGCTATCTATGATTTACCATAAGACATAGACAATATTGCTTTACTCATGAATTAATATCCAGCTCTCTAGAGATAGCCTATTTAGTATTTATTTTCTTTCTTTTTGTGTGATTTAGGTTCTTGTGAGTTCTAAGACAAAAGGTAAGAACCTGTGCATCACATTGTGAACACTCATGGCATCCTTTATCAAGTATGCATGGTAAATAAGCACTTGCATATCATACTTTAAGTCAAAAAATACAAAAAAATATATACGGTGGACCGGGCCGTGATCGGTAAAAAACTTTTATTTTTTTACTTGACCTACGGTAGCCGAACCGCAAATTGGACAGATTCCCTACACCAAACAGTCATGGGATAGTTGGGAACATTGACTGGGGAGAATCCCTTGCTGTTGTTTCCTTCGAATTTCCAGGCCTCAACACGATGACTTGGAGACAACATGATTCCATAATGGTTTTGGTAGACAAGTTGAAAAAGGCAGCACATTTTATACTATTGAAGTCTACGCACAAGACCAACGACATTGCAAAGATCTTCATGAAGGATATTTTCAAATTGCATGGGTTGCTGAAGGAAATAGTCTCTGACAGAGATGTCAAGTTCACTTCCAATTTTTGGAAAGGGTTGTTTGCATGATATTTGGGCATAAAGTTAAACTTCAGCACTGCATACCATCCTCAGGCAGATGGCCAGATAGAAAGAGTTAATCAGGTGCTTGAAGATATGCTTCGCTTGTATGTGATGGACAAACCAACCAAGTGGGAAGATTACTTACACTCGGTAGAGTTTTCTTACAACAATGGACAGCAGGAATCCTTGGGGACGAGTCCCTATGAAGATTTCTATGGAATAAGGTGTAGGACACCAGTGACTTGGGATAACCCAGTGAACAGAGTTATGCTTGGACCAGAATTGCTCAAGGAAATGGAGCAAGAGGTTGTAAATGTTAGGCAGAATCTGAAAGCAGCACAAGACAGATAGAAAAGATATATAGATAAGCATAGGATGAATAGAGAGTTCAGTGTTGGGGATCATGTTTACCTCTGAGTGAAAACAAAGAAAATTTCCTTGAAGCTTGGAAGTTGTGCCAAGTTGTCACCTAGATATTGTGGGCCATTTGAAGTGCTTGAAAGAATAGGTTCTGTTGCATATAGACTTGCATTGCCTACTAGTACTAGAGTTCATAATGCTTTTTATGTTTCTTTTCTTAATAAATATGTACATGATCCTAACCATGTGATAAATTGGCATGTGATTCAGGTGGAACTTGAGGGAGAGTTCCAAATCGAGCCAATGTGCATCCTCGATAGGAAGGTCACAATGCTCCAGAACTGAGCCATAGGGTAGGTAAAGGTGCAATGGGAGCACTATGGACCTGAAGAGGCTACGTGGGAGCTGGAGGATTCCATGCGATTGGCACATCCATTTTTGTTCAATCCTATGGAACACTAAGGCGGTACCAGTGTAGTATTTTGTTCAAATTTTGTAAAGCAATGAGGACAGTGCTACTGAAGGGGAAGGGGAATGTAACACCCTAGTTTTGACCCCATTTGCATTAATACATATGTTTTAAATAATCATGGTGAGGAGCTAAGGGCAAAGGCCCCACCATTGATTTAGTTATGTTATGTTTCGGATTGGAATGGTTACTGATGGTATATTAGGACATGCGGCATATATTAAATTGTGGCATCATGTAAAGACACATTTTAATTAAATAACCCAACCAGCTATGCTCACTGCAACTAAATTCAAAAGGGGCATGATTCCAAAGGATTAGGAAGGGGAATGTTGAACATTGAGACATGGGGGAAGAGCCATGTGTCACCACTCTCTTTTGCTCACCACCACCTTAGTTATTTTGTTGTTAGTTGGGGGAAGCAATTTGCTGGAAAAAATACCACTACGCTCACACTCTCTCCATGAGGCATCTTTTGGCCTGTCCACTATCCTGATCATTTCTGTTCATTCACCTTCTCGCAGACTGAGTTAAAAGAATCCACAGTTCATTGTTTGAGGGTTCGATTCTCCTCTTCCTCACCAATTGTTGGCCTACGAACATGTTCAGTTCTCCTTTGCCTCATGGATTTGTTGGCTTGCAAATCGATTATTTCTTCTGTTCACACAGAGTTTTGTGCCTTTTCCCATCATTGTTAGACGGTGTATTGTCCTGTTATTTCCATCGTTGAATTGTGGCTGTGATTTCTCCGATAGTTCTGTGGGTTGTGTTTTTGTCTCTCATGCATAGTTTGGAAGTCTGGTCTTTTTCCATTCCCGGTCTGTGTAAGTTTTCCTAGTGATTGTAGTGGGATTTGTGTGCTGTGGGCTCAGGGTTGCTCGTGGGTTATCATTTGCCACGATTGATTGGCTTTGTTTTTTTTCCCCTGTAAAAGCTTGAATAGTTGTTTGGCTGCTTGCATGCAGTGGTTTTGTCCTCGGACTACATTGGAGTGGTGAATGAGGGCCTGAGGTGCTTGATAAACCTGGTGGATTGAGAACCACACAAATAGAGCTACTAAGCTGGCTTTCTTCTCCACAACCCCTGAATAGCATTGGAAGGGAGGTCAGGGTCTAAGGGACTGCGTTGTAGAGAAGGGACTCATTTCCTTGTGTTAGGTGTGTGTGGGTGTTCTAGAAGCTAGGCTGGCTCTGGTGTTGGTGTATGTAGCTATTCAATGAGCTCACCAGCTTAGCATTTAGCCTTTCATAGTTCTTGGATGGTCTAATAAACCCAACTTTGTTGGCTTGGCTGATCCGTTGTTCGCCTGATAAACCCAACTGTGTTGGCTTGGCTGAACTGTATACCCTTGTGGTGTTGTTATCCTCGGCTACGTGTAAGCCTATTAGTTCCTTATTTCTTGGGGAATCATGCCCGGCTTGGGGGTGGCAGCATTGCTGATATATTGAGGAGCACGCGGGCCTATGGTTGGTTGGAACGTTGTAGCGACGTAGCTGGTTGCGAAAAAAGTTCTCTATAAGATAAGTACTCTTTCCAGACTTGTGTCTGTAATTATATTTACCATTGATGAATGATTATATACATGTCAAATGCTGATATGTATATGCATGAATGCTGATTGATATGTTTTGCTTCCATTGTGTATATGAATGATTACGCTTCGTAAAATGTTTTTATGTTTTATGTATCATGCTTCAGTAGTATATGTATGTATGTCCATGTTCATGGGGATATATTCCTGGATGATTTGATGTATGGCAGCATCCTCTTCGTTGGTCAATGGGTCGGGCACGTTACACTCATCGGCTTCGAAGTGCTTCGATTACACTTTTAACTAGACTACAATGTGCTTCCTAAGCTGCACGTCTCTCTTGTCCAATATATGAAGAGGTTCAGGGGAAAAATCCCCTTCATGTTCCACCTATAATAAGGACCAATCAACCACATGTTTAGTATCATAAACATATTTCTTTAATAATGATGCATGGAAAACATTATGGACTCTTATGTGCATGGCTAATGCTAGTTCACATGCCACTGGCCCTCTCTTGGCCAGTATTTCAAAAGGTCCACGAAACCTAGGTAATGCTAACTTACCGCACCTTCCCAAGCTCAACGAGCTTAATTTTTATTTTACTTTCAAGTAGACATGGTCACCTATTTGATAATATTTATCTTTTCTTTTCTTATCTACGTAACATTTCTGGCAATCCTGTGCTTCTTTAAGGTTCACCTGGACCTTGGTAAGCAAATGTTCCGAGTCCTTTAATAAATAAATCCCTAACATGAGCTGATCCATCGGGTTATCCCAAGTAATCAGTGTTCTACACTTTCATCCAAGGAGTATCTCAAAGGGACTCATCTTGATGGAAGTCTGGTAACCGTTGTTATACGCAAATTCTACAAGATGAAGGTAGTCTTCCCACTTGGTGGGGTTGTTCATGACATACATCCTAAGCATATATATATATATATATATATATATATATATATATATATAAATAGTTATGGAAGCAATATTGAAATTCCAAATTTCAAACATATAGGGAAGGAGGAAGCTGGGTTGGTGCTGAAGTGACCTTGATAGATTCCTTCATTTATAGTTAATCAAGCCAAAGTAGAAATAAATTGACTATAAATGCCATTTTATTATCATTGATTAGATCTCTTCTTTTTATTTTGCTTATGAGGTTTCTTGATTCATTGATGTTATAAGTCTCCAGTATTTATTGAAGTCACAAGTGTGATGCTATTATTATTTAACTCATATTTACTACACATATATTCGTGTCATTCATTCAATGGTGAATATCCAACTCTTAAATTATGCACCTGAATTTTTAACAAACTTTTATGATATTTTAAAATGACAAAAATGTTGGGATTTAGGACACTTCCCTTTCCCTATAATCTATAAACAGACAACAACTTGATGTGCCAGTTTCACACATAGATTTATTTAATAATTCATTTTGTCATATATTGCCACTTATCAAAAAATTCTATTTTTTATTCCAACATTATGTAGTCATGTATACTGCTCTATTTTGTACTCCAACTTGTTATATTTATGTATATCTTTATTTGTTTCAGATGGGAAATGCAAGCATTGATCATAAGTCTTGGGAAAGGCCAGAAATATGATTGAGAAAAGGCAAACTCTCTAGGTGGATGATTCAAGTTTTGGGTTAGATGTAGCAGTAGAGACAACAGCAGCAATGGCATCTGCTTCATTAGTGTTGCACAAGACCGATTCTGTATACTCAGATATTGATCAGTCATGCACAAT
This sequence comes from Pseudotsuga menziesii, assembly GCA_001517045.1. Taxonomy (NCBI): domain Eukaryota; kingdom Viridiplantae; phylum Streptophyta; class Pinopsida; order Pinales; family Pinaceae; genus Pseudotsuga; species Pseudotsuga menziesii. The sequence goes on along the minus strand of LPNX010805827.1, from coordinate 787,979 downwards.
AATTGTTTCAGTTTGTTGATTCTCACAGGGCCTTATATAGAAGTAGCATAATTTCAATTCAAATATTATACAATTCTACTAGATATAAAGATGAGCTTCTATGGGCAACAACTTGGATTTATCATGCAACCCACAATGAGTCGTACTTGAACTATGTTTCTGTAGGGAATGGCCAATATTTTTCCCAATGGGGAGGTGCTCCAACTTGGTTCAACTGGGACAACAAACATTCTGTCATGTAGGTAAGCCTTATTAACTTTTCATAAATGCATTCATTGTGCTTTAATTTCATCCCTTATTGTTAAATTAAGGTCAATTAATGTATATTGATCATAGAAACATGAAATTAGTTTTCTATTACTGATTTTGTGTTGTTCAAACCAAAGGCCTCCCAGTCAAGCTAATCCCTGGAAGCCTCTACACTAATCCAATGTGATGTGTACTGAAGAGAAATCGAGGATTGAAAGATTTGATATATCGTAAAAGGCGAGCTAAATTCCTTTTATTGCAAATAAATCTAATATATTTATTATATCATATATTCTACGTGCACTTAATATGAACTCGAAGGGATGGGTTTGGTGGTTTCTCTCACTGGGAATATCTACATTTGTTGTAATAGCAGTTGTGTTGACAATACTACCTTCTAAGAAGCATTCACACCATAAGGTATCGCCTATTCTAGGACCTCCTGAATCCATTTCTCAGAAATATGCCCAAGCCTTGAAGGTTGCATTGACCTTCTTTCCTATTCAAAAGGGTATGTTTGTATGTATATAATTATCTTATCAAACATGGGCTATGGTAGGAAGGACTCATGATTGGGATTTTTTTGAAAGGAAATTATTGATGAAGTATTGTATATGTGTAAGGATGATAGACCATTTTGTTAAAGAATATGTAATTATTCTTTAGGTATGGACGAAAGATTCAAATAGGGATCCAGCCTCTAAGTAGCAACTAGGATATTTTGTGGTAAATTTGGCTATGAATATGGTATTATACTTTGGCTATACTAGTAGATTTCACGTATATGAAATGTCACCATGTTTTGTGGAAATAGTGTGTTGTTATATTTCCTACATGATGAATGTCCCATAATCCTTATTTCAACCACTATTAAAACTTACTTCTACTGCCCTACGGTGGTATGAAAATCAATGGGAAATTGCATGGAAGTGTACATGCCTCTTTGTATACATTATAAATATTCAAAACCACCTAGATTGTACATGTGTTTTTGTTTTCCTATCAAAGTTAAAGAAATGACCTGCCAAAGGTTGTAGGATTGTAGAAAGGGATTCATGACTGAAAGCATCGCCTTCATAGCATGAATTGTTGAATATCCTAGATCTGATAAGCTTACCTAAAATTCACAAACCAATTTAAGTCATACAACACAAAACCAAAAAATTATATGAACATGAATATAGTATCTTAATAGATACACACATTGTTTAGGCAAATACTATCTTCCTATATCAGTTCAATTTTCACTCTTTTGTTGTAACATGCACCACATGCAACCTACAAAATAAAGATCCATTCCAAATTTAATATGAGTTGGTTTCTACCCTTTTCAAACTATCTACATGACTTGTGTGTCTTGCATAAGGTATTCTGATGGTTTTTATGCCAAGTTCGTAAGAATTGGTAATTGTTACTATTGGATCCCAAAATAAATCACTGAAATATGTACTTCTAATCTCTCTCTCTCTCTCTCTTCTCTCTCTCTCTCTCTCTCTCTCTCACACACACACACACACACACACACACACACACACACAAACACACACCACACCCACACACATATATACATGTCCATAAAGTTGCGGTCTAGTCACTAGTGGCATCTTCGAGTAGTTGCTATGAAGAAGATCCAAATTCAAATCATGGGAGGGTGTCTCCTAAATTACAACATTTTAAATCTTTCTATATGGAGGGTTTGATTTTTCTAGATATTTGCAAATATTTCCCAAATTTTGGAAACTTTGAACCATTTTATAAGCATGATATTGTGTATGCGTTTGCAGTAATAGTTTGGGAAATTTTGAACCATTTTATAGGAATGACATTGTGTATACATTTGCGGTAATAGTGTCGTGGATACAATATTGCGATCAAGGTATATGAAAATTAATGCGAGGCTTATTTCCTCTGAAAGTATGTATTCTGCAGTTGATGAATTTGGTAAGTTGATGACTTCCTAGATCAAGCCTTTTGTATGGATTGAATTGATATTTATGAATTGACTCATGCAAAATTCGTACCATGATTTCATTCTTTATTTTCACATATATTTGAAGTATGAATGTTGGTTTACATAATGTTCTGTTACTGCAAGTATGAATGTTGGTTTACATAATGTTCTGAGCCTGGAAGTATAGTATCTCCCTGGCCCTGAAAGAAAATGAGTTGGACTCCTACATTAATGAGGAGGTTCCAGTTCCAGAGGAATATGGGGATAAGGCCTTACATAAGAAGAAGTTGTTTATGGAAAAGAGGATTATTGCTGATTCAGTCAAGGATCACCTCATACCACAGGTGTCCTCCCTTAAGACACCTAAAGCTATGTTTGATGCCCTAACCAAACTGTTTGAAGGGAAGAACATAAATCGAAAGATGACTCTAAGGAACCCGTTGAAGAATGTAAAGATCCAGAATGAGGATACCATCCCGTCATACTTCACAAGGGTATCCGAGATCAAAGAAAAACTTGAATCAGTAGATGAAGAAGTGGAGAATGTAGAAATTGTGATGACAACCTTGAATGGTCTCCCTAGGTCATGGGATTCTTTCATCCAAGGAATCTGAACTAGGAAGAAGCTAATCAAGTTTAGTAAACTGTGGGAAGAATTTTCACAAGAAGAAGCTCGAATATCAGCTTGAAAAGAAAATATGGGAAGTGAAGATCAAGCTCTCACAGTACACTCCAAGAAAGGCAGAAGGGAAAATCATCATCACCATGGTAAGCATTCTCATCAGAAAGATAATTTTGTGAAAAAGGATCCATCCAAACTTAGATGTTATACATGAGATGAAAGAGGAAACTTTGCTAGAAATTGTCCCATGCATAAGAGTGGATACAAGAAGAAGAAGAACTCCAAAAGAAGACATTCTCACACTGCTGAGGATGATGATCCTCCCAGGAAGAAAGTAAAACAATAAAGTGAAGACTCTTCAAGTGATGAAGAATATGTTCTGATCTCTGCTCTGACAGGAATTGTCATACATGGAAGCAAAGATTGGCTTATTGATAGTGGGGATTCCAAACACATGATAGTATTCAAGGAATATTTTGAGAAACTATCCAAACATAATTCACCCCATAAGGTGAAACTTGAGGATGACTACCAATATCCCATAAAAGGTAGTGGTGAATCCTCCAAGCTAGACTCTGGAAAGTCTATGAAAATGAAGGATGTCTTGTTTTTATGAGGACTAAAGAAGAATATTCTCTCCATATGGGAACTGGATGCAAAAAGCATGAGGGTTGCATTTGTAGATGGCCAAGAGGAAAGACTATTGATGATGCAATAGTAATTGGAGAACAAGAAGGGGGATTATAGAAATTGAAGGGCCATCCAGAACAAGCTTTGCTCCATGAAACATTAGAGCCAAATGAACTTTGGCATAGAAGGATTGCACATGTACATTACAGAGCACTAGCACTTGCAAGCAAAGTCGTTGAATGTCTTCCAGAAATTCAAGAAAAACATGAAGGAGTCTGCAAAGGATGTGAGAAAGGAAAGAACACAAAGAAGACATTTCCAAGTAGCGACAGCAAAGAAAAAGGAATCTTGGAAATCATTCGCTCCGATGTATGCGGTCCAATGTCATCCAGTTCCTTAAGCGGGTATATATACTATGTTTCTTTTATTGATTATTTTTCTAGGAAGACATGGATATACTTTATGAAGAACAAAGATGAAGTTTTCAACAAGTTCAAGGAATTCAAAGCCTTGATCGAGAACCACACAAAAAAAAAGATCAAGACCTTTCGATTAGATAATGGTGGAGAATTCACATCAAATGAATTCAAAGAGTTATGCAAAGATTTAGGGATTAAGAGGGAGTTATCCACTCCATATAATCCACAATAGAATGGGTTGCAAAAATGAAGAATAGAACGATCACGGAAGCTGCAAGAGGAATGCTTCATGATCAAGATCTTCCCATGCATCTATGGGAAGAAGTTGCCAGAACAATGGTGTATGTACAGAACTGTACTCCACATAGATTAATCGAGAACAAGACACCTGAAGAAGTATTTTCTGGCAAGAAACCAAAAGTCATCCATCTTTGAATATTTGGCTATCTAGTATACATACACGTTCCAAAAGAAAAGAAGACAAAGTTATATCCTTCAAGACAGAAGGGTATATTTGTGGGATACTCTGAAAGCTCTAAGGCTTACAGAATATACTTCCCAGGATTCAAGAAGATCGACATCAGCAGGGATGTAACATTTGATGAAGACTTAGCTTACAATAAATCCAGAAAGAGACCTGCTAAAGATCCTGAAGAAACATAAGCACCCATAATTCATGACACAACAATGAATGAAGAAACTCAAGAAGAAGATCGAGAATTTGAACAACCTCAGGAACATGTAGATCCACCTAAAGGGAAGAATCCTCACAAGAGGAAACCTACTTGGGTACAAGAATCTATCCAAGGTGCAGAAAGATATGGGGCTCCAGAAGAGAATCACAGAGAAAGAAAGAGGACCAGGCCCTGCTCCGGGTATGTAGCTTTATTATGTGACTTTATCAATAAAGAACCTTCCAACTATGAAGAAGCTACAGAAAAGAAAGAATGGAAGGATGCTATGATCGAAGAGTATCAATCGATCATGAAGAATGATGTTTGGGATGTTGTCCCCAAACCAGAAAGGAAGTTTGTTGTAACTTCCAAATGGATCTACAGGATCTAGCATGTTGCAAATGGCAGCATAGAGAAATATAAAGCAAGATTCGTGGCTCGTGGCTTCTTACAGAAAGAAGGAATAGATTATGAAGAAACCTTTGCACCTATATCCAGATAAAATTCCATCAGATTACTACTTGCTCTAGTTGCAGTGATGAAATGGAAGATACACCAAATGGATGTCAAGACTACTTTCTTGAATGGTGTAGTGGAAGAGGAAGTGTATGTAGAGCAACCACTTGGTTTTGAGACACATGACAAGGAGTATCATGTGTGTATATTGAAGAAATCCCTATACGGTTTGAAACAGGCACTCAGGACATGGTACGGCGGAATTGATGGCTTTCTATCTAGTTTGGGCTTTACCAAAAGTAAAGCATATTCTAGCCTTTACTACAAGGTCGAATATGGCAACCCAGTGATACTCCTACTGTATGTAGATGATCTGTTTGTAACAGGAATGGATAGGTTGATTGTTGATACAAAGAAGAAGCTTGTTTCTGATTTCTAAATGAAGGACTTGGGTATGATGCACTATTTTCTAGGCATGGAGGTGTGGCATAATGCGGTTGGAATCTCCCTCAAACAAGGGAAGTATGCAGTAGAGATCCTGAAGAGGTTTGGGATGATGGACTGTAAGGCCATGACCACACCTATGGCATCAAAACTAAAGCTATTGATTGATGCTTCATCAGAAGCAGTTGATGCTATGATGTATCGTCAGATGATTGGGTCCTTGATGTACCTGACAAACACAAGACTAGATATTTTCTTCGTTGTGAACACCTTGAGCCAGTTCCTAACAAATCTAAGACATGTTCACTTTATTGTTGCAAAGCATATTCTGAGGTACCTAAGGGGTACAGTTGATTATGGGTTCAAGTATGAGGTGAATCAAAAGATTAACCTACAGGATTATGTTGATTCAGATTGGGGAGGCAATGCCATTGATAGGAAGATCACTTCAGGGTGTTGCTTTAGTATGGGATCAGATGTGATCTCTTGGTTTTGTAGGAATCAATCCTGTGTGGCACTGAGTACAGCAAATATACAGTTGGATGCTACTTGTATACATTGCGACAACTAGAGTTGTGTGAAGTTGTCGGAGAACCCGGTAGTCCATGACAAGTTGAAGCATATCGAGATCAAGTATCACTATATTAGGGATATGGTGCAAAGGGGAGTAGTTAAGCTCTAGTATGTTGTGATGACCGAACAGATCGCTGATGTATTGACAAAGCCATTAGCTAGAGTGAAGTTTGAGTACTTCAAGAAGAAGCTTTGTGTTCTCCCGATTGAGGTTCCCTCCAAAGGGAAGTGATGAGTCCATGAGACATTCTGAAATGGTGAGAGGATTGGTTCCTTCCATGGTCAGATGTAAGGGATGCTCCCTTTTGTCATGATGAGAGGATTGGTTCCTCGCATGTCAAATATGAGTGCTGAGCCATTCTGATGTGACTGTAGGATTGGTTCCTACATGATCAGATATAAGCATTGAATGCCATTCTTGACTGGAGGAACTTGCTCAGTTACCAGGAAAGCTCAGTCTGGGACTGAGGACCATTCTGATGTGACTGTAGGATTGGTTCCTACATGATCATATGTGAGTGCAGATCCATTCTGAGGCGATTGTAGGATTGGTTCCTACAATGATCAGATGTAAATGCAGAGCCATTATGAGGCAATTGTAGTATTGGTTCCTACAATGATCAGATGTAAGTGTAGAGCCCTTTCAGCATGGAGGATTGGTTCCTTGCATGGTCAAATGTAAGTGTTGGGCCTTTCTAACATTGGTTTTCAGATGTGAGTGCTGGGCCTTTCTAACAGGGTTGTGGGATGTGTTCCCACATGGTCAGATGTGAGTGTTGGGCATACCTTTTTGATATGATTATAGGATTGGTTCCTACATGATCATATATAAGTGTTGGGTGGGCCATTCTGACTTAAGGTTAGATATAAGTGCTGGAAAAGAAAAACATGGAGGCTAGGCCTACAACCAACATGAAAAAGGGATGGCTCTATAGAACTTCCTATGATGAGAAGAATCAAGAGAGAGCACCCATGGTGATGATCCAGCAGAGATGTTCCAGAACTAGAGATGATCTAGATTGAGTGATGATCTAGATCCAGTGATGATCCAGATCCAGATGAAGATTACTTGAAGATGAAGATGACCTAAAGATGAAGATGATTTGAAGATGATGAGAACTCGATGATGATCCAGATGATATAGAGAAGAAGACTTGTGCTGATAAGTTGTGTCGAGAGAATACCTTACTAGTTAAGAGGGAGTGTTGATGTAATTGTAACTTCAAAATGTATTCACTTGTATTTCTTCTGTATTGTGCCCCGATGTTTATTCTGGGAAATGTTTGTAATGTAATTAAGTCATGTCATGCCCCAATGTACCGATCGGGAGTTTATATAATGTAAACAAGTCAATGAGGGTAACCCTCCTATTGTTCAAGGGTTAAAGTCCCTGCAGTTCCGAGGCCCTAGGGTTGTTAGACTCAACTAGTGAAGTCAGCCCTAGTGAGTCATTTTCAAGTCGAGATTTAGTATAAATAGAGAGCGAGTCTCTCTATTTAACACACACTCACTCACACTCAGTTGTAGCGCATAGCTGAGGGAGAAGAAGTTGATGGGGCTAGAAAGAAAGAGGCTACTGTTGTTGAGAGATCATCTTACTATTTTGGGTTTTAATTTTGGTGTTGATTCTATCTCTGAGGAAGTTGTGGTATTTTATCCATTTATGGTTTCCTCGAGGAAAAAAACTGTGTTCATTGTCTCTTGTGTTTGATTGTTGTGCTTCTTATTATCTCAGTTAAAGATCCTAATACAATGCTAGCTTAAATGTTAAAATCTAACAAAATCATCACAACCCAAAATTAAAATCATTTGTTGAATCAATTGACAATCAATTTTTGCATTAAGAGTTTGTGTTTCCATAGGGATTTATTATGTAACATTTGTAATAGTGCATTGTTTTAGGTTTTTCTATTTGCCATGATTATTTCTTTTAAAATTGAGTTTGTTGAAACTCTCACATATTTTCCAATGGTTTTCACTATATTGGGTGGTTGTAAAATGTCTCCTAAGATTGTAATCAAAAGGAATTTGGTGAGTGTTAGCACCAGAATTGAGCCCAAAGGTTGTGGAAGGCCTACTCCCGGGTAACAACAGAACAACTTTTGAAGAGAGAACTGGCCTTCTTCTCTTCTGAGAGGGATCTCTCAACAAATGTCAACAATGCCAGATATATATATACAAATGAAACTATGAATTGTTTGTAAAATTGGTTGAAACAAAACAAAGCACCATTGGGCGATGGAGTCAAGATATACAATAGGAATAATCATAACTTAATTCAAGCAATTTTGACACAGGGGCAAGATAGCCACTCGATCACAGTCGATTCATAATTGTCTGGTGGAAAGGAGGAACATGAATAGACCATCAACACAGAGCATTGCAAAAAATGAATTTTGTATCAACTTTCGAAGAAAACCTTGGTGAATACCTGAAACAACAAATGGAGCATAGCAAGTATGAATTCTGAGCTATTATACCCTAAGTCTCAAATATGAAAGAAAACAAAATGAGAGAGATAAAATGGAAAAAAATTCACATAAGAAAGGAAATAACAGACTGTAAGTGCGAACGACACATGAATTCCTGTATGAAAACGTCGACCTTGGCTCTGTAATTATATTAAAATTCTCTTGAAAAACATACACAACAAAAATTACATTCGTTTCAACCCCTTCTCCTTCTTCAGGAGGTATATTTATAGCTATTTGGATTCTCTAAACCAACATTTAGGAATCAAAATTTGTTACAATCAGAAGCACATATTCTAACAGCCTCTTATGTGGCACATTGGCTGCAACTTGCATGAAACGACCAAACAATGAAATGTGAAACGCGGGATGAAATAGGCATGAGAGCATGGAACTCCCATCTCGCGGGTGATGACTATACAAATCTCTATGAAAAGCGACCATTGGGACAGGAATGCAATGCAGAGAAAATTTCCCGCATACCATCATTGTCACTTCTATGAGTGTGCTTTGAGTTTGGCTGACCCATATTGTTGGATGAATCTCCATAAATCGGGACCCAGCACAGTCGCAACTATCATGTCGTAAGCTTGTGATTTGAGCTCCATTGTTTCTGGGTATGAAGTCTTCGGGAATTTGGAGCATGCAGCTTTAAAATCAAACAATAATTCGAAATCACTGACCAATTTGTCAAAGACAACCTTCCCTGACAATGCTTGTTGCATATTTCCAAATTTGTTGTAGTCCAATTGGTAGTGTACTAGGCACTCCTGATACTCTTTATGGGACATTAAAGGACATTTTTCTTCCCAGAAAAAGGGGATCCCTCTTCTTACTAGTGGTCTGAATAGCTTGATGACTTCTTAGATTTTGTGCTCAATAACTTCTATTTTGTCCTGTACCATCTTTATCATCCTGTGCTTAGCCACTACCTTTCTGAATCCAGAGACAACAACGACCCTGTTTTGAATATTGTATCTACTAGGGGACCCATATGACAAAGAGCTTGGGAAGGTTATGGCATTCTCCGCAGTCATCAAGGGCCGTTTGTTCACTTCTGTTGATACTGTCCGGGCTTGTTTCTTGGCTTCTCTCATAGAAATTTCCTAATCTTCAATAAAATCTAGGTAGGGCCGAAACTTGTCAGCTTCCATGATGATTTGTTTCCATATTAGATTCCTAGCGCCTTGCAAGGAAAGTTTGTTGACCACCTGTTGGCTCAATTTATCATTTTGATGAGTCAGTTCTTGGCATTTCTCCTCTGCCTTTTCTCTTCCTCATTTCTCTTTGACTCTTTGCCTTTCCAGTTCTTCAATATGTTGTTTCAGTTTAATGAGCTCGATATCCTTTAGGCCTATCTGGGACATTGATTTGGAGAGGGAGCTAGTATCTATCTCTCTATCCATACCTGTGAACTGAACTATATTCTCTGTACTTTTGCTTTGAAGCTCATTTTCCTTCATTGCTAATCTAGTTTTCATTTTTTCCTCGCTATTCTTCAAAAGATGGATATCTGCTTCCCACTGCCTCCCTTTTCTTCGAGCTTTAGTAGCTTAGCCTTGCATTCAGTAAGATCAACGTTCAATGCCTCTTTTTCTCTTTCAAAGTCATCCAATTATTTTGCTTGATCAAGTTGGGTGGCAGGGATTTTTAGCTTCTTTTTCAAGTTCTGGATCTCCTTTTCTTTGTCATCGAGCAATTTCTGAGCTAACCTCCCTTTCTATGCAGGTCCTTCTATTTTCATAGCTTCCTTTTGTAAGTTTTTGATTTGGGATTTTAGTGCTTTATTCTCCACTCTCTCCTTCCTTAAAAGATTTGAATTGTTTTCCCTACTCTCTTCTAGCTTAGACAATTGTATGATAGCCCTAAGCAGTATGGTATTCATTATATCTCCTGTCTCTTTGTTCAGGTGTATGATGTTAGTAGTGGGAACCTTTGAGAGGTTCACAGTGACCTCGGAGACCTTGTTCCCCATTGCTAAGGCCAAGCTAAGGGTATTGGTGGCATGATCCCTTATAGTTTTCAGTGCCACATTGGGGTGGGGAAACCGCGAGGCTTTGCTGTATATTTCTACTGTCTCCTCGAAGGTTTTATCAACCCTCTCTCGATAAGATATCATCCATTCTTCTTTGGACGCATGCTTGCTCGGAGTCTTTCTGTCAAATACATACTCTTGTATTTGCAATTCATCTACCTTGGGCTCTTCTTGTTGCTGTTTTTTTATTAAGTTGTTCTTCTTTTCCTCCCCCTTTTTGACTTGCACCAATTGTTGTCCTGGTTCTACTTTCTGTTTCTTGGGCATGCTGGCAGTGTCCATTTCTTCAGTGTCCATGAGCTCTAGATCCCCTCTTTTCATTGAACTTGTTGAATAGCTGACTAGTGATGAGAATCCCCCTACTATCGCAGCTACTATAGCCAACTTTGTTTGGGGAGAAAATACCCCTTGTAGCTGTGAGCCAGTGTTTTGCTCTATGATGGTATCCATTGGGGCAGGATTAGGGAAATCATCCCAATTCACCGCTTCTCTAAGTCCAGGTATCTGAGTGTGCTCAAAGGGCCTGCATTTGTGAGCTTTACTTATTTTGGAAATCACCTGGTGAGGATCATAATTTATTGCTTGTCCTAGGGAAAACTCCATGCCTCTAAGAAAGTTGGTGACCAGGGTCAAAGCAACCCTGCTTCTAACTAGGTATGGTTTTAATTCCCATGGAAAAATCAAAATTGAACTTTTCTTAAAGTTCAAGAAGTGTTCTTCTTCAATAATCAATTTCTGTCGGATTAATTCCAGGGAGAAAACCCTTGGGGTTAGAAAAGATAGTAGGACATAGGGTGGATGTACGAAGCCATACAACCTTATGGTCATTCAAAATTATGTGAGGAACCAGTCCCCTATATTCTTTCTATTTAATAGTTGCAGCATTTTCCTCATATTAGGAAACACCCTAGGTATCCTTTCCTGAAAGAAGAGTTCATATATTTCGGCCATCAACTGGTTCATGAATTTACAGTAATCTGTGGCCATATTAGCAATGATTTCCAATTCTGGTACTTGTAGGTCCTCCTCATTATAGGCTATGAACATCCTTAGCAAAAAGGACTAGAATCTAAACATTCTAGTGTCATGGAAGTTCGCTAACTAAGAACGGATGTTCTTGGCTAGGAACTCATCAAATTTAAGGCAACAAGATTGACCGAATTGTCCAAGCAATTCAGGTTCGGCTGGACTAGTACTTGAGATGAACAAAAGACTCAGCAATGACTCTGGGATGTACGTGTCGGTATGTAGACCTAGGAACTGATTGCACAGGGATATACACCACTGAGTTTCTTCATTGAATTGGCTGAGTTCAATAGGGTAAGATAGGTCGATGGGTTCTCCGTTGGGTTTAGAATAGGCCTTCATGAAGGTTTCTTTACTTTCGTCAGTAGACTCTCTAAAACAACGTACAATGTCTTCTTCTCGATAGTGTTGGGATATATGGGTGAATTCATCTAGGATATACAAGTTTTTGCGGATGATAGAAGCTTGAATTAGGTAAAGGATTTTAGAGCTAGACTTATTCATAATAACACCTTCGGTGACAGAGAAATTATCTACACACCATTTGACAAATTCAGGGAAATCGGTTTGAAAGAAATATTTAGAAACACCACAGGTATCTCTACCTCGGTTCTTAAGAGTTTCCAATTTTCCTCTGGTGGTTTCAATAGCTTCTTCCACCAGGATGGTATCAAAAATCTCAACATTTTCATCTAACAGGCTCTCTTCTGTCCTCCGACCTACGGCCTTAGGCTCTACATCATCTCTCACTCCTACCACTTCTATTTCGTCCATTTTCAAATAACACTGAGGGGGTATCAAGGGATTACCTTGTTCTGTAGCAGAGTCTCCTGGTCGGTTCGGGTTGGCACTCTGGATGTGGTTGGATATTTGACGACTTTGAGGTTTCAGAAAGGACAAATATTTGCAACTTCGTGTTGGCCTCTTTATAGCTTTTCACCCAACCATAACCTTCACGCATTTCCCAGGTTATTTGCACTATAGATTTTAGTCTTCGCGACCTAAACCATAGATATGTGGGGTTCTTTATGCCACGCCTTTCCTTACCTCATGCATGTGTAGCCCAACTGTTGACTGAGACTGACCTCCTTCACAACCGTCGATATGGACGGACCCCACCATTCTTCATGAAGCGAGGTTCTCTTTTCCTCCGTGCTACTCTAGATTGCAAAATGAACTATAACCATTGATTTCCCTCCGTTATGATATGCACCGTTGATCACAACGGCCTGTACCACTTTTCACAATCTGGAATTGTTTCTTTTGTCCTCGCTAGTTTGGGATGCAAAATTGTTCTTAGCCACATATCTTCTTGGGTCCTAATCTCAACCATTGGATGCATTTGTTCTTTAAACTATTTCACAAATCTAAAAAAGTGGCTTGGGTCGGACATGTTCATCATGCAGAATGGTTTGATGTCATTGATCTGCTATCTGATCAACCTCATCCTTCAATCATGACTCCCCTTTAATGCCTCTAGCGTGCCCAACGCTTTCTTCTTAGCCTCGCTTCCCTGATCCACAGACTATCTTGATGGCTTTTGACATTCACCACCAAGGCTTACCCCAAAGCTGAGCGCTATCTTGTGTGTGCCATCAGCTCTTTTTGTAAATACTACGCTACCTTCTCAACACTTCTCAATGGGGACGAAGGACGCGAGTATCATTTATGCCCAAAATTTAATCCAAGTGTTAACAATGAGTATAGGAATTGCATTGCCCCTTCAAGAGGGGATGTTTAATTGGTGCGTTATTTGAGTGCTAATTGGTTATCATTGAAAATATTTGTTTGTGTAGAATGTGATGAATTAACATAAAAAATAATGATTATAAAGTTACTATAGATACATAATGGCTTACCTTGTAATAGTCCTTCAAGTCTTTCAAATGCATTTTTTTGTGCAAAAATGACTCGAAGAACAAGTACAGGGTAAGCCATTATGGATCTATAGTAACTTGATAATCATTACTTTGTATTCTTGAATAATGCAAAATTTGTTTGAATATCATCATTATCAAGTATTAACAACTTCTTAAAGGGTTCTATCTCAATGGTAGAGCACTTGCCTAATTATAGGTAGGAGGTTGGTGGTTTGATTTCTCCGTACCCTATCATAAATTTGTGACTACAAAAAAACTAAATTAACATATATACAACTATTAGTAGTTAATTTCATGTATCTAGTCCTATTTAGATTAGTCATTAATATGTTATCGTCTAGTTGTTTATTTAGTTGTATATTTGGTCATTAATTGCTGCAATCAATGACTAAATTCATGACCAAATCCATGACTAAATCATTGACTATAAATGACTAAATCAATGACTAATAAGTCAAGCTATTAATGACTAAGTGAAATACGACTAGCTATAAGATAGTGGAAATTAGCTACTATTAGTCGTCGACTCAAAAATAGTCATTTATAGTTTGATTTTAGTCACTTTTGTAGCCGTTAATTTCTCATTTTGTACTAGTTTCTTTTTTAGTCATTAATTATTATGGAATTTCTTGAGGATTTCTACATAGAAAGGGTCAACTTCGTTGGCCGTTCTAATACTCTCATGAAAATTCGAATTGGTTTGACTTAATGTCACCTCATATATCATATGAGTTCATCGACTCAACGCATCAACAATCTTGTTCTCTTTGCACTTAATATGCTTTAGCTTGAAATGATATTCGCTAAGAAAAGCCAACCATGTGGTTTGCCTAGCATTTAGATCTAGTTGCTCGAATAAATAATTCAGACTCATATTGTTTGTCTTCAGAAGGAATTTCCTTCCCATGAGGTAGTGCCTCCACATCTTCAATACGTGAATGATGAAAACTAACTCAAGATCATTTGTGGGGTAGTTCTTCTCATGTTCTTTTAACTTTCATGATTCATAATAGATCACATAATCATTTTGTAAGAGGATTCCTCTGAACCCTTCCTTATTTGCATCCGTGCAAACTACGAAATCCCCATCAAGATCTGCAATTTTTATCATCGGTGTGGTCATCAAAAGCTTCTTAAGATTTTGAAAAATTTCCTTGCACTTGGTCATCCATAAGAACTTATTTTCCTTCTTTTGCAAGGTGGTCATGGGACAAGCTATTCTCGAGAAGTTCTCAATGAAATTTCAATAATATCTAGCTAATCCCAAAAAGGACCTAATGTCTGTGACACTAGTAGGGGTAGGCCAGTCTTCTATGGCTCTAATATTTTCCTTGTCCACAACTATCCCTCTGTTGGAGATAATGTGACCCAAGTATTGTATCTGTGGTTTGTAAAAATCACATTTACTAAACTTAGCGTAAAGTGGGTGTTCTTGTAACACTCGTAGTACTATGCAAAGGTGTTCTTCGTGTTCCTATTTACTCTTAGAGTAAGCTAGGATGTCGTTTATAAATACCAAAAAAAATTTATACATATATTTACTCAAGATATTGTTCATGATACACATAAATTTTGCGCGTGCATTGGTCAACCTGAATGACATTACTACAAACTCATAGTGCCTGTAGCTTGTACGAAATGTGGTTTTGTGAATATCCTCCTTATGAATCCATACTGGATGGTAACCGGATTGCAGGCCGATCTTTGAAAAGATCTTGGCTCCTCTTACTTAATCAAACAAGTCATCAATCCTAGGGAGTGGGTATTGGTCCTTGATAGTCATCTTGTTAAGCTGACGGTAGTTGATGCACATCCGCATCGTACCATCCTTCTTGTTTACGAACAGTATCGGTGCTCCCCAAGGGGACACACTTGGTCGGATACATCCTTTCTCAATCAATTCCTCCAATTTCAGTTTAAGTTCCACCAGCTCTGGTGCACTCATGTGGTAAGGGGCTTTTGAATTCGGAACTAATCCTGGTGTCAGTTCTATGGAAACGTGTAGGTCTCATTTCAGAGGTAATCTAGGTATTTCTTTAGGGTTTATGTCCTTGAATTCTACAAGAATGATAAATTCGTGTATGTGTTGTTCTCTCTCAGCCTCTACGTCTTGGATAATTACTGCAAACAACTTGCAGCCTTTTCTACACCTTTTTTAATGCACTTCTTTGCTTGTAAGGAAGACATATGCCTTACCAAAAATTTCTTTCATATGCCTTGAATCTTCACTGGATTCCCTTGGTTATCCGTACACAGGATTGACTTGTGTAAGCAATTGAGCATGACATGGTGCAGTTCCAACCAGTCCATGTCGATAAGTATGTCATATGATGCTAAAGGTAGGATTTTCAGGTTTACTTTCGTAGGATAGCCATTCAGGTTTACCTCACAGTATTTAAATATTTCTAAAACTTTTCATTTGGTACTTGTGGCTAACTGTACCAGCCAAGGTTTATCATGTTTCACTTTTCCTAGTTTTCATACTTCAACAATTTTAGGCGATACATACCTCCCACAAGCACTGGGGTCAATCAATAGTGAAATAGAAGTGTTCAAGATCTTACCTTCTATCTCAACCATGGTATCCTGATAGTCTTCCTGTCGGCCATCCAAGGCTGCATAAGTCCATGGTGTTCTAGCTATGTCCTCTATCATTGGTTCTCCTTGTAAGTTGTGCAAGACCCCATTGGTCTTTTTTTTTACAATCTCGAGAATAATGAGGCCCGCTTCATTTCCATCATTTGATCTATAGTGGGGTAGCATTGGATCCCCCACCTACTAATATCTTGCTAGCATTTGGAGCTGGTACATATGGTTTTGTACCTAATTTGTTGAAGTTCTTGTTTGCTGGAAAACTATTGTTTTGTTTCCTGTACGGGGGTGGGTTAAAACTTGGTTTATGGTTGTCAGAGAAGTTATTAGACTTGCCTTTTGTTTATGTTCAAGTTGTCTTGCCATAGCTGTCCATGCTCAGTGCAGAGCCTATATTTTTGCAATGTGGTGTCCAAAGTTTTAGGCATGTTGAACTCAATCCTTTCCCAAAAGTTGGGAGGAAGACATCCTAAAAACTACTGGATCTTTACCTTCTCCTCCTTGATGTATGTTACATAATGTAACATATCTAGAAATATGTTAATAAAAGCATCCATAGTCATGGATCCCATACATAGCTCATGAAACGCTTTCACCTTTATGTTGAAGAATCTTTCTGACATTATTGTTCTTGAAATATTTTCCAGAAGTTACTCTAGTGTATTTCTCTTAACTCATCTTTCTTGGTATGTTTCAAATCTCTCCACCATCTCGTTACTTTGACATTTAAATTATAGATGGCCATTCAAGACTTCATCTCGCTAGAGTAGTTATGTACTTGGAATATTTTCTCATACCCAACAACCATTCCTCATATTTCTCCCTCGTGTTCACTTCCCCTTCATACGTTGGGGCTCTTATTTTTCTGAACTCCCCCTGAAGATTTTCATCTCTTTTTTGTTTCTTTCTGCATGGAGAAAGAGATTCATTACTGGAAGTACTATGATAATATTCTTCTAGAGGTTCAAAGGTATGTTCCTCTTTCCCTTCTTTTCTTGGGCTGCTGGCCCATTTATGATAAGGTTCCTCCTTGAACCTGTTTCTGGAATGAGTGGGTTTTCCCTGCGGGCTTCCTCCCGTCATATTTCGTAGCAATTCTCCATTAATTTCTTCTTGTTCCTTTCTTTCATTCAGAATATCATTTCTAAAACTTTGCAATTCTTATTGAAGATTGCGTATGGTTTTCATAATATAAGAAATCATCTCCACCACCAATTCTGCTTCCTGGGTGGGGGTGTTCATATTCCCTTGCCAATTGGTATCTTCTTCAATAGTCATGATATGAACTATTTTGTAAAAATTCCTAAAATTGCAAAATTTAATAATAGGAAACATTTATGTTAGTCAACAAAATTTAAAACATAGTTTATTTTGCTTGCAACGAATGTCTGGTACGCCCATCAAGTCTCTTAGTGTTGAAACCGGGCTTTGATGCCACTTATAATGTCCCCAAAAATTGAAAATATTTTTTTTTAATAGGCTAGTCAAAACTACATATCTTGGACATTATTGGACTTGCAGAATGTGTTGTACTCTATTTGTACTGCTTGTTTTGTCGTAAGTTGTTCTTACGTCATGCTTCCTCACTTTCAGATGTGATTATTTATATGCTTAGTTATGATGTCGTAATGTTGATTAACATGCTATTATTATGGTTACGCAATGATGTGTATGTTAGATACTTTGATTAGGTAATTCACTGATTTTCATATGTTTTACTTTCCTATACATGATTCTGACTTAACTTTGTTAATGGATAAAGGGGTGGAGTGGCAGGGCTAATTTCCCATGTAACTACCTGAGAGGTAATAGTTTCTACTTGTCCTAGTGGGATTACTTAGTTCTGTTGAACTAATGCACTTGTTCCTTTTTGTGTGCAGGGTCACTTAGTGTTGAAAAACTGTTTATGACAAGATGAACAGGCAAGCTGCCCATTTGAGTTACTAGCTCACATCTTTGTAGAACTGTCCTTGTCACATACCCCAATTTTGTAAAATGATGTTAATTGTTTTAATTATATTCCTAAGACATTATGTTAATTTTAATGCTAAGTAGGAACTGATGACTTAGCAGAGTCAACAGAAATGGAATGTAATTCAGAATATTTTATTATTAATAAATAAATTGTGGAGACAACAGCATGGGAGAGCTGTTAAAAAGAGGTTACTGGTCAAACTGGTGGATGGAACTAGGTGGAGGGAAAAAGACAAGTGGCAGCATCCTCAAACACTTCCTAAGTTGCAGGTGGCAACTTCCCTATATTTGGGGTCATGATCCCCCAAGAAAGTGGGATCAGAGCAGGTGGCTCATTAAATGACAACTAACCCAAAAAGACCTAGGAAATCTTTTAAAAGTACTCAATGAAGAGAGCTGAGGCTGCTGAGATATTTTCCAGAGAGAATTCATTCAGGTGAATGTTATTCAGGAAATTCATTGAGGAAAGAGGGAAAAACAGTAAGGAAGTTTTTCTGAGAGGATTGCTGCAGTAACTTGGTTTATTACAGCTTGTTAGCTGGGAGAACTTACTAATAAGTTCTGGATTAATACTGAGTTTGAAGACTGGTATCTGACTTTGCTGCACCTAGTTCCATCCAGGGAGACTAGATCAAGCTCGGGGGTCCTGAGGAGTCGCTGTTTGAGTGCTCTCTAGGAGTTGGTAGAGAGGAACGGCCTCCCATTGCTGTTGTTGTCCCAGTTTAAACAGGTTCTGTCACTTAACTATGTTGTTTTAATGGGTGTGAATGGATGAATGTTATGCTTATATTATATGACAGAAGAGTTAGCAAGTTTAATAATGTAAATGTTTCAGTTTATCAGTGATTGAATCTGTTGATGAAAAATAAAGACCCACTATGTTTTTCCACATCTGGGTTCACCAGACCGTACTCCATCACATGGGTAGAATTATAGAAGGATAATATGATGATAATATAGAAAAAAATGATAGTAAAATTATAGAGTAGTTTCACTGTGTTATTTTGCAGAGGGATTCTCTTGGAATGAGAGTAGCATTATCTGTACAGTTCTTGATTTTTAGTTACTCTCAGTAACCTAAGTGTTTTATAGATTTACAGTTTATTCATTTCAATCTTAATGACTGTTTTATTTCAGAATTTAATGAAAAGACATAATAGTTAGATTTCAAATTCATTCTACAGGTATCTCAGTTCTTAGCAGGATTCTCTTACAAAAGAACATATATAAGTGTACATAGGTTATTCACTTATATTCTGTCTTATCTAGTTATTTATAAACCGAATATGTAACTGTAGATTATAATTCTTAAAAATATTACTGAGTAAAATACTAACTGTGCAGTAAACAGATTAAGTTCTTTTATAAATAAATTTTATAATTGTTAACTGTTTTTTTTTAAAAGGAAATATTATATAATATAGAAGATGTAAGAACACAGTAGATAAATAATAATTTATCTTGTGTTCATAACTAATAAAAAATAAAAAATACAGTTGATAATTACAACATTTATAGCACAGTTCTATATATTATTATTAAATGAAAACAATGTAATATTTTATAATATCACTAGTAAATGGAATTTATGCAAAGGGGCTGTGCATAACAGACACATTACTTTCTGTAACAAAATACAATTTATTATAAGTTGCAAGGTAATAGTTATATAATAACAATACCAACACTCTCAATTAAAAATAACTAAGTATCTATGAGTACAAAACAACAATATTATGTATATTTATGTAATAAATAGACATATTATGCAAGTTAAAAATACTAAGTACAGGAACAGTATTAATGGGTAATATAGATAATTTTAGTAGTACTAGATTACATATAAATTTCTGTACTTAAAAAGGGAGTAACTATTAGTTACTCAAAGTACTTCACCATAAATATAAATCAAGCAAATAGAGCCACAGTCTGCTCGTCCTATCAAGTGGATCTAATTAAAACAAATTAACTAAATAATTTACAGATATATTATTAACCTAAGATAATTTTCCAAGATCATATAAATATTTCTTTTACAGCCACGCTCATAGAGTATTATTATATTAATGCAGGTAAACAAAGAATTAAATAATTTGCAGTAAGACATTGTAAGCACCAGATAACAAAAAAAAAATCTATTTAACAACTCATATATATTAAGTTAGGGTTTAAAACCCTATAAGTATAAAACATCAACCGAAGAATGGAATCGAGGGTTTCCAAGCCCTTATTCCAAGTTATCTCTCAAATTTATATTTACACAGTAAAAACTGAGAGAAAGACTACGGAAGCCATGGCTTCTTCAAAGTTAAAAAAAAAAACAGTTTTAATATACAATGACGGCCAGAGCTAGAGCGCCTGCATGCAGCTCAAGGGTCTCTTATAACTATGAGAATAAGCGACAGTACGAAGTAATAAATAAAGAAAAACCCTAAAGGAAGCAGTTCATGATAGCATAACCCATTTTTGTTTCGGATGTACCAAGTAAGAGGAACGACCATGGTTAAAAACCAGGCTTACCCGTAAAACCTAAACTGATGTTGAAATCTTGCACTGCTGAGTAGCAGAAGGGTTCGACCTATAATAAGAAGGGTTCATTTAAAAATATGTTAGAACTAACCCTATTTTTACTCTCAAAACAATTTAAAGAACAAAGAAGGACTGACAGTCCTCTTACTCAGTTTTCTTTTGGAAAGCATGACCAGCACCGAACTGGGTATCCACCATGAACGCAAGCAGGAAACCGTCTGCAGAAGGGAGAATAGGGTTAACAATGTAGCATACACCCAAGCGCTGTCCCGAGGAGCAATACATCAGTACTCACAGAAAAGGAACGCGTTTACAGGTAAGGGTTTGGTCATAGGAACAGTGAGGGAGAAAACCCCGAGGACTTCAACAATAAACCTTGTAAAGCACAAGACAGTATTACAAACTCCTCTTTACAAATGGTGGACAAACATTCACGGAGAAACAACATTTGGAAGGTTACCACAGATCAAGGCATCGATGGTGTTCGTGAGCTTTTGCAGCAGAACGAGGAATGCCCGAAGGCGACGGAATTATGGCGTGTAGGGTCGAACACAATCCAATGCATGGTGTAGGAATGGCCACGTTACCACGTAAATTCTTTTACACAATGTGGGTAGTTTCATATAGGTCCAATAATTCCAGCGTTTCCAGAATGATTTCAATCATTTGACATATCCAAAGTTACGCAAAAGTGCATGGTAAACATAGTATTGGAACCTATATAATCATGTCAAATAAAAACTTGTTAGTAATCATCAAGGGCATGAGAACACCTAGGACCTTATGATTATGCTTATGGTTCATATTACAAAGTATATTCTTCACTTATCATACCTAAAACTCCTTGCATATTTCCTTTCCATGCTACAACGTTATCATTAACGTTTAATTAGAAAAATGACAAAGGGGTCATCTAAAGTATGAGTTAAGAGAAGAAAAGTATTAATTCTCCTTAGTGATAATATTACTTACATGTAGCTACCTTGGAACGTATCACGATGCCTTTTATTGCTACATGTTATATTACATTATCACTCCTACGATGCAATAAAATGATAACATTATGTTCATCGTGGGTACAACTAATAATAAGGGCAAGACCCTTGTAACATATATTGGTATTTAAGAAAACCCTTGATTTTAATCAACACCATATTTAGAGTGGTAAATACAATAACACCATTTCATTTACAAAATTGAAATGTCTAAGGTAAAGATTTTAAGAGTTCTCCTTAGAGAAGACTTTAAACTTAAATTGTCATGGACTTGTTTATGAACAATTCATCCGAGTGAATGACCACTCTGAATTTGATCATTTTACAGTATTAATAGAATATTTTTATGATATGATTATTAGGGTGGAGGTTTTATAATTTTGGTTAAGTAAGAATGTTATTTTTTTTACAAGTATTTCCCCAACAACTATATTGTAATTATAGAGTATATTATTGGTACACTTTAAAGAGATTGTAAATTCAACCATAATAACTATGGTACTATAAGGTTAACCTTTATGGTTTTGCCATAGTTATCTAAGTTGGATAAGAGCTTACAAGAGGAAATGACAACTAAATAGTTTGATGAGTGCACCATCTGGATTAATGTTCTGAAACTTAGAATTCTATCACATATGAAGGTGAAGTCATTTAAGAGAAAGTTTATCAAAGTAAGGGCTAGAACTTGAAACTTGTACAAATCAGTGGTAATGTATATAAGACCTGGTGTGACAGTACAGGTTTATTCTTATCTTTGAATAGTTTATTTTTTTGGTAGTATAAAGTTGTAAACCCTCTTCTTTATACACTTTACGAAATAAGAGTATTCGTGTTTTCTTAAACCTAAAATTTTGAATTTTGTATCCTACTTGTAAACAATCCTTTTCAAAGACCTTTTGACACTGATAACTATGATAGATATCAAACAGTTCAGTGATCGTAGGAAGTAGAAATGAAGAATAGATAATGAATTTACCTCATAAGGCATTGATATGTGCTTAGCTACTGAATTTACTGAACTTCGAATTGCAAACAAACTTGTACTTAAAGACTTTAGAATTTTTATCGCAGTAGCCAAATCTCTTTACCTGTAATCTGTAAGGAAAGAAGAAACTTTCTGCATTAGCTCGAAAGCTAAGTAAGCCCAGGTTTTGCTTGACAGTCTCCCCTTATGGTCACAAAAAGTAGAAAATCAGTAATCTGAAAAGAACTGTTCTACTGCTAATCATAATCAGCAATTAACGAATTTCGATAACAGTTAACTAATAAAACATTTAGTGACTGCATTTATTAAAATTATATGCATTTGAAAAATTTTAAATTTTTTGGAAAATTTGGGGTTTTGACATGTGGTATCAGAGCATGGTTCAAATACTAGGCCTTGAAGTGGCCGAACTAGTTTCCACAGAACAGTAAAAATAATGTACTAACCTGTATTTTTTTTTATTATGTAAAAAGCAGAAAATTTCTTTTTTCTGAGTCTAACAGGTAGGTATGGAGAAGCTAGGAGAATATGCTGAGGAGGAGTCCCCAAACACTGAGACAAGACAGATGTCTAGAGAGCCTGTGTTAGAAGAGGTAACTGCTCACTCTTCAGAGCTGATGCAGACTATCAAGGATTTGAAGACTGAAATGGAAGCAGTCAAGAAGGATAATGAGAGAATTTTAAAGACTCAAGAGGAGTTAAACCAAATTTTGATGGAAAAATTTCAGACTGAAGGAAGGAGAAAAAGATCCGAATCTGAGGAAGCTAGCCATCAGAAAAGATCTAAAAAGATGAAACTGACTAAAGCTGAAAAAATTTCATCATCTGAAGGATTCAGGGAACAACAAAGCTATTACACTCCTAGTGACAGTAGTGAGGCTGAGTTGTATAACAGAAAGAAAAAGTACAGGCCATATGAAGAGATTTTCGGGGAGTTTAAAAAAATAAAGCCCCCAACTTTCAATGGAGAGACTGAAAAAGGGGAAGAAGCAGAGTCCTGGTTATCCGAGATGAGGAAATATTTTCAGATATACAACTATTCAAATCAGCTGAAGGCAAGAATGGCCATCTATAATCTCTCTGGAAAGGAAGATATATGGTGGCAAGATCTGAAAAGAGTCAAGGGGATTAAAGAAAGAGAAGTCAATTGGAGTACCTTTAAAAGGTACTTCAAGAAGAAATTTATGTCCGAACAATACTATGAAGAAAGGGCTAAATAATTTTACGAGTTAAAGTTAGGAACCACGACTATGAAGGACTTAAACAGTAAATTTTTAAGTTTGTTAAGGTATGTACCTTATTTAGTTGATGAGAAACCTAAAGTACAATGGTTTCTCAGCTGTCTGCCATATCATATCAAGGACAGAATCAAGTATGACAACCCTAAGACTTTGGAAGAGGCTATGAGGAAGGCAAATTTCTGTTTTGAACAGAACAAAAAGAAGGAAGGTATAGCCAATTGGAAGGCTAAAAAGAACAGTAATCAGCCCGAGTTCAAGAAAAATGAGTTTGTACCCCAGAAGAATTTCAGAAATAATAAGAACATAAATCATTCTAATGGTAAGAACTTCTAGGGAAACAAAAATGGTGCTTCTAATAATTCCAATAATTCCAATAACTTCAAGGGCAAGGAAGCTTCAAACAATCATGGAAATTTCACTAAGAATTTTGAATGAAAGGAGCCTGTTAAGTGTTGGGAGTGCAATGGCCCACACTATGCTTTGGTTTTCCCAAATCGGAAAAAGCCAAACAAAAATATTCATACTGTGCAGGATGAAATGACTGTTGGAGAATTTTCAAGGACTATGCCCATAATCAATGCAGCGTTGGAGAACCGCTGAGCTGATTATCAGAATTCCATGGTGGAAGTAGAAGGTATGGTTAACAAAACCCCTATAACCATTTTAATAGATCCAGGAGCTAGCCTTAGTTACATTTCACCTCAGATAGTAGAAAAGTGTAATTTGACTGTTGAAAAGTTTGATAACTCCTGGTTATTTCAATTAGCCATTGGGGAAAAAAGGAAAGTAACCTGTTATGTGAAAGAATGTGCTTTAGCTATGAATGATTTTAAAACTACTGTTAAGTTAAATGTTCTGCCACTTGGCTCGTATGACTTATTGATTGGTATGGATTGGTTAGAAAATCACAAGGTAGTTTTAAACTGTTTTGATAAAACCTTTACGTGCGTAAATAATAATGAACAGCCAGTAACAGTTAAAGGTATTCCTAGGAAAACTGTAATCCGGCATATTTTTGCCTTAGAACTTGAAAGAGCAGTCAGGAAAGAGTGCAAAGCCTATGCTGTAACTATTACAGATGAGGCAAGTAAATATGAAAAAGATAAAATAAAAATAGAGGATATTCCTGTGTTAAACAAATTTACTGATGTTTTTCTGGAGGAAATTCCAGGATTACCTCCCAAGGGGGAACTGGATTTCACTATTGAGCTGGTACCAGGTGCTGTACCTAGCTCTAAAGCTCCGTATCGTATGAATATTTTAGAACTTAATGAATTAAAGTCACAGTTAAAAGAGTTAATAGATAAGAATTATATTCGACCTAGTGTGTCCCCTTGGGGAGCACCGGTCATCTTTGTCAAAAAGAAAGATGGAACTATGTGACTATGCATAGATTACCGTCAACTAAATAAGATGACAATTAAAAACATATATCTGCTGCCTTGCATAGATGATCTATTTGATCAGCTGCGTGGAGCTACGGTGTTCTGAAAGATATACCTGAGATCAGGATATCATCAGGTAAGAATTAAAGATGAGGACATTTTCAAGACATCCTTTAGAACAAGGTATGGACATTACGAATTTGTCGTAATGCCATTTGGGCTTATTAATGCCCCATCTGTCTTTATGTGCCTAATGAATAATATAATGCATAAATACTTAGATAAATTTGTTGTCGTATTTATCGATGACATCTTAATTTATTCTAAAAATGAAGCGAAACATAAGGAACACTTACGGATAGTTTTACAAGAGCTGCGAGAGCAACAGCTCTTTGTGAAGTTCAGAAAGTGTGATTTCTTTAAGGATGAAATCAAGTACTTAGGTCACATAGTGACTAAGGAAGGGATTTTAGTGGATCCTGAAAATATTTGGGCAATCGAAGATTGGCGAGTACCAAAAGACGTAATAGATGTTAGGTCCTTCATGGGAATTACCGGTTATTACTGGAGATTCATTGAAGGATTTTCAAAAATAGCTAATCCCATCACTTCCTTGCAAAAGAAAGGCAAGAAATTTGATTGGAACTTAAAATGTGAAGAAATTTTTAAGAAATTAAAAACTTTATTAACAACTGCACCTATTCTAAGAATAACAGATCCTAATAAGGATTTCGTGGTATGCACCGATGCTTGTAATGATGGTTTAGGCAAAGTGCTGACTAAGGATGGGCATGTCATTGCCTATGAGTCCAGGAAGTTAAAGATCCATGAAAATAATTATGCCACTTATGATTTAGAACTTGCTGCTTTTATTCATGCCTTAAAAATGTGGCGACACCACTTAATAGGTAGAAAGTTTATTGTTTAAAGACAGACTGTATGTGCCTAATGTGCCTAAGGTTAAATTGCTGATTCTGGATGAAGTTCATAAAACCCCTTACTCAGGGCATCCAGGCTACCAGAAGACTATCACCATGTTAAGAAAACAATATTTCTGGCCTAATATGAAATATTTCTGGCCTAAGTGTTTTATAGATTTACAGTTTATTCCTTTCAATCTTAATGACTGTTTTATTTCAAAATTTAATGAAAAGACAGAATATTTAGATTTCAAATTCATTCTACAGGTATCTCAGTTCTTAGCAGGATTCTCTTACAAAAGAACATATATAAGTGTACATAGGTTATTCACTTATATTTTGTCTTATCTAGTTATTTATAAACCGAATATGTAACTGTAGATTATAATTCTTAAAAATATTACTGAGTAAAATACTAACTATGCAGTAAACAATTTAAGTTCTTTTATAAATAAATTTTATAATTGTTAACTGGTTTTTTTTTAAAGGAAATATTATAGAATATAGAAGATGTAAGAACACAGCATATAAATAATAATTGATCTTGTGTTCATAACTAATCAAAAATACAGTTGATAATTACAACATTTATAGCACAGTTCTATAGATTATTATTAAATGAAAACAATGTAATATATTATAATATCACCAGTAAATGGAATTTATGCAAAAGGGCTGTGCATAACAGATACATTACTTTCTGTAACAAAATACAATTTATTATAAGTTGCAAGGTAATAGTTATATAATAACAATACCAACACTCTCAATTAAAAATAAATAAGTATCTATGAGTACAAAAACAACAATATTCTGTATATTTATGTACTAAATAGACATATTATGCAAGTTAAAAATACTAAGTACAGGAACAATATTAATGGGTAATATAGATAATTTTAGTACTACTAGATTACATATAAATTTCTGTACTTAAAAAGGGAGTAACTATTAGTTACTCAAAGTACTTCAGCATAAATATAAATCAAGCAAATAGAGCCACAGTCTGCTCGTCCTATCAAGTGGATCTATTTAATACAAATTAACTAAATAATTTATAGATATATTATTAACCTAAGATAATTTTCCAAGATCATATAAATATTTCTTTTACAGCCATGCTCACAGAGTATTATTATATTAATGCAAGTAAACAAAGAATTAAATAATTTGCAGTAAGACATTGTAAGCATCAGATAACAAAAAAAAAGGGCTGTTTAACAACTCATATATATTAAGTTAGGGTTTAAAAGCCTATAAGTATAAAACATTAACTGAATAATGGAATCGAGGGTTTCCAATCCCGTATTCCAAGTTATCTCTCAACTTTATATTTACACAGTAAAAACTGAGAGAAAGACTACTGAAGCCACGACTTCTACAAAGTTAAAAAAAAAACAGTTTTAATATACAATGACGGCCAGAGCTAGAGCGCCTGCATGCAGCTCAAGGGTCTCTTATAACTATGAGAATAAGCCACAGTATGAAGTAATAAATAAACAAAAACCCTAAAGGAAGCAGTTCATGACAACATAACCCATTTTTGTTCCAGATGGACCAAGTAAGAGGAACGACCATGGTTAAAAACCAGGCTTACCCGTAAAACCTGAACTGATGTCGAAATATTGCACTGCTGAGTAGCAGAAGGGTTCGACCTGTAATAAGAAGGGTTCATTTAAAAATCTGTTAGAACTAACCCTATTTTTACTCTCAAAACAATTTAAAGAACAAAGAAGGACTGACAGTCCTCTTACTTAGTTTTCTTTTGGAAAGCACGACCACCACCGAACTGGGTATCCACCACGAACGCAAGCAAGAAACCGTCTGCAGAAGGGAGAATAGGGTTAGCAATGCAGCATACACCCAAGCGCTGTCCCAAGGAGCAATACATCGGTACTCACAGAAAAGGAAGGCATTTACAGGTAAGGGTTTGGTCATAGGAACGATGAGGGAGAAAACCCCGAGGACTTCAACAATAAACCTTGTAAAGCATAGGACAGTAATACAAACTCCTCTTTACAAATGGTGGTCAAACATTCACGAAGAAACAAGATTTGGAAGGTTACCACAGAGCAAGGTTTCGATGGTGTTCGTGAGCTTTTGCAGCAGAACGAGGAACGCCCGAAGGCGGTGGAAGAATGGCGTGTAGGGTTGAACTTCGGCCTTTTAACAATCCAATGCATAGTGCAGGAATGGCCACATTACCATGTAAATTATTTTACACAATGTGGGTAGTTTCATATAGTTCCATTAATTCCAGCGTTTCCAAAATGATTTCAATCATTTGACATATCCAAAGTTACACAAAAGTGCATGGTAAACATAGTATTGGAACCTATATAATCATGTCAAATAAAGACTTGTTAGTAATCATCAAGGGCATGAGAACACCTACGACCTTATGATTATGCTTATGGTTCATATTACAAAGTATATTCTTCACTTATCATAACTAAAACTCGTTGCATATTTCCTTTCCATGCTACAACGTTATCATTAACATTTAATTAGAAAAATGACAAAGGGGTCATCTAAAGTATGAGTTAAGAGAAGAAAAGTATTAATTCTCGTTAGTGATAATATTACTTACATGTAGCCACCTTGGAACGTATCACGATGCCTGTTATTGCTACATGTTATATTACATTATCACTCCTACGATGCAATAAAATGATAGCATTATGTTCATCGTGGGTACAACTAATAATAAGGGCAAGACCCTTGTAACATATATTGGTATTTAAGAAAACCCTTGATTTTAATCAACACCATATTTAGAGTGGTAAATACAATAACACCGTTTCATTTACAAACTTGAAATGTCTAAGGTAAAGATTTAAAGAGTTCTCCTTAGAGAAGACTTTAAACTTAAATTGTCATGGACTTGTTTATGAACCATTCATCCGAGTGAATGACCACTTTGAATTTGATCATTTTACAGTCTTAATAGAATATGTTTATGATATGATTATTAGGGTGGAGGTTTTATAATTTTGGTTAAGTAAGATTGTTATTTTTTTTACAAGTATTTCCCCAACAATTATATTGTAATTATAGAGTATATTATTGGTACACTTTAAAGAGATTGTAAATTCAACCATAATAACTATGGTACTATAAGGTTAGCCTTTATGGTTTTGCCATAGTTATCTAAGTTGGATAAGAGATGACAAGAGGAAATGACAACTAAATAGTTTGATGAGTGCACCATCTGGATTAATGTTCTGAAACTTAGAATTCTATCACATAGGGAGGTGAAGTCATTTAAGAGAAAGTTTATCAAAGTAAGGGCTAGACCTTGAAACTTGTACAAATCAGTGGTAATGTATATAAGACCTGGTGCGACAGTACAGGTTTATTCTTATCTTTGAATAGTTTATTTTTTTGGTAGTAGAAAGTTGTAAACCCTCTTCTTTATACACTTTACGAAATAAGAGTATTCATGTTTTCTTAAACATAAACTTTTGAATTTTGTATCCTACTTGTAAACAATCCTTTTCAAAGACCTTTTGACACTGATAACTATGATAGATATCAAACAGTTCAGTGATCATAGGAAGTATAAATGAATAATAGATAATGAATTTACCTCAGAAGGCATTGATATGTGCTTAGCTACTGAATTTACTGAACTTCGAATTGCAAACAAACTTGTACTTAAAGACTTTAGAATTTTTCTTGCAGCAGCCAAATCTCTTTACCTGTAATCTGTAAAGAAAGAAGAAACTTTCTGCATTAGCTCGAAAGCTAAGTAAGCCTAGTTTTTGCATGACAGTCTCCCCTTATGGTCGCAAAAAGAACAAAATCAGTAATCTAAAAAGAACTGTTCTACTGCTAATCATAACCAGCAATTAACGAATTTTGATAATAGTTAACTAATCAAACATTTAGTGACTGCATTTATTAAAATTATATGCATTTGAAAAATTTTAAATTTTTCAGAAAATTTGGGGTTTTGATAGTCCTAGTGACATTATATTGCTTACAATTGTGATTATTACGATGTTATTATAGTGACGAGGTCCTACAACAATTATTATCTACATGACATAGATTCATTACTTATGTGCTACTTATTTACTATGGTATAAATGTTTTAGTGACATGTTCATGTCCTAACGTATTTTTTATTATATGTTTATTTTAAAGTTGGTAATACTTTTTATAAAAAAGTTGGAAAAAAATAATATTCCATGGCATATTTCATATGCCATGGTCTTAGGGCTTAAAGCATAAGATATTTTGTCACATCCCCGGTTTTGACCCTATTTGCATGATGTATATAATGTAATTAATCGTGGTGAGGAGCTAAAGGCAAAAGCCCGACCATCGATTTGTGTGTGTATGTTTCGGCAATCGGTATAGTTGCCGATGGTATGTCGTGCTAGTTGGCACATTATCATTCGGCATCATGTAAACACGCACATCAAATAAAATAAAACCACAACCAGCTGCGGTAGTGCAACGTTGAATGAAAAGGGCATGATTCCAAAGGATAAGGGGTGGGGGATGTCAAACCTTGGTCTGTGGGGGAAAAACCCATGTTCTACCACCTTGTTGATTTGTCACCTTTCTTGTCTCACCCAACCTTTCCCTGCTATTTGGGACTGTGTATAGTTGCCATCATTGGCACTGTGAGTTGTGGTTGCCGATTTCCACATTCGTTGGCTGAGTCTCCCTTGGTTATGCCGGGAGTGTTGTTTCCTATTCACTATGGGTTGTGAATTGTTGCCATTATTCATTGGTTGATTGGGCTGTTGTTGTTCCCCTGGTCGGGGTGTTGTTGCTGAGTTTTTTTGGCCACGTTAGGGCCAAGAACAACTCTGTGTTGTCCATTGGTCTTGAGCTATGTTCATCCGTGGTTTGGGGCTGTCCCTAGTTGTTCTGCTTCTTCACAGAGCTATGAAGGGATTGTTTTGCTACTGGTATGCAGTGGTTGAACCTTGGACTATGCTAGCTTGGTCGATCTGTTGATGGCCTGATAAACCTAGCTGTGTCGGTTTGTTGTTTTGTGTCCCCTTGGCTATGTGTAAGCCTACAATTACCCGTATCCTTGGAGGAATCATGCCCAGCTCAGGGGTGGCAGCGTTGCTGAGAGATTGATGAGCACGCTGGCCTATGGTTGGGTGGAACATTGCAGTGACATAGTTGGTTGCAGGCAAGTTCATCATTGAAAGATAAGTGATGCCGGTTATTCCATCTCTGCAATTTATATATTGATGTCAAATGACTAATAATGAACATGTGAATGCTGGAAATGTATGTGTGTTGCTTCCGCTGTATGTTGATTCATTCTGCATCTGTGTATGCTTGTAAGTTTTAATTCCAGCATCGATTTCTTTTGATTATTTTCATGGGGCGGTTTTCCTGGCTGTACTTGGTGTTCGTCGCGTCCTCTTCACCAGTCTAAGGGATGGGGACGTGAAATATTTGATGCACATGGTATTAGCCTTAAATGATAAGGTATTCGATGCATGTAATAGTTTAAAGCTTAAGTTGATTTGGAGTGGCAAGTTTACAATATAGTCCATAGACTATACAACTTTGCGTCTAGTGTGCATTAATGGTGGCTAGGGTGGCACTTTCAATGTGCCTTTGGAAGAGAGGAAACAACGCTTAGGGATTGGCCCAAGCCCAAGAATTAGTATGGTCATTTCGCATCATTTATGCTTGCTCTTTGCTCCAGTTCAGTATGGAGGAAACGATTTCGATGGCTTAACAAACATGAATGATCATGGTTTGGTTTCACAGCATCATTTGCTTATTTTAACTTGTTTAACATATCATACTTCTCATCATGGCCATCCTTCTTTGCTTGCAGGTTACATGGGTGGCGAGGGAAAACGTGGATCATCTCTTGGGGCAAGGCCATAAGTAAATCCATACCCTTATGGTAATCCTGATGCATAAGTATTCACTTGTCACCTCTTGGATTTGTGGTTATGACTGAGTTTTCATTCATTGATGGTTGAGTTTGCTTGAGTCTGGTTCCAATGGATTCGTTTTGGTTTTGGGATTTTGACTGTAACTTAAAGGAACTTTGCATTTGGAATGCTATACACATTACGTTTTTATTAGTTGGGGTTTTTCATTTCACCGTTGGGCCTGAATCATTTAGATGTAAATGAATTTATTAATGGCACTCTGTGTATCGAAAGAGGAATGGGTAACACCTTGACAGGATTTGTGCATTTTGTATTTAATGTTTTGGTTATGGTAATGGCCATGGGAAGCACCATTTCTTGCAATGGTGCAAGGCCGTAAGCAAATGACAGTGTAACTTTTCAATGGATTATAACTAATGGGTTTATGAATATATGTGGCATTTGATTTTTGGGTTTATTAGTCTTTGTGGACTCTATGAATTCACTTTCGTTATTTACTTTGGTTGTAAGGATGACAAAGGTTTCCAGCGTATGGCCTGGGGCCATGCCATGAATGGAATTTGGCACTCACCATTGCACCTACGATAGCGTAAATGGGTGCAAATTTACTATTTATAATTATGATGCATTGATGAAAAGTGAGGGCGAATGTGGGTATACCATTCGTTTGAAAGCGTTGCTATTGGTTATTTTTTGACATGGTTTTATAGTAGTTTAATTTACTGTGTGGTTAAGTATGAGGCCAAGGGCCATAGGTGACTACGTGTATAAATTGTAATCGGTCTTATGACCTCTGTGTAAATAGTTGATTATTAGACTCACGGCCTAGATGTAAGTCGTGTAGCATGGCCTGTAAATAAAACTGACTCTATTGGATTGGATCCTAGGTCATGTAAAGTGGTGAGGGTTTGTACATATGGATACAATTTGGGCTTAAGTTCCCATAGGATTCGATCATGTGACCTCTATACAATTTTCTTGGGTATTTTCAATGATTACTGTGTATTTAATAATCTCATGGTTTTATTACATTGGACATTGTATTTATGGTATGCAATTTCTATAATGTTAATTCATAATGTTAGAGGTTTTGATTTGTCTATTTATGCAGTGGTTTTATAATGTTGATAATAGCATTAGCGCTTATGCTTTGTAGATGTAGCTAGTATTAATGTTATAATTCATGGACCATTTTTACGGTCTCAATACTTGGAATTTTAATGGATTTATGATATTTATTTAGTTAATGAAAAGTGATAATGTTTATCTTGATTATTAGCACGAGTTTATTTATACAGACCCAGAGAGGTATTCGCTCATTTTTATCCTAGCGTTGTTACTTTAGAATTTATTGTTATTCTGATATAAAGAATGTTGTGTTTATAATATTGTTAAATTAGTATTTATAGTTTTGTTTTATACCTAGTATAATATATATAAAGTATTTACTAGATTCTATTTATTATATCAGTTTATTAAAATCTATAATTAATTTTGTTTAAATTTTGACTTGAAACTAGCATTTACTTCTAAACAAAGCTCTACTGGCAATATGTAATCTATTAGTAAGGTTTCTAGAAAAAATAAAGTAATGGCATTGTTTTTAGAAGTAAAACCTAAGTTTTAAAAGAACAAAGTTGAGGATGTAAAATAGAATATAGAAGTAATATAGAAAGAACCAAAACCATGGATAAATCTTTGAACAAAAATTAAATTACAGAAGTAAAACTTGAAAGAACAAAACCTTTGATAATTCTAGCACATGAAATAAATTACAGCCTAGGGTTTATAATTTAATATGTAAACCCTAAAAGAATTTGACAAGGAAAAAAAATATCACATAGGGTTAGAACATATAATATAATCACTTGCATAATCTAGCTAGTAGTTATTCTAGGAAATGAAACAGGCAATCCAAAACCTCATACCTGAAAAGTGAAGCTCCTCTAATGGCTGAAACTTACACACTCAAATACCCAACATTAACAATTTACAATAGATACGACCTCTGTATAGATGACTGAATCACTTGGGAACTACCACGTTCCATCCAACCATGACCTGGAACCCTTCCTGGTTTTAATCTAGATCCCCCCTGAGTTGGTTCCAACATGCAAGTAGCCTAGAGTACTTAAGGTGGGGCTTCCCTAATTAGTATCAAGTCTCAATCAGTTCTCCTCCTTCCTCTCAGGGAAATGTTCTCCAATAACTCTCTTGAGAATAAGTAGGCATAATAATGACTCCAAAAGTATGGATCAGATCCCCAAGCCTCTCCTTGGCTTGGGACTTTATAGATAGACTTTTTAGTCAAAGGGGCAGTTAAATCAAGAATCACTTCATTTCTTGATTTAACCCTTTTTATTTAATTTAATACTTTTAATATTTTAACTTAGGAACTTTCAACTAGTTCCTAACTGTACTTTTATAGGATTTATAATATTTAATCTTTATCTTAGTAATAATAATAATAGATGGAACTTTTCCTTCTTTCTTACATTATTAATATTATTACTAGGTGTACTCTTTATACATACTCTGTATAAAATATATATAATATATTATTTGGTAACATTTGTCTTAGGGTATCACATATTGTGATCCCTAGACGTACGACACTTTATTCATTAAGGTCATTAGGTAGATGGTTAAGTCTACTAGGCTGGGTAACTCTAAACATCCTTGCATGTTGGAATCCCTCATATAACATGGCAGTTCATCAGTACTTGTTATAAGTACTCATGTGCTTCAGGGTCCACTCCCAACACAAGAAAACACACACACACACACACACACACACACACACACACATATTATATGCAATTGGCTTATGCCCAGTATATCAAACAAATTATCATGTTCATATGGAATGTGGTTTTCAACCTAGTATATCAAAATAAATCATCAAGGTAACATCATAATCAATGGGCTCATGCCCATAAGTGTTAGCTCTAAAATTTGGGATATTACATCCTTCCTTGCTTAGAACAAAACCGTCCCTGGTGTTCTAAGGACTCAGAATGAGATCATGAAACAAGGTGGGGTAAGCCTTTGTCATTTTGGCCTCATTCTCCCAAGTAGCCTCATTAGCTTCGAAGTGATTCGATTTCACTTTCAACTGGACTATGATGTGCTTCCTGAGTTGCACCTCTATTTTGTCCAATATATGAAGAGGTTCAGGAGTAAACTCTCCTTCAGGTTCCACATGTAATAAGGACCAATCAACCATATGTTTAGTATCATAAACATATTTCTTTAATAATGATGCATGGAAAACATTATGGACTCTTATGTACATAGGTAACAGTAGTTCATATGCCAATGGCCCTCTCTTGGCCAATATTTCAAAATGTCTACAAACGTTAGGTGCTAACTTACCGCACCTTCCCAAGCTCAACGAGCTTTGTTTTGTTTTTACTTTCAAGTAGACATGGTCACCTATTTTATAATATTTATCTTTTCTTTTCTTATCCGCGTAACTTTTCTGGTGGGCCTGTGCTTCTTTAAGGTTAACCTGGACCTTGGTAACCAACTATTCCAAGTCCTTTAATAAATCAGGCCCTAACATGAATCGATCAACTGGGATATCCCAAGTAATTGGTGTTCTACACTCATGGGTCTTCACTTAGTGAAACCATGTCATAGCGCCTTCATTCATGGGATATTAAATAATACCCCTAATTTCACTAGATATTGATAATTACTTACAAAAATCCTTTTGTTAAGCCCCCCTCCCAATACATATTTCCAATTAAAAAACCCATATTTTTACAATATATTCCCTATTTTTACTAGAATCCTCTTTTTATACCCCCCAATACCTATAAACCCCCTGTACACTATTCCCTACCCCCCAATACCTACAATATATTGAACTTATTTTTCACATTTAAAACCCCCCCTTTATGAATGAACGTGATAAGATATTGCTCAACAAGGTGAATCCGCCGTGTCTACACTTCCATCCATCGAGCACCTCAAAAGGGACTCATCTTGGCGGAAGTCTGGTAACCATTGTTATACGCAAATTCTACAAGATGCATGAAGTCTTCCCACTTGGTGGGGTTGTTCATGACATACATCCTAAGCATGTCCTCAACAATATGGTTTACCCTTTTTGTTTTCTCATCTATCTGTAGATGATAAGCAGTACTAAACTTCAACTACATTTCTAATCTAGAGAATAAAGATCTCCAAACGTTTTTGGTAAACTTTGTATCTAGATCCGAGATGATTGCCTTGGGTATCCTGTGCAATATAAATATCTCCTTCAAGAAGATATCAGCAATGTGTACTTCCTTGTAGGTCGACTTCAGTGGAATGAAGTGTGTCGATTTTGACAATTTGTCAACCACTACAAAGATAGAATCATTGTGTTTCTTACTTTTTGGTAGAACGGTGATAAAATACATACTAATGACTTCTCACTTCCATTTTGGAATGGGTAGTGGCTGCAACAATCCTGAAGGATGGTGATTCTCATCTTTGACCAGCTGACATTCCTGACATTTTGTGATAAACAATGCAATGTTAGCCTTTCACTTAGGGCAGAAAAAGTGTCTCTTAATATCATATATCATGTTTTGATATCCCAAATGCCCCGAGTAGGGTGTCTGATGAAATTTTGTGAGGATGCCAGACTGAATGTCCCTTCCTCTAGAACGTACAATCTCTATTTGGACCACAACAATCCTATTGCATCTACCTTGTACTCTTTTTTTATTGAAACAAACTGTCCTCTTGGACTTTTTTGAGGATTTCTACATAGAAGGGGTCAACTCTATTGGTCGTTCTAATACTCTTGTGCAAATTCAGATCTGTTTAACTTAATATCACCTCATATATCATATGAGTTCATCGAATCAAAGCATCATCAATATTGTTGTCTTTTCCCTTAATATGGTTTATCTCGAAATGGTATTCAATAAGGAAATCCAACCATCTAGATTGCCTAGCATTCAGATCTGGTTTCTTGAATAAATACTTCAAACTCAGATTGTCTATCTCTAGAAGGAATTTTCTTCCCATGAGGTAGCGCCTCCACATCTTCAATGCGTGAATGATGGCAGCTAACTCAAGATCATGTGTGGGGTAGTCTTCTCATGTTATTTTAACTTTCACGAATCATAACATATCACATATAAATTCTACAAGAGGACTCCTCCAAGTCCTTCTTTGCTTGCATTTGTGGAAACTACGAAATCCCCATTAGGATATGCAATTTGTAGTATAAGTGTGGCCATCAAAAGCTTCTTAAGCTTTTGAAAACTTTTTCCTTCTTCAGCAAGGTGGTCATGGGACAAGCTATTCTCAAGAAGTTCTCAATAAAATTTCAATAATATCTGGCTAATCCCAAAGAGGACCTAATGTTGGTGACACTAGTAGGGGAAGGCTAGTATTCTATGGCTCTAACATTTTCCATGTCCACAACTATCCCTGTCTCAGAGATAATGTGACCCAAGTACTGTATTTGTGGTTTGTAAAAATCACATTTACTAAACTTAGCAAAAGCTAGTGTTCTCTTAACACTTGTAGTACTATGTGAAGGTGTTATTCGTGTTCCTCTTTACTCTTAGAGTAAACTAGGATGTCGTCTATAAATACCAAAACAAATTTATCTATATATTTACTAAACATACTATACATCATACACATAATGTTCGTGGGTGCATTGGTTAACCTGAACGACATTACTACAAACTCGTACTGCATGTACCTTGTACGAAATGCAGTTTTGTGAATATCCTCCTAGTGAATTCATACCTAATGGTAACAGGATTGTAGCTCAATCTTTGAAAATATCTTGGCTCCTCCTACTTGATCGAACAAGTCATTGATCCTAGGGAGTGGGTATTGATTCTTGATAGTCATCTTGTTAAGCTGACGGTAATCGATGCACATATACATCGTACCATCCTTCTTCTTTACAAACAATATCAATGCTCCCCAAGGGGACACACTTGGTCAGATATATCTTTTCTCAATCAATTAATGCAACTTCAGTTTAAGTTCCACCAACTTTGGTGCACTCATGCGGTAAGGGGATTTTGAAGTCGGAACTGATCCTGGTGTCAGTTCTATGGAAAAGTATCGATCTCATTTTAGAGGTAATCCAGGGATTTCATTAGGAAATACATCCTTGAATTCTACAACAAGGGGAAAGTCCTCTATTCGTTGTTCTCTCTCAGCCTCTATGTCTTGAATATTTATTGCAAATAATTTGCAGCCATTTCTAATGCACTTCCTTGCTTGAAAGGAAGATTTATGCCTTACTGAAACTTTATTTGGTACACCTTGAATCTTCACTGGATTCCCTTGTCTATATGTCCACAATATTGACTTGTGTAAGCAATTGAGCATTACATAGTGTTGTTCCAACCAGACCATGCCGATATGTATGTCATATGATCCTAAAGGTAGGATGTTCAGGTTTACTTTCGTAGGATAACCATTTAGGTTTACCTCATAGTCTTTAACTATTTCCAAAAAAATTCATTTGGTACCTGTGGCTAACTCTACAAGTCAAGGTTTATCATGCTTAACTTTGCCTAGTTTGCATACTTCAACAATTTTAGGTGATACATAGCTCCCGCAAGCACTGGGGTCAATCAGTATTGAAATATAAGTTGTAATATCCCGAATTTTGGGCCTAACACTTATAGGCATGTGCCTATTGATTATGATGATTATCTTGATGTTTTATATTTATACTAGGTCATAGACCCCACCGCATATGAACATGATGATTTGTTTATATATTGGGCGTAATCCAATTATTAATGATATATATATATTGTGTTGGGCGTGGAACCTGAAACACATGATTTATGAGATGTTTTGTGTTGATTGGAAAGCACTGGAGTATTGGAGTGATTGATGTATTGTGTTGAGTGGGAAGCTCTGGAGCATAGAATCATTTTCCATTGTATCCCTAGGTGTATCATACAAGTACATCCTAGCATTAGTCATTAAAGGAAATTTCAATATAAAATGGGCCTTCCAAAAATAATATAAATTCCATGTCATCATGTATTAGCCAATCAAAATGCTTTAAAATTAAAAAAGGGAGCACCTCTTAAACAATTTTTTAATATAAATTTGGGGATATGTATCATAAAAAACTACCTTTTTTGTTTGTATTTTTGACATATCTCCCTTTGTTTTTACTCAAATTTCAATCGAGAGAGCTCGTTGGATGCGGAATTAAATTTAGCATCCAACGAGTACCCACTTGACATACTTTTGATGTGACCCACTACCACAAAAACAAGAAATACCTGAAAAAATGTGATGGTGATGTCATAGGGAGATATGTCGAAAATACGAACAAAAAAGTATTTTTTTTTATTTTCTTCCTCCAAAATTAATAAATATTATTTTATTATTTTAACTATTATTTTATTAATTTTCTTTAGGAGGCCCATTTTGAGTTGAATTTTCCTCTAATGGTTAAGCGAGGAGCTCTGGAATTGTATTAAATTGTAACTTTATGTTAAATAGTTGAGTATGGGCTCTGGTAAGCGCTAGGGGTTACTGAAAATAATTTAATAGCTTTCAAGTGAAAATGACTCAAGAAAAATATTGATCTCATCATACTTATTTATAGGTGATTAAACGAAATTTCAAATTTATATATTCTCATCAAAGTACTGAAGCACTACCACGTTATATGAGGGAAATCCAACATGTAAGGATGTTTAGAGTTTCCTAGCCTAGTAGACCTAAACCATCTACGTACTTGACCTTAATAAAGAAGTATCATTTAGTCTAGGTATCATGGTATATGATGCCCAAAGACAAGTCTTAACAAGTCATATATTATTATGTACTTTATACATGGTATGTATAAAGAGTCAAATATAATTATAATATTAATGATGAAAGAGAAAGAAAAGCTCCATCCAATTATTATTTATTATGTAAAGATAATAAATAGTCCAAAACCTGAAAATTCTAATTAGGAACTAGTAGAAAGTTCCTAAGTTAAAATATTAATAATTACCCAAATTAATTGAAAATGGTTAAATCAAGATACCAAGATTTATTGATTTAAGTGTCCCTTTGATTAAAAAGTTTGTCTATAAAGACTCAAGCCAATGAAAGGCTTAGGGGTTTTGATCTATCATTAGAGAAGACATTTTTCTTCCTATTTTCTCTCAAGAAAATTCTTGGAGAACACTTTCGTGGAAGGAAAAAGGAGAGTTGATCCAGATCTTATATACCAGATAGGAACCCTACCTTAGGAGCTCTAATATATTTGCATGTTGGAGTCTAGCTTGGGGGGATCTGGATTAAAACTAGGAACGACTCCGGGTCATGGTTGCTTGGAACGTGGTAGTTCCCAAGTAATTTGGTCATCAAACCAGAGGTCATATCTATCTTAAATTGTTAATGCTGGTTATTTAAAGTGTGCAGGTTTAACCATTAACAAAGCTTCAATTTTAGATAGTTTGCATCTTAAAGTATTAACCCTATGCTGTAAGTGATTTCCTATATCAGGTTATTTAGGGTTTATGTATTGATTTATTTCAGGAAGTACATTTATTTACTAATGTTCATAAAGGGTTCTACACCCTAGTTTAATTTCTGTAAGCAGTATTACTGATAAAACTGGGTTATATACAAACTAGGTTATTTCAGACCTACTATTATTGTTCAATTAATCTTTATATACTCTACTAACATGTTCCATTTGTTAGTAGAGACATGTTATAGATTAAATAGATTAATCTTAGAAATAAGATTTAAATACATAAACTGACAAACTAGATAACCTAAGGTAATATCTACAAACTGAACTATTATATATATATATATATATGAAGACATCATACATAAACAAATCTGAAAGATATCTCTACATTTAAATTCAATATAAATAAACCATTAAAACCTTTCAAGGTCTGTCTCATTGAATACAAACTAAATAGTAAATCATTCCATCCAACAACAACATTATAATTGAAGGAGCAAGAAGTGCCGTGAGCATCCTTTGGTCCAAGATTCACATCTCTATTCACATATATAAAACCCACAGTCCTAACTAAACCATATCATAACCACATGCATAAATCTTTAAAGGCCTCTCATAACTATTGATTATAAATTAACCAAGTGAACAATTAAAACAATTAAAGAACTCTGCCATTATAAATAGAGGTCATGATAATGACCCTGTGGGTTCACAAACCAAGTCGTAGGACTCCATAAACAACCATATCATTTATGCATCAACAATAAGAAAAATTAAATTAACATGCATCTCATTCCATATAATGAATTAAACAAATATATCATTACACAGGAATCGTTTCTTGTATTAAATGATATCGAAATCATATTACAGTCAAAATAATTACAATGGGGACAAGAATCGAACCTTGTGGGCATACAATCCCAACCCTCATCCATATCAAATATACAACTCATTACAACAACCACGAATAGGGTTCCAGCCCTATGGGTGTTGGGTACAATGCCATGCTATACATTAGAGTATGCAAGCTACTTTTAATAAGATCAACGCTATTAAAATCACAACCCAACATATACACTACAACAAGGTCGTAAGACCTAGGTCTCTGTCTAATGTTGCAAGCATGACCTCTACCTTAAAACCATCTAAAATATCAGAGTCCCTTTTTAAAGTCTATCTACAGAAATGAAGGCCATTGTGGGATTGCACCTTGGATTATCCATATAATCCACATTATATACCAAACCCATGTAATCATTAAAACAATAAAACAATCATCTGAAGCTATGTGCAACATTCACCCAAGCCACGACATGGCAACTAAAATTACATAGTGTGTTTATAATCATTAGACTAACTCTGTAAACTATTTCATCCCACATGGTAAACAACGCAGTTTAAATAGTAATAAAATCTATTGGAGCTATCGTAGCCACTAAGGAAAAGGTTCAAGCCATTGACGACATGGCCTTACCCCACGTTGTCCATTATTATAACAAATATAAATACTCAACACACAGACCATAACCAAAGGCGTATGCCTGTTTATAACCATGATAATAAACCTTTAATGCAGAATGAATTCTATCCACACATAGTAAGCATAAAAACCATGGCCATTCACAAAATGAAGAGTGTTTACATTATGCACAGTAAATCCATAATCACATTCAAGACTACATAGGCATGCCAATGGGCTATGGCACCATTGCAGGAAATGGTGCACCCCATGGCTCAAAATCCCCAAATCCATTATGATGTACACAACCCAAAAAAATAAATACATAGAGCCTATGCGAATGTGAGTTTCCTCCACAGCAAAACCACCACACCATTAATTTAAAAACCCAATTCTGTTCATTACAAATCCCAAAGGTGAATTCAAAGCCCATAGAGAACCCCAAAACCAAATGGTGAAACACCATACAGATAGGATAAGGGAAAATAAGAATAAGATTGTTGGAAAGGCTTACCTTGCATTTTGCTCATGGTCAAACCCACGATAGAGCTTAAGCCATGATGCTCTCCCTCATACCATGGCACCTGCAACCAACTAGCGAAACCATGAGTTACAAGTTTGGGAATGATAGAAGTTTCAAAACAAAATGAAATAGCAATCAAGAAAACCCCAAGTGAAGCTTTCTTCCTAGTCTAGAGGTCGCCTCCATTCCCCCCGCGCAGAGCCAAGACCAAACCCCAATTGACAAGCGGAATGACCAAACCATCGTGAGCCAAGCCTAAGTTAGGACTGCCATGAAAACCAATGTGCATTAATGGCACCAGCTGGTTTCCAACATCAAAGCCAAAAACCCACCTTGCCATAGTTTGAAATCATTACCAAATGACGGTCTCCACTACCATGCAAAACATTCAACCCCAATGTATAAGGTTCAAACCATAAAATATGTCACCACCCCAAATCACATCACAAGGTTAACCTATTAAATCGTTTATATTATAACAAGGCTATGTTGGGTACTTATTTCATGTATAGCATGCACTAGTCCAAGGTTTATTCCAGAAGGAATACAACATATAAACCATAGGCTTAACTCCTTAACCCAATACAATGCAATTTCCCTAAGATTAATTCTTAGTGGACATGGCATATAAAACATGCCATGTTAATATTTAACCCCCTTAAAAATGAAAGGTCTAGTTATAAGCCAAGATCATAACCTGCACATACGAGAACATAAAGATGTTAATAATTTTAATAAAATAAACACATAACAATATTATATTAAGTATAAAAAGACGAAACATAAAACCATAAGGAAGTATAAGTAATGTACAGGAAATTTAGCTATGATAGATAAATTGATGAGAATAGCACTTACCATGTTATAAATATGAGTCGGTAAGGAATTGTAACAACAAGCAGTAGGTCCTTTAGGATCAATACATTCAGTACTCTTTAAACAAGACCTCATCACAAAGTATGAACTGCATATGAATAAAATAGGTGCCTTAGTTCAGAGAACTAAGTAAGTCTGTGAACAAGTAAACACCTTGTTGACTGGCATATGTGAGTATGCACGTAACGGGGAAGACAACCCAGACCGGGATCCTTAGAGTAGGTTCCAAGCTGTTTGGGATGGTTGTTTCCGATAGGTTTAAAGGCTCTGTTAGCCTGAAAGTTTAACTAAGTCTAAAAGATAAAACTAGAGCTATTGCTTTAGTTAATTAAATCTAATAAATACCTATGAATGTACAAATTAAACTAGTTAATGAATGTACAAATTAAACTAGTTAATCTGCTTACTAACAAATTAGTAATCTAATTAAATTAATCTATTAACCAAATCTATTTAATTAACTGAACTTATAAATAATCAAAAATTAATCAAACATGTTAAATGAGTTATAAAATTTGCATTATTAACAAATATACATTAATTACAAAAATTAGAAAATAACCTGAATGTGATATGAATATAAATATTTGATTCAATGGCTATTTTTCATAAAATAGTTTACAAGAAACAACTATTGATCTGTTCTAAACATTCCTATCCCAATCAGGAGCGATAAAACATTTAACCTGATAACAGATCTACCAATGAAACTATTGCATTAACAATCCTCAAAGTATTCAAAAGAAATTCTAAAATTAACAAGACCATACAATAGGAACATACACCACAAATGGCATGATGTCAAACATCAGTAAACCGAGGCCAGTACAAGTCGATAATTATAACATATATTTGCATAATTCTGAAAAGAGATCATAGCAAACATGAATAATATAGAAAAAATAAACAACAAGACTAAGCGATACACATATACAAAGTAGAAATACTGTAAATATATGTAAATATCACCAGTTTAACAATCTGTGGCTGATAACAGCAAACTGTCTTGAATCACAGGGAAATCAAACAGCAGTCTTGTCCCTTGTTTCTCCCAAATTATCAACCCCTCCTTTAGGAAAAAGCATTTCCAAAACCTTCAAGAAAAATCTCTTTAACTCTTTCTAACGCCCTCATGACTTACTGGACAGCAGCGTCTCCATTCTATTTGCAAATATCAGTTTTTCAAATAGAAACAAAATATCAGAGAAAACGTTCACTCTATTCTGCAGAGACTCCAACCCCACCTACAATCAAAGTCTTCTCTGCTTAAATAAACCACAATCAGAAGAAATCAAACCAAATTAAGCTCTGCACAGGCGAATTTCTGGAAAGAACCGTTTCTTTGCCGGCCGCAACTGCAAAAATCGTGCTCAAAGGATCCCTGAAATCTCCTAGAATCCATCATTTTCTGGTGAAATCATTTTCTGGTGAAATCCTTCTAAGTAACACTAAATGGGTCCGATCTCAAGAAAACCCATGTGGAGGATTTCTTAGATCTGCCTTCATTTGTTCACAATACAGCCTGGAAAAACGCCTGTCAGTTGAGAACGTGTTTTTAATAACTGGCTAAAATGAAGTTCATCTCCCGGCAGTTTCTCTGGAAATTTAAACTACTGCTCCTGATTTTATTAGAAATTATCATCATAGAAAATCAAATCAAAACCAAAGAA
The DNA here is from genome assembly GCA_001517045.1 of Pseudotsuga menziesii. Lineage (NCBI taxonomy): Eukaryota > Viridiplantae > Streptophyta > Pinopsida > Pinales > Pinaceae > Pseudotsuga > Pseudotsuga menziesii. The sequence goes on along the minus strand of LPNX010805827.1, from coordinate 743,042 downwards.
TCAGTATTTCATAATATCTGGCACGAGATCATGCATAAACCTAAACTTCAAAAAATAGCGTAACTATATGCTCCATATTTTATGAACTTGCATAAATCCAATCGCTCACATAAAAAGAGGAAAGACTTGTAAAAATAATATAATAAAAGAATAGAATTAAGAAAATAAAATCATCTCCCTTCCCCTCGTTCTCATGAAATTTGTTTGTAAAGCATTTACAACATGATCGTGGCATCCCGAATTAATCTCCCTCTATCATTTTTTTAAACAGAAATATATTTTATTGCTGAACACTAAAAACCAGCGTGATCCTGTGGAGAAAATCACTGTTATCACTTCATTTTTCTGACACCTCTTCATTGATCAGCATGCAGCATAAATAGGGTTTACTAACGAAATTGAAATCTTACGGCAGAAAATATGGCAATATCTTCCTTCCTCAAACTTAGTAATTTTGATTAATGGTATTATTACGAGGTGATTCTCATTAAAAATTTGAAGATATCACTGCAATCAAACAGCTTGGTAACTATTTTCTAACGTTCAGTTAGCAAGATTGTCTTCTAACGCTGGCGATCAGGTGAAAATGATCTCAATGGTTGGCATGAATCCAGGTGAAAATGATCTCAATGGTTGGCACGAATCGAGTTGTAAATTTTTTAAACCAAACATAACTAAATGTGAGAACATAATTTTGATCCACACGTGGCGTTGAATTCCAAAAATCAAAATGAGTTTATTCCTGCGTGTCAATGTTTTGATGATATTTATGGCATGATCTACTTTGAACTCGGAATGAAGCATTTTGAGTTTGCAATTTCATGTCGTGACAGACTTAGGTTGAAATAATCCAAGCCCCAATCGCTGTTATGTTTCTTTTTAACGTTGAATTAATCATGATCTTCCTTTAGTAACGAATATGTAACTTCTTCATTATATGGCTGTTTTCTTCTTTTTTAAAAATATGAAAAACAAATCCCATAACCCATAGCGTTAACTTTGACCTTTACATGCAATAATAAAGATGACATATGAGGACCGTTATAAAGATCAAGATCAAATAATGAGGTTGTGTTATGCGTAATTCGTAGTTTAAATGAAGAGCCTTAATAATTCGAATGGATTTTGGTAAGATGCCAAGAATATAATAATCAACCTTAAACCTTATCAGTATTCATGATAACAAAATCACATAATAAAATCAAATGATAAATATTTGGATAAGATTTCAAAATTAGTTTATGACAAATTATTAACATTTATCCACTCAAAATAATAATTTCAAAATAGTGATTTTGTCAACTAATCCATAGTTTGCAAAGGTTTCTTTTAAAAACATTGAATTTCATGTTTCAGTAGCTGCTGGAATGTCACCATTTTAGTAGCTGTCAATTCTTTAGTTTTGTTATATGAAATTCAAACATTTCATCAAAACAAAATACAATTTTGTTTGATGAAATAATGGTTTTTAAAGGCTGTTGGGTAGGGGCACAACACACCTTTACCTCTCAAACCGTCAAGGGAGAACAAGTCCTGCCACTCCACCCACTTTGTTTCCACAAACAAAGTTAAATTAGGACTTTATAAATAACAAGTAGGACTATGCAGAAAGGACGAAGCATTTAAATTCAATAATGACACATACGTGACAAATGTATAAACATAAGACTAAGGAGTAAACAGCAGTATGACATCTTAAGTAAAATACATTAATAATAATGATTGAAAGTAAATGACATAACGTAATAACAAGTTACGAGTAAACAGTGGTACATGAAGTGTACGATATAGTTCCGCAAGTCAATAATGTTTCGACTAGGTACTTTTTACTAGCCTATAATTATTTTTTTCAATTTTTGGAGACATTACAAGTGGTATCAGAGCCAAGTTTCAATACTAAGAGACCTATGGGCACACCAAGCACTTACTGGCAGGAAAATAAAGTATGATATTAAATTTGTTACTAATAGGAAATTTTTCTGTTATTTAATTTTTTTTGAAATTTCAGGAAAATTTTTCTGAACATTTCAGTTTATGAAGACTGAGGAAGATAACAACCGACAAGGAAGAATGAACACCCCTACCCCAGAAGGAGAATTGGTGGTGGAGTTTAATTCTGATATTTTGAATACTATACACAGTCTTCAAGTAGAATTGTGAAGTCTCAAAGAAGACAGTATGAATGGAAGAAAAGAACAGTAAGCTATAAATGAAGCGTTACTAAGAAATATGATGGGAGGAAGCCCACAGGGTAAAACTACCCAGTCCACAAACAGTTCCAAAAGATAACCTTACCATAAACGGGCTAGCATCCCAAGAGAAGGAGAAAAAGAGGAACATACCCCTAAAGCACTGAAAGGAGATCATCACAGTCCTTGCAGTGATTACTCTCTTTCTCCTCAAAGGAAGAAGCAAAGAAGAAATGATAGTCTTCAGGGGGAGTTTCAAAAAATAAGAGCCCCGACCTATAAAGGTGAAGTAAACACTAGGGAAAATACTGAAAAGTGGCTGCTGGGAATGATTAAGTATTTCCAGGTTCATAACTATTCAAGTGAGATGAAGGCTCATTTTGCCATCTATAACTTGAATGGTAAGGCTACCAGATGGTGGAGAGATTTAAAACACACCAAGAAAGATGAGATAAGTGAAATACATTGGGATACCTTCAAAAAAAAATTTCGATAGAAATATATGTCAGAAATGTTCTTTGACAGAAAAGTGAAAGAGTTTCATGAACTACACATGGGATCCATGACTATGGATGTGTTTATTAATAGATTTATAGATCTGTTGCATTATGTACCATACATCAAAGAAGAAAAGGTAAAGATCCAATAGTTTATGGGATGTATTCCTCCCAATTTTCGGGACAAGATTGAATTCGACATGCCTAAGACCTTGGATACCACACTGCATAAAGCTAGGCTCTGTTATGAGCATGGACAGCTAAGGCAGGAGAACATGAACAGAAACCTGGACAAGTCTAAAAACTTATCTGATAACCATAAACCTAGGTCCAACCCATAGCCATACAGAAAGCATAATAACAGCTTTCAAGAAATCTGAAACTTTAATAAATCTAGTACAAATCCCTATGTACCAACTGCGAATGTTAACAAGATAGTAGCTAGTTGAGCCAATGCTACCCCAGTACATATCAAGTGCTATAAATGTAGTGGGCCTCATTATTCCTGAGATTGTAAGAACAAGACTGGTGGGATATTGCATAACTTACAGTAAGAACCACCTATTGAGGACATATCTAGAACACCATGGATCTATGCAGCATTGGATGGCCAAGAGGCACACCATCAAGCTACAATGGTTGAAATAGAGGGTAAGATATTGAATGCTTCTATTTCAATACTTATTGATCTCGGTGCTTGTCAAAGCTATGTTTCGCCTAAAATTGTTGATGAATGTAAGCTAGGCAAAGTAAAACATGATAAACCTTGGCTAGTTTAGTTATCCATAGGTATGAAACAAAAAGTTTAGGAAGTTGTTAAAGAATGTGAGGTAAACCTGAATGGTTTTCCTATGAAAGTAAACCTGAACATCCTACCTTTAGGATCATACAATGTACTTATCGGCATGGATTGGTTGGAACAACACCATGTCATGATCGATTGTTTGCACAAGTCTATCTTGTGTACTGATAGCCTAGGGAACCAAGTGAAGGTTTAGGGCATTCCAAAGAAAGTTTCTGTAAAACAAATATCTTCCTTAGAAGCAAAGAAATGCGTCAGGAAGGGCTACAAGTTGTTACATCTGAGACATAGAGTCTGATAAAGAGCAACGCATAGAAGACTTCCCCATTCTTGAAGAATTCAGGGATGTGTTTCCTGAGGAAATCCCAGGATTACATTCGAAATGAGACCTAGACTTTTCCATCGAACTGACCCCCGGATCAGTTTCAACTTCCAAATCACGTTACTACATGAGTGCACCTGAGTTGGTGGAACTCAAACTATAGTTGCAAGAGTTTATAGAGAAAGGGTATATCCAACCTAATGTGTCTCGTTGGGGAGCACATATATTGTTTGTAAAGAAGAAGGATGGTACAATGTAGATGTGCATCGATTACTGTCAGTTGAACAAAATGACTATCAAGAACCATTATCCACTCCCTACGATCGATGAATTGTTCGATCAGGTGGGAGGATCCATAATATTTTCAAATATTGACATGCGATCTGGGTACCATAAGGTATGAATTCACAATGAGGATATTCACAAAACCTCCTTTCGTACAATGTACAGGCACTATGATTTTGTAGTGATGCCATTCAGGTTGACCAATGCACCCCAGAACTTTATGTGTATGATGAAAAACATATTCAGTATGTATCTGGATAAGTCCATATTGGTCTTTATAGATGAAATACTAGTTTATTCAAAGAATTAATAAGAACATGAAGGACACCCTTGCATAGTACTACAAGTGTTGAGAGAACACCAGCTTTACTCTAAGTTTAGTAAATGTGATTGTTACAAACAACAGATACAGTATTTAGGTCACATTATCTTCAAGACAGGGATAACTATGGACCCAGAAAAGATTAAATCCATAAAGGATTTGCCTACCCCTACTAGTGTCACTAACATTAGGTCATTTTTGGGATTAGCTGGATATTATCAAAAGTTCATTGCAAACTTCTCGAGAATCACTTTCCCTATGACCCCCTTGCTGAAGAAAGCAAGTAAGTTTATATGGACCGATAAGTGTGAAGAATTTTTTCAAAAGCTTACGTAGCTTTTGATGATAGCACCAATGTTACAAATTGCAGATGACGATGGGGATTTCATTATTTACATGGATGCAATCAAGGAAGGACTTGGAGGAGTCCTCTTGGAGAATGATCACATGATTTTTTATGAATTGCGAAAGTTAAAAGAGCATGATCAAAATTACCCTATGCATGATCTTTAGTTAGATGCCATCATCAATGCTTTGAGGATGTGGAGGAACTACCTCATGGGAAGGAAGTTCCTTCTGAAGAAAAACAATATGAGTCTGAAGTATTTATTTGATCAACTGGATCTGAATGTGATTAAAGCCATATGGTTGGATTTCCTCAACGAGTACCATTTCGAACTAAAGCACATTAAGGGCAAAGAGAATAAGGTTACTGATGCTTTGAGCCGACGAACTCATATGATTTATGAGGTGACCTTGAATCAAACCGATGTAGATTTGCATGAGAGGATTAGAGAGGCCAATAAAGTTGACCCCTTCTATGTGGAAATCATCAAGAAACTCCAGTAGGATAAGTTGTTTCAACAAAAAAAGGAATACAAGGTAGACTAATTCGAATTGCTATGGTCCAAGGATCACTTGTATGTTCCAGAAGGAGGGGACCCTTGATATAGCATCCTCACGGAATTTCATCGGGCACCTGGGATATCAAAAAATGATATCCACTATCAAGAGACACTTTTTCTGCCCTAAGTTAAAGGTCGACATTGCAATGTTTATTGCAAAATGTCAGGAATGTCAGCTATTTAAAGCTGAGCATTAGCATCCTGCGGGATTTCTACAACCATTACCCATTCTAGAATGGAAGTGGGAGGTCATTAGTATGGATTTCATCACTAGTTTACCGACAAGTAAGAAGTAAAATAATTTTATTTTTGTGGTCATCGACAAGTTGTTGAAAGCAGTACACTTCATTCCTATGAATTCAACCTACAAATCCATGAACATTGTTGATATCTTCTTAAAAGAGTTATTTAGATTGCAAGGGATACCCAAACCGATTATATCGGATTGAGATGTTAAGTTTATAGGAAACTTTTGGAGATCTTTAGCACTACATATCACCCACATACAAACGAGAAGATAGAAAGAGTAAACTAGATTGTTGAGGACATGCTTCGAATGTATGTCATGAACAAACCCATGAAATGGGAGGATTACCTACACCTCGCAGAGTTTGCATATAACAATGGTTATTAGACTTCCTCCAAGATAAGCCCCTTTGAGGTACTCTATGGAAAAAAGTGTAGAACACCGGTTACTTGAGATAGGCCGGTGGATCGGCTCATGTTAGGGCCTGATTTTTTGATAGACTTGGAACAGTTGGTTACCAAGGTCCATGTGAATCTTAAAGAAGCATAAGACCATCAGAAAAGTTACACTGATCGAAAAACAAAGGATAAGGTCTTTCAAATAGGCGATCATGTTTAATTAAAATTAAAAGGAAAATGAAGCTCATTGAGCTTGGGTAGCTGCGGTAAGTTAGCACCTAGATTTTGTGAACCTTTTGAATTACTGGCCAAGAAATGGCTAGTGGCATATGAACTAGTGTTACCTACACATGTAAGAGTCCATAATGTCTTCCATGCATCTTTGTTAAAGAAATATGTTTATGATACTAAAATTTTTGTTGATTGTTCCTTGTTACAGGTGGAACCCAAAGGGGAGTTTTCCCCTAATCCTACTCATATACTGAATAAGAGAGAGGTGCAGCTTCAGAAGCACATTGTATTCCAGTTGAAAGTGCAATGGAAGCACTTTGAGGCTGATGAGGCTAGTTGGGAGAATGAAGCCAAAATGAGAAAGGCTTACCCCGCCTTATTTCATGATGTCATTCTGAGTCCCTTGAACACCAGGGATGGTGTTGTTCTAAGTGAGGAGGGATTTAATATCCTAAATTTTGGACCTAACACTTATAGGCATGTGCCTATTGATTATGATGATTATCTTGATGTTTTATTTTTATACTGGGTCAAAGACCCCACTGCATATGAACATGATGATTTCATTTATATATTGGGCGTAAGCCAATTATTAATGATATACATATATGTGTGTGTGTGTGTGTGTGTGTGCTTGTTGTGTTGGGCGTGGACCCTGAAGCACATTATTTATGAGATGTTCTGTGTTGAGCGGGAAGCTCTGGAGCACATGAGTGGTTACCTTTGTGTTGAGCGAGAAGATCTAGAACACATGGAAAGATAATTGGAATTGTTGGGTATAAGCCTGGAGCCTTCCATGTTGATGTTGAGCATAATCTATGGAGCATCAGATCCTTGGCCATTATATCCCTAGGTGTATCGTACAAGTACATCCTAACATTAGTGTTGAGTGAGGAGCTCTGGAATTGCACTGAATTGTAACTTCCTCTTAAAACGTTGAGTATGGGCTCTGGTAAGCGCCAAGGACTACTGAAAAGAATTTAATAACTTTCAAGTGAAAACAACTTGAGAAAAATATTGATCTCATCATACTTCTTCATAAGTGATTAAATGAAATTTTGAATTTTTGTATTCTCACTAAAGTACAAAAGATCTACCACATTATAGGAGCGAAATCCAACATGCAAGGATGTTTAGAGATGCCTAGCCTAGTAGACCTAAACCATCTACCTACTTGACCTTAATGAAGAAGTGTCATTTATTCTAGGGATCATGGTATATGATTCCTAAAGACAAGTGTTAACAAGTGATATATTATTATGTACTTTATACATGGTATGTATAAAGAGTTGAATAGAATTATAATATTAATGTTGAAAGATAAAGAAAAAATCCATCCAATTATTATTTATTATGTAAATATAATAAATAGTCCAAAATTTGAAAAGTCTAATTAGGAACTAGCAGAAAGTTCCTAAGCTAAAATTTTAATAATTACCCAAAGTAATTGAAAAGGGTTAAATCAAGAAACCAAGGTTTCTTGATTTAACTGTCCATTTGACTTAAAATTCGGTCTATAAAGACTCAAGCCAAAGAGAGACTTGGGGGTTCTGATCTATCATTAGAGGAGACATTTTTCTGCCTATTTTCTCTCAAGTAAATTCTTTGAGAAAAATTTCCTAGAAGGAAAAAGGAGAACTGATCCAGATTTGATATACCATATAGAAAACCCTACCTTATGAACTCTAAACTACTTGAATGTTGGAGTCCAGCTCGAGGGGATCTGGATTAAAATCAAGAACGGTTCTGGGTCATGGTTGGGTGGAACGTGGTAGTTCCCAAGTTATTTGGTAATCAAAACAGAGGTTGGATCTATCTTAAATTGTTAATACTGGTTATTTAAAGTTTGCAAGTTCAGCCATTAACCGAGATTCAATTTTACAGGGTTTGCATTTTAAAGTATTAACCCTATCTTGTAAGTGATTTCCTATATCATTTTATCCAGGGTTTATGTACTGATTTATTTCAGCAAGTACAATTTACTTACTAATGATCATCAAGGGTTATACACCCTAGTTTAATTTCTATAAGTATTATTATTGATAAATCTATGTTATATACAAACTAGGTTATTTCAGACCTCCTATTATTGTTTAATTAATATTTATATATGATACTAACATATTCCATTTGTTGGTAGAGACATGTTATAGATTAAATAGATTAATATCAGAAACAAGATTTAAAGACATAAAAGGATAAAATGGATAACCTAAGGTACTATCTACAAACTGAACTATATATATATATAAGCAGATGAAAACATCATACATAAACAAATCTAAAAGCTATCTCTACATTTAAATCCAAGATAAATAAACCATTAAGACCTTTCAAGGTCTGTCTCATTGAATACAAACTAAATAGTAAATCATTCCATTAAATAACATCATTATAATTAAAGAAGAAAGAAGTGTCGTGACCATCCTTTGGTCCAAGATTCATATCTCTATTCACATATATAAAACCCATAGTCCTAACTAAACCATATCATAATTGCATGCATAAATATTTAAAGGCCTCTCATAACTATTGCTTATAAATTAACCAAGTGAACAATTAAAACAATTAAAGAACTCTGCCATTTTAAAGAGAGGCCACGATAATGACTGTGTGGGTTTACAAACCAAGTCGCATGCCTCCATAAACAACCATATCATTTATGCATAAAAAATAACCAAAATTACATTAACATACATCTCATTCCATATAACGAATTAAACAAATATATCATTACACGGGAATCGTTTCTTATATTAAACGATATCGGAATCGTATCAAAGTCCAAATAATTACAATGGGGACAAGAATTGAATACTATGGGAATACAAGCCCAACCATCGTCCATATCAAATATACAACTCATTACAACAACCATGAATAGGGTTCCAACCCTATGGGTAATGGTTACAAGGCCACGCTATACATTAGAGTATGCATGCTACTTTAAATAAGATCAACACTATTAAAATAACAACCCAACACATATGCTTCTATAAGGTCATAAGACCTAGGTCTCTGTCTAATGCTACAAACACGGACTTGGACTTAAAACCATCTAAAATATCGGAGTCCCTTTTTAAATTCTATCTACAGCAATGAAGGCCATTGTGGGCTTGCACCCTGGCTTATACATATAATTCACATTATATACTAAACCCACAAAATCATTAAAATAGTAAAACAATCATCTGAACCTATGCGCAACATTCACCCAATCCATGCCATGGAAAACAAAAAATACACAGTATGGTTATAATCATTAAACTAACTCTCTTAACGATTTCACCCCACACACTAAACATCGCAGTTTAAATAGTAATAAAATATATTGGAGCTATCGCAGCCACTAAGGGAAAGGTTCAAGCCATTTACAGCATGGCCTTACCCCATGCTATCCATTATTATAGAAAATATAATTACTCAACACACAGACCATAACCAAAGGCATATTCCTATTTATAACCATGATAATAAACCATTAACGCAGCATGGATTCTATCCACACACAATAAGCATTAAAACCATGGCTATTCACAAAATGAAGAATATTTACATTATGCATAGTAAACCCTTAATCACATTCAAGACCACACACACATGCCAATGGGCTATAGCACCATTGCAAGTAATGGTGCAGCCCATGGCTCAAAATCCCCAAATCCATTATGATTTACATAACCCAAAAAATTAAATACACTAAGCCTGTGAGAACGTGAGTTTGCTCCATGACCAAACTGCCACACCATTGATTAAAAAACCCAAGTGAGTTCATTACAAATCTTGAAGGCGAATTCAAACCAAATAGGGAACCCCAAAACCAAACGACGAAACACCATGCAGACAGGTTGAGGGACAACAAACACAAGATTGTTGGAAAGGCTTACCTTGCATTTCACTCATGGTCAAACCCACAATAGAGGTTGAACCACACTGCTCTCCCTTAGACCACGACACCTACAACCAATGAGTGAAACCATGAGTTAGAAGTTTGGAAACGATAGAAGTTTCAAAACAATAAGAAATAGTAGGAAAGAAAACCCCAAGTGAAGCTTACCTTCCAAGTATGGAGGTCACCTCCATTCCCCTTGCGCAAATCCAAGACCAAACCCCAATTTACAAGTGAAATGACCAAACCACCATGATCCAAGCCTAAGTTAGGGCTGCCATGAAAATCAAGGTGCATTAATGGCACCAGCTGGTTTCCAACATCAAATCCATAAACCCACTTGGCCATAGTTCGAAATCGTTACCAAATGATTGTCTCCACTACCATGGAAAATGTTAAACCCCAACTTATAAGGTTCAAACCATATAATCTGTCTCCACGAGGTTATGTTGGTTACTTATTCTATGTATAGCATGCAATAGTCCAAGGTTTGTGCCACACGGCATACAACATATAAACTATAGGCTTAAACCCTAACCCAATACAATGTGATTTCCCTAAGCTTAATGCTTAGTGAACATGGCATATAAAACATGCCATGTTAATATTTAACCCCCTTAAAAATCAAATTTCTGGTTTTAAACCAAGATCATAACCTGCAGATATGAGAACATAAAGATATTAATAATTTTAATAAAATAAACATAGAACAAGATTATATTAAGTATAAAAAGATGAAACATAAAACCATAAGTATAAGTAATGTACAAGAAATTTAGCTGTGATAGCTAAATTGACGAGAATAGCACTTACCAGGTTATAAATCTGAGTCAGTAAGGAACCATAACAACCAGCAGTATGTCCTTTAGGATCAAGACATTCAGTACTCTTTAAACAAGACCCCATCGGAAAGTATGAACTGCATATGGATAAAATAGGTGCCTTAGTTCAGAGAACTAAGTAAGTGTGTGAACAAGTAAACAACTTTACCTCTCAAACCATCATGGCAGAATGAGTCCCACCACTCCACCCACTTTGTTTCCACAAACAAAGTTAAGTTAGGACTTTATAAATAACAAGTACGACTATGCAGAAAGGACGAAGCATTTAAACTCAGTAATAACACATACACAACATATGTATAAACATAAGACTAAGCAGTAAACATTAGTACAACATCGTAAGTAAAATACATTAATAATAATGACTGGAAGTAAATGACATAACATAAGAAAATCTTATGAGTAAACAGTGGTACATCAAGTGTATGATATAGTTCTACAAGTCAATAATGTTTCGACAAGGTACTTTTTACTACCCTATAATTTTTTATTTTTTATTTTATTTTTGGGGACATTACAGAAGTGTTCAAGACCTTCTATCTCAACCATGGTAGCCTGATGGTCTGCTTGTCGGCCATCCAAGGATGCATAAATCTATGGTGTTCTAGCTATGTCCACTATCATTGTTGCTTCTTGTAAGTTATGCAAGACCCCATTGTTCTTGTTTTTAAAATATCAGGCATAATGAGGCCCGCTGCATTTCCAGCATTTGATCTATAGCGGGGTATCATTGGCTACCCCAACTGCTACTAGCTTGCTAGCATTTGGAGCTGGTACATATGGTTTTGTACCCGATGAAATTGAGATCACCTGACCTTCTATGCCACAAAACTACCTATGTTGGACATTATTGGACAAAGCCAAAATGGGCAGCCAAGACACTACATGTAGCAGGAGAGCTAGTTGGGGATCCCAATGACCCAAGGAGGACTAGATCTCAATTTGAGAGTGGTCTATGCATGAAGGATCCTATGTTTGCTGAAAAATGCTATTTGATGGTGGATTCTGATCCTCAAACATATTAAGAAGCAGCAGGAGATCCAAGATGGCAAACATCCATGAAGGAGGAGTTTAGCTCACTCCAGAAGAGCAACACATGGGAGCTAGTGGATCTTCCTCGAGGAAGAAAGTTAGTCCAGTGTAAGTGGGTCTATAAGACTAAATTTGCTGCTGATGGTTCACCACTGAAGTACAAGGCTATATTGGTAGCCAAGGGCTACTCACAGGTTCATGGCATAGATTACAATGAGACCTTTTCCCCAGTGGCAAAGATGGATTCCATCAGGCTAGCCTTAGCCATTGCAACCTCAACGCAATGGGAGCTACATCACATGGATGTAAAATGTGCCTTCCTGAATGGAGATCTCACTAAAGAGATATATATGCAGCAGCCTCAAGGTTTTTCTACTAACCCTTCTCTTCTGTGCAGGTTGAGAAAGTCATTGTATGGGCTAAAGCAAGCCCCTAGGGCTTGGTATGCCAAGATCGATAGCTTCTTGCTATCACTGAATTTTATTCGGTGCAAATCAGATCCAAATGTCTATTTGAAGTTAGTTAATGGTTCATTAATGATCATTTTGTTATATGTTGATGACCTCCTCATTACAGGAAGCTCACAGGCTAAGATTGCTTCCTTGAAGAGTGCTATGAACCAAGCCTTTTCCATGATAGATTTGGGGCTCTTAAGTCAATTTTTGGGGCTTGAGATCTCTCAAACCAAAGCTGGAATCAAGGTGCACCAGTCCAAATATTCCTTGGACTTGCTGAAAAAATTCAAAATGAAGGATTGCAAAGCAAGAAAAACTCCTTTCCTTTCAGGAGTGAAGCTGGAAGAAGCTGATTCTTCACCGATGGTAAACAATACACTATATAGGCAATTGATTGGATGTTTGTTGTATCTGACACATACTCGACCTGATATTTGTTATGTAGTAAGTGTGGCTTCTATATTCATGGATCAGCCTCAAGAGATCCATTGGAAAGCAGCCAAAAGGATCCTTAACTTTGTTCAGGGAACAAGGACACATGGGATCTTCTACAAAGCAAAATCTGATCTTGATTTGATTGGATTTACTGACAGTGATTGGGCAGGTGATAGCACAAATAGAAAGTCCACATCAGGATATGTGTACATGCTTGCAGAAGGGCCAATCAGTTGGTTAAGAAAGAAACAGAGTGCCATTGCACTCTCATCTACAGAAGCTGAGTACAGAGGAGTTGTTAATGCAGCAACTCAATGTTTATGGTTGCAGGGTTTACTTGGAGAGTGTGGCTTCGAACCAGAGTACTCAAATACCATCTACTGTGATAACCAGAGTACCATTCGAATCTGCAAGGATCCAGTTCAGAATTAGAGAACCAAACACATTTAGATCCATATGCACTACATCAGAGAACTTGTGCATGATGGCACCATTCACTTACTCTTCTGTTCATCTTCAGAACAAGTAGCTGATATCTTCACCAAAGCATTTTGTGAGAAGACCTTCAAAAATCTCAAATCACTGCTGGGGATTGCTGATCATGCTATGAAGCAAGAGTGAAGACAAGATTTCAAAATTTTGTTTTACAGTCCATGTTTAAGGGAGGATTTTCCCAAGTTGGTTTTGCCTCTTTCCTTGGTTGTATGGACATGCAGTATGTAAAAGGGTGACTAAGCCTTGTTCCTAGGCCCTATATTTTTTGATATATTACTCATAAGTTAGGCTTAAGGGGGGTTTTTAGAATAATCAACCCATAATTTACGCACTTAGACATTAATTTAATTATTTTTGTCTTATTTTCCTAGTTCATGTGTCCCACCTTGTGCAAGTTGCTATTTGCCTATCCATAATGGTCAAACTTGACTTATTTGAATCATGTAGTGCATGGGAGAGCTAAAGGAATCAATTCTACTTTATTCCTGGCCTCCTAGGCGCCCTTCTGCTTTTTCTGCTTTATTTCCTGCTTTTTCAATGTTTTAAGGCAAAAGGAAAAGCTAGACTAGGTGAGGTTGACTAGTTTTTTGTCCTACACATCCTCCTCTCTTTTCTCCATGAAAAAGAATGTATGAGCTACCATTCCACCACTCTTTATCTTTCCTAAGCATTTTTTCCAATTCGTGAGCTCCATGACACATTTGGGATCATCTTTTTACACCTATGGGGGATTTGCTTATTTTTAGTAAGCCTGCTTTATGCTAGATTTGATTTGCTCCTCATGCAATCGAATCCTTGATGTATTCTATTTATTCAGTAGCCTATTTTATTACAGGGTTGGCTATTGTACACTTACATAATACAGTTTAGTTTTATAGCTCCATTTTCAGTCTCTTTTGTGAGTGATTTTGCATGATCAATTGTTAATTGTTGTGAGTAAAATTAATCTATTACTGGGTTTAAATTCCACATGGTATTAGAGATGGTATATATTGTATTCTCTCCTTCAAAAATTGTTTTACAGGTTTGACATCAGTGACTGGGAGCCTTCTACTGACAGTTGGGACATATTTTCTAAGCTATGGATCAATCACAGAAAACTATCTTGAATCCCTTCAATTTATTTGAATGGAAAGCAGAGATGGAGATACTGTTGAGAGCGAAAGGCCTCTACAGGGTGACTATGGCAACATAAGAAGAGCCTAATGCAACTGCAGAGAAGATAAAATGGCACAACAGGAGGGATGAGGCCTATGGCCTTCTGTGCCTGAGTATTTCCACAGACCTCCTTTTCCATCTTGATGGATTGACATCACCGAATGAAGTATGGGAGAATCTTGCTGATCTTTTTGGAAAGACATATGATATGAGGGGACATCAAATCGAAAATGAGCTGATTTCTTTGAGTCCAAATAGCTTTGAATCCATGCAGCTATATTTCTCCAAGTTCAAAGCACTAGTTTTGCAGCTGAAACAATGTGGTATTGAAAAGAAAGATGATCAGCTCGTACTGGCCATCCTCTTGAAGCTAGGCCCTAACTATTCAGTGTTTGTTTCGACCTTCTATGCCACAAAACTGATAGCTTGAGCCTGGAAGATGCCTAGCCTTGCAGATTTCATGGAATCTCTCACACAAGAACAAGACAAGCTAGTGATGATGGGAACCATCAAACCATCCAAAGATCAAGCTTTGATTGCTGGAGATTCGAAGGTGGATTCAAAAAGAAAAAATAAAGCTAAAAAGCCACCTGAGCAAAAGAGAGACAAGAAACAGTCTCTGGAGGATCTACAAGGTCCCAAGAAGAATAACTAGAAGAAGAAAAACAAAGGTGAAATGAACAAGTGCGCATACTGCAATAAGGGCAATCACTCTGAAAGCTCTTGTATGAAAAAACAGATTGATATGCTGACCCAACTCCTGGAGAAGAATGGCATCTCCCTTCCAAAAAGCTCAAAGAAGAGAGAAGGAGGATCAAGTTCAGATGACAGAGAGAGAGTTCATGCATTGGTTGCTGGCACATCAAGCTCACCCAGTTTTATCATTGATTCTGGAGCTTCCAGACACATGGTTTCGACTAAGGAGGCCTTCTCCTCACTGGACAAGTCGAAAGGACCATCTATTGTACTGGGAGATGACTCTCTCACTGAAAGTTTGGGAAAAGGAAGGATAGATCTTGATCATGGTCAGTTCAACAATGTACTGTATGTCCCTGGTCTCGCCTCCAACCTCCTGTCAGTGTACCAGATGACCCACACTGGGTCTCCTAAGAAGGTCATATTCTCCCTCAATGAAGTTGAGATCACAGAGATCTCAAGTGGTAGAGTCATTTCAAAAGGAATTGCAAATCATGCTCAAAAGGTATACATGTTCTCACACTTCCTACCTTACTCAAACCCCTCTGCTCTTCTGATTCATGCTAATGAAGCAAGCAAGCTATAGCATGAAATATTTGGCCACCTAAACTACAAATATTTTTCTGATCTTAGTGAAAAAGAGATGGTCATAGGTTTTCCCAAGATAAAAATTTCCAAAGGAGTCTGCCAAGGTTGTATCCTAGGAAAACACCCAGAGCACAAATTTGAGAGAGCTAGTCATGAGAGAACCTCTGCACCCCTTGAGCTGATCCACAGTGATGTTGCTGGCCCTTTCCCTCATATGTCCATGAGTCAGGACAAATATGCATTGACCTTTATTGATGATTTTTCCAGGTATTGTTGGGTTCACTTCCTGAAACACAAGTCTGAAGTTTTTGGCCTATTCAAAGTCTTTAAGGCTTTCGTTGAAAACCAGTATGGAAGGAAACTCAAGGCCCTCAGATCTGACAATGGTGGTGAGTATGTTAAGTCTGAGTTTATTAATTATTATGCAGATGCAGGTATTCAGATGCAGCATTCTATCCCTTACACACCACAACAAAATGGTGTTGCTGAGAGGAAGAACAGATCACTGAAGGAGATGGCAACATGCATGATGGAGGCCAAAAATTTGCCACCAAAGTACTGGTCCAAAGCTATCAACTGTGCAGCCTATATCTAGAATAGGGTGCCTCACAAACAGCTTGATGGCATAACTCCCTTCAAAGCATGGAGTGGGCACGAGCCAGATGTGACCCATTTCAGGATTTTTGGCTCAAAGGATTGGGCTAGAATCCCAACAGAGAAGAGGAAGTCTTTGCAGCCCCAAAGCCAAGAGTGTCTTTTTGTTGGATACTCTAAAGATTCAAAAGGGTACAAGTTGATAAATTTTAGCACAAACAAAGCCTTCATTGAAAGGTGTGTTCAGTTTGAAGAAGAAACCCTTGCAGCAGTGGAAGTTGGTGAAGCCTCTTCACCACATGAACCTTAAGAAGTAAGTAAAGAGTTTGTTGAACATGCTGATTCTGATTTTTCTTATGGAGATGAGTTTATTCCAGACCCTAGCAGCCCTACAAGGCCAAAATGGGCAGCCAAGACACTACATGCAGTAGGAGAGCTGGCTGGGGATCTCAATGACCCAAGGAGGACTAGATCTCAATTTGAAAGTGGTCTGTGCATGAAGGATCCTATGTTTGCTGAAAAATTCTATTTGATGGTGGAGTCTGATCCTCAAACATATGAAGAAGCAGCAGGAGATCCAAGATGGAAAACATCCATGAAGGAGGAGTTTATCTCACTCCAGAAGAGCAACACATGGGAGCTAGTGGATCTTCCTCCAGGAAGAAAGTTAGTCCAGTGTAAGTGGGTCTATAAGACCAAATTTGCTGCTGATGGTTCATCACTGAAGTAAAAGGCCATATTGGTAGCCAAGTGCTACTCATAGGTTCATGGCATAGATTACAATGAGACCTTTGCCCCAGTGGCAAAGATGGATTCCATCAGGCTAGCCTTAGCCATTGCAGCCTCAAGGAAATGGGAGGTACATCACATGGATGTAAAATGTGCCTTCCTGAATGGAGATATCACTGAAAAGATATATATGCAGCAGCCTCAAGGTTTTTCTACTAACCCTTCTCTTGTGTGTAGGTTGAGAAAGTCATTGTATGGGCTAAAGCAAGCCTCCAGGGCTTGGTATGCCAAGATCGATAGCTTCTTTCTATCACTGAATTTTGTTCGGTGCAAATAAGATCCAAATGTCTATTTG
Organism: Pseudotsuga menziesii; assembly: GCA_001517045.1. Taxonomy (NCBI): domain Eukaryota; kingdom Viridiplantae; phylum Streptophyta; class Pinopsida; order Pinales; family Pinaceae; genus Pseudotsuga; species Pseudotsuga menziesii. The sequence continues at coordinate 725,576 of LPNX010805827.1, read as the reverse complement.
AAGTTAGTTAATGGTTCATTAATGATCATTGTGTTATATGTTGATGAACTCCTCATTACAGGAAGCTCACAGACTAAGATTGCTTCCTTGAAGAGTGCTATGAACCAAGCCTTCTCCATGATAGATTTGGGGCTCTTAAGTCAATTTTTGGGGCTTGAGATCTCTCAAACCAAAGCTGGAATCAAGGTGCACCAGTACAAATATGCCTTGGAATTGCTGAACAAATTCAAAATGAAGGATTGCAAAGCAAGCAAAACTCCTTTCCTTTCAGGAGTGAAGGTGGAAGAAGCTGATTCTTCACCGATGGTAAACAATACACTATATAGGCAATTGATTGGATGTTTGTTGTATCTAACACATACTCGACATGATCTTTGTTATGCAGTAAGTGTGGCTTCTAGATACATGGATCAGCCTCAAGAGATCCATTGGAAAGTAACCAAAAGGATCCTTAACTTTGTTCAGGGAACAAGGACACATGGGATCTTCTACAAAGCAAAATTTGATCTTGATTTGATTGGATTTACTGACAGTGATTGGGCAGGTGATAACACAAATAAAAAGTCCACATCAGGATATGTGTTCATGCTTGTAGAAGGGCCAATCATCTGGTCAAGCAGGAAGCAGAGTGCCATTGCACTCTCATCTACAGAAGCTGAGTACAGAGGAGTCGTTAATGTAGCAACTCAATGTTTATGGTTGCAGGGTTTACTTGGAGAGTGTGGCTTCGAACCAGAGTACTCAAATACCATCTACTATGATAACTAGAGTACCATTCAAATTTTCAAGGATCCAGTTCAGAAGCAGAGAACCAGACACATTGAGATCCATATGCACTACATCAGAGAACTTGTGCATGATGGCACCATTCACCTACTCTTCTGTTCATCTTCAGAACAAGTAGCTGATATCTTCACCAAAGAATTTTGTGAGAATAACTTCAGCAACCTCAAATCACTGCTGGGGATTTTTGATCATGCTGTGAAGCATGAGTGAAGACAAGATTCCAATTTTTTTTTTTACAGTCCATGTTTAAGGGAGGATTTTCCCAAGTTGGTTTTGCCTCTTTCCATGGTTGTATGGACATGCAGTATGTAAAAGGGTGACTAATCCTTGTTGCTAGGCCATATATTTTTTGATATATTAGTTATAAGTCAGGATTAAGGGGGGGTGTTAGAATAATCAACCCATAGTTTACCCACTTAGACATTAATTTAATTATTTTTGTCTTATTTGCCTAGTTCATGTGTCCCACCTTGTGCAAGTTGTTATTTGCCTATCCATAATGGTCAAACTTTCCTTATTTGACTCATGTAGTGCATGGGAGAGCTAAAAGAATCAATTCTGCTTTATTCCTACCCTCCTAGGTGCCCTTCTACTTTTTCTGCTTTATTGCCTGCTTTTTCAGTGTTTTAAGGCAAAAGGAAAAGCTAGACTAGGTGAGGTTGACTAGTTTTTTGTCCTACACATCCTCCTCTCTTTTCTCCATGAAAAAGAATGTATGAGCTTCCATTCCACCACTCTTTAGCTTGCCTAATCCTTTTTTCCAATTCGTGAGCTCCATGACAGATTTGGGATCAGTTTTTTACACCTATGGGGGATTTGCTTATTTTTAGTAAGCCTACTTTATGCTAGATTTGATTTGCTCCTCATGCAATCGAATCCTTGATGTATTCTATTTATTCAGCAGCCTATGTTATTACAGGTTTGGCTATTGTACACTTACATAATACAGTTTAGTGTTACAGCTCCATTTTCAGTCTCTTTTGTGAGTGATTTTGCATGATCGATTGTTAATTGTTGTGAGTAAAATTAATCTATTACTGGGTTTAATTTCCACACTTACATCCTGCTTCCTCACTTTTAGATGTGACTATTTCTGTGCTTACTTATGATGTCGTAATGTTGATTAATATGCTATTTTTATGGTTACGCAATGATGTGTATGTTAGATACTTTGATTATGTACTTCACTAATTTTCACATGTTTTACCGTCGTATACATGATTCTGACTTAACTTTGTTAATGGATAAAGGGGTGGAGTGGTAGGACTAGTTTCCCATGTAACTACTTGAGAGGTAATAGTTTCTACTTGTCCTAATGGGCTTACTTAGTTCTATTGAAATAATGCACTTCTTCCTTTTTATGTGCAGGGTCACGTAGTGTTGAAAAATTGTTTATGACAAGCTAAACAGGTAAGCCGTCCATTTGAGTTACTAGCTCACATCTTTGCAAATATGTCCTAGTGACATTATACTTCTTACAATTGTGATTATTATGGAATTATTATAGTGATGAGGTCCTACAACACTTATTATCTACGTGACATCGATTCATTACTTATGTGCTACTTATTCACTATGGTGTAAATGTTTTAGTGACATGTTCATGTCCTATCATATTTTTTATTATATGTTCTCACCTCTTGGCTTCGTATTTATGACCGAGTTGACATTCGTTGATGGTTGAGTTTTCTTGAGTCTGGCTCCAATGGATGCGTTTGAGTTTTGGGGGTTTGACTGTAACTTAAATGAACTCTGTGTTTGGAATGCTACAGGAATTGGGGTTTTTCATTTCTCCTTTAGGCCTGAATCATTTAGATGTAAATGAATTTATTAATGGCACTCTATGCATCGAAAGAGGCCTGGGTAACACCTTGACAGGCTCTGTGCATTTTGTATTTAATGTTTTGGTTATGGTAATGGCCATGGGAAGCACCATTTATTGCAATGGTGCAAGGCCGTAAGCAAACAATTGTGTAACTTTTCAATGGATTATAACAAATGGGTTTATGAATATATGCTGCATTTGATTTCGGGGTTTGTTAGTCTTTGTGGATTGTATGAATTCTCCTTCATTATTTACTTTGGTTGGAAGGATGACAAAGGGTGCTAGTGTATGGCTTGGGGTCATTCCATGAATGGCATTTGGCACTCACCAGTGCATCTGTGATAGCGTAAATGGGTGCATACTTACTGTTTATAATTATGATGCATAGATGAAAAGTGAGGCCAACTGTGGGTGTAAACCCTTCGTTGGAAAATACTGCTGTTGGTTATTTTGTGACAGGGTTTATCATAGTTTAATTTATTGTTTGGTTAAGTATGAGGCTGAGGGCCATAGGTGACTACATGTATAAATTGTAATGGGTCTTACGACCTCTGTGTAAAGAGTTGATTATTAGACTCGCAGCCTGTATGTAAGTAGTGTAGAGTGGCTTGTAAATAAAACCGACCCTACAGGATTTGATCCTGGGTCATGTAAAGTGGTGAGGGTTTGTACTTATGGATATGATTTGGGATTAAGTGCCCACAAGATTCGATCCTGTGACCTCTGTACATTTTTCTTGGGTATTTTAAATGATTACTGTGTATTTAATAATGTTGCGGTTTTATTACATTTGACATTGTATTTATGGTATGTGATTTTTATAATGTTAAGTCATAATGTTAGAGGGTTTGATTTGTTTATTTATGCAGTGGTTTTATAATGTTGATAATAACATTACTGCTTATGCTTTGTAGATGTAGCTAGTATTAATGTTTTAATTCGTGGACCATTTACATGGTCTTGATACTTTGACTATTAATGGATTTGTGATATTTATTTAGTTAATGGAAAGTGATAATATTAATCTTGATTATTAGCATGAGTTTATTTATACAGACCCTGAGAGGTCTTCGCTGGTTTTTATCTTATCTTGGTTACTTTAGAATTTATGGTTATTCTTACATAAATAATGTTGTGTTTATAATGTTGTTAAATTAGTATTTAAAGTTTTGTTTTATACCTAATATAATATATATAAAGTATTTAATAGACTCTATTTATTATATCAGTTTATTAAAATCTATAATTAATTTTGTTTAAAGCTTGACCTGAAACTAGCCTTTACTTCTAAAGAAAGCTCTAGTGGTAATATGTAATATGCGAGTAGGGTTCCTAAAACAAATAAGTGTATAGGCACTGTTTTTAGAAGCAAAACCTAAGTTTTAAAAGAAAAAAGTTTAAGGTGTAAAAGAGAATAGAGAAGTAATATAAAAAGAACGAAAACCGTGGATAAATATTTGAACATAAATTAAATTACAGAAGTAAAACTTGAAAGAACAAAACCTTTGATAATTCTAACACACGAAAGAAATTACAACCTAGGGTTTATAATTTAATATGTAAACCATAAAATAATTTGACACGGAAAAACAATAACACATAGGTTTAGCACATATAATATAATCACTTGCATAATCTAGCTAGCACTTATTCTAGGAAATGAAATAGGCAGTCCAGAACCTAGTAGCTAAAAAGTGAAGCTTCTCTAATGGATGAAACCTACACACTCAAATACCAAGCATTAACATGCAGAACTGACCTCTGTATAGACGACTAAATCACTTGAGAACTACCACATTCCACCCAACCATGATCCGATGTTAAGAACCTGTTTCTACCCTCCTCTTTATTTTGTGAGTATATTTTATTAGATGCATATGCTTTGTAAGTTGTCCCATTAGTATGTTGTATTATTCCACATTCATGGGGATTAATAGTTGATGTTAAGTCATCCAGTTAGTATGTTGTATTATCCCAAATTCATGGGGAGTACTAGTTGTTTAGATTAGACTTAGTATATAACTAAGTGTTGAGGCCAATGAAATCATTGAAGAGTTATTTTGTATTGAGCTTGCTCAAAGGAGGTTGCCCCTCGAAGTGGTCTGCGATTAATAAAATATCTTTTGTGATCCAATATTTTTGTTATATTGTGAATTCTCATTGTTTATTATAGGGGCTTCTCCACATCTAGTATCAGAGTAATTTCCTTGAAACAAGTGAGAATTTTTTATTTTTTTTCAAAAAAAAAGAGGGCAAAATTGGGCAGCGAATTTTAGATCACTTTATGAAACTTTTTGCACAAAATTGGAAGAAACAAGTTTCATATCTGAATTCCTCTTGCAAAAATACACAGTTTCAAGGAAAAAACCATCTCATTTGGAGTTCCAGAAGTGGAGATATCGCGGATTTAAAATTAGCAATTTTTCAGAATTTCGGTGACGGCCGCGGAAATTGCAGAGCAAAAATATTTTGACCGGTTGCCCAGATTTCTATTCTAATTGCATGGGTAGAAGCAGAGTATCTATTTGAGTTCCAAAAATAGACTATAATAATGATTCTGAGCAATATAGATCAGGTTATGCTGATTTTAAAATTTCGTCTCAAAACCCTAACTCTAATTACGGGTTTTTTTGGGCATCGGGTGGAATTTCTGCCTCATTTTTTTTGGCACTATGATTATTGCAATAGTTCTTCTTCTTGCAGTGGTACTATTCATTTGGATCAAGGAAAAAAACCCTATCCACTTAACTGTGGTAAGTACTTGAGCATAGCCCTAAAACTCATTGTGAGGAGTACTACAGGAACCCCGAAGTAGCTGGCCATTGAGGGGATCTACCAAGCAAAAATGGCAATGACCACACCAGAGTGACTAGATTCCCATCCATGAGGAAACCAAAGAGCTATCATTTTCGGCCAAGCGATTAGAAGTTTTACCTACGCCGTGAAGTGATGGGTACTGCCCCAATACTCAAGCTTGAGACAGCCTTGGTGGCCAAGTGACTACCTTTGAACCATTAGGAAGCTGAATATACCTGGGGTCCATATCTCTTTACAATTGATAATGCATAGAATTCCAGAATTGTAACAGACCATATGAAGTTGATAAAGCACAGTTTTCTTTCACTGCCACAGATAATTTATTGCCCATGTTTCTCTTTCAGTTATTTCTTTGCCTATTCCAACTTGGTTACACTCTATTCAGCAAGGCTATGTCAATGACTCCTCATTATCTGAAATCATCCAAAATATGGACAGTAACCCTTCTATGGTATTTTATTCATCTTGGGATGGCTTTTCTCTGAGATACACGGGTCATCTGGTGCTTCCCCGGAGCACAGACCTTAAACATGCGGTCTAATTTTATGAACTCAATGCTTCTCTATTGGTAGGGCACTCTAGGTTCATCAAAACATATGAGCTGGTGTGACATAACTTATTTTGAAAGGGGGTGCAATGAGAAATTCAAAAAATGGTTTTTGAATGTGCTCCTTGTCAGCACCACAAGGGTGAAACTACACTCCTTTCTAGATTGCTCGAACCTTTTCCCACCCCTACAAGGATTTGGACATATATTTCAATGGATTTCATTCAAGGGATTCCTAAATATGGAGGGAAGATCGTAATCTTGGTTGTGGTGGATCAACTCTCCAAATATAGTCATTTTTGTGTTCTCAGCCATCCATATACAACCTTTTCAATCGCACAAATTTTCATGGACTAGATATTCCTTCTACATGGAATCTCTTGTTCCATTGTCTCAGACAACAACACAACTTTCACAAGTCATTTTCACCTCGCTGACACCAAACTGCATATGATTTTAGTTTCTCACCCACCAATAGATGGTCCAACTATAGTCGTCAATGAATATTGGGAAACTTATCTTTGTTGTTTCACCTCTGAAGAAAAACATCAGTGGGAAAAGTGGCTCCCTCTCGTTGAATGGTGGTATAATAATTCCTACCATACTACATCTAAAATGACTCCATATGAAGCAGTTTATGGTCATGCACCTCTGGTACTCCTTCCATCCACCCCCAGTAGTTCACCAGTTCAAGAATTTGACATGGTTCTTTGAAACCGACATCATATTCTTGACCTCCTGTAGGACAATATTCATATGTTAAGAGCCCGCATGAAACAACAACCTGATCAACACCATTCTGATTAGACTTTTCAAGTTGGTGATATGGTTTTTCTTCATTTGCAGCCTTACAAGCAATCCTCCTTGAAAGACAAAGGGAATAAAACGCTCACTCCAAAGATCTTTGGCCCATATATAATTATTCAAAAGAATGGGTATGTTTCTTATAAATTGCCACTTCCTCCTTCTCGCATTCAGTAAGTGATTGGAACCAACATCAGTGCACAAATCATTTTTCCAGAATGGGATAATGAAGGATCCATCATTTCGAAGTCGGAGGCCATCCTCAATAAGCACAATTGTCATCTTCTCTCTCAGTCCATCACAAAGGTATTCAATTCAGTGGCACAACATGCAACCAGAGGATTCCACATGGGAACCACTCCTTCAGATTCGAGAACAATTTCCACATCTTAAGCTTTGAGGACAAAGATTTTCTAAGAGGGAGGGGATGTTAAGAACCCGTGTCAACCCTGATCTTTATTTTGTTAGTATATTTTATTGGACACATATGCTTTGTAAGTCATCCCATTAGTATGTTGTATTATCCCACATTCATTAGGATTAATAGTTAATGTTAAATCCTCTGGTTAGTATGTTGTATTATCCCACATTCATGGGGAGTAATAGTTGTTTAGATTAGACTTAGTATATAACTAAGTGTTGAGGCCAATGAAATCATCGAAGAGTTATTTTGTATTGATCTTGCTCAAAGGAGGTTTCCCCCTCGAAGTGGTCCGCGATGAATAAAATATCTTTTGTGCTCCAATATTTCTGTTATATTGTGAATTCGCATTGTTTATTGTAGGAGGTTCTCCACACCTGGAACTATTCCTGGTTTTAATCTGGATCCCCCGAGCTAGTTCCAATGTGCAAGTAGCTTAGAGCACTTAAGGTGGGGCTTCCCTAATTAGTATGAGGTATGGATTAGTTCTTCTCCTTCCTCTAAGGGAAATGTTCTCCATGAACTCTCTTCAGATTAAGCACGTAGAATAATGAATCCAAAAATATGGATCAAATCCCCAAGACTCTCCTTGGCTTGGGAATTTATAGACAGAATTTTGATTCAAAGGGGCAGTTAAATTAAGAATCACTTCATTTCTTGATTTAACCCTTTTTATTTAATTTAATACTTTTAATACTTTAACTTAGGAACTTTCAACTAGTTTCTAATTGGACTTTTATAGGATTTATAATATTTAATCTTTATCTTAGTAATAATAATAATAGATGGAACTTTTAGATGATTAATATTATTACTAGGTGTACTCTTTATACACACTCTGTATAAAAAATTTAATAATATATTATTTGGTAACATTTGTCTTAGGGTATCACATATTGTGATCCCTAGACTTACGCCACTTTCTTCATTAAGGTCATGAGGTAGTTGGTTAGGTCTAGTAGGCTAGGTAACTCTAAACATCCTTGCATGTCGGATTCCCTTGTATAACATGGTAGTTCTTCAGTACTTGATGAGAATACATAAATTTGAAATTTCATTTAATCACTTATAAATAAGTCAGATGAGATCAATATTTTTCTCAAGTCATTTTCACTCGGAAATCATTAATTATTTTCAGTAACTCCTAGTGCTTACGAGAACCCAACGCTAAAAACAGGGAGTTACAAACTTAGTGCAATTCGAGAGCTCATTGCTCAACGCTAATGATAGGATCTACTTGTAAGATACACCTAGGGATACAATGATCAAGGATCCGATGGGTTGGCTAATTTGGTGGAGGACAAGATCAAGGCTCAACAACGCCCCAAATCCACTTTTGTTCCATTCATAAATACGGTTTCCCAAAGACATCAAATCCCTCCAACTCCTAGACCCACTCCTATCAAGCATTTGTCTGAAGCCGAGATGCGGGCACATAGGGAAAAAGGACTTTGTTATAATTGTGATGGGAAATTCACCTGGGGACATCAATGTACTGAACAAAATATCTATCTATTGGATGTGGTTTCTCTTCCTACACTTAAAATTTGTGAATATTCTCAGGATCCAGTAGACGATTAGGTCAACATTCAGCAGCCACCTATTGACCCTCATTCTCATGACGAACACCTAGAGATATATCTCCATGCATTAGCTGGAGTCACCCCCACCACCAACCATGTAGGTCAATGGTTTATTCAAGAAGATTCCTCTTACCATACTCATTTCTTCTAGTAGCACCCATAACTTCATTAACCATCAGATTTCCAAACCAGCTGATAGTTTTGTTCATCCTTGCTCCATCTTTAAAGTCATGGTTGCCAATGGGAGCACCTTACCTTGCAAAGGAAAGTGTCACAATGTGTATATCTCTATTGGAGATTATAACTTAGGCACTAACATGTTTTCCATGCCTCTAGGAGGATGTGATGTGATTTTGGGGACTCAATGGTTACGCACTCTTGGACTCATCTTATGGGATTTTGATGAACTATGGATGCAATTTTCAGTCGATGGGAACAAAAACACATTCAATGGCTTACAACTAGGTTCTCTCAGCATCATCAGTTCCCATCACATGGAAAAGCTCCTTAATAAAAATTCACATGGTGTCATCGCTCAACTCCATTTCATTCAGATGCAACCTTCAGCAGTCTAAACTACTCCCTTAGATATTTCATTTCGATGCACCCTTCAGATGTCTGATTTTTCCAAGCTCTTCACTATTGAGAGTGATGCTTATGACAATGGACTTGGGGTTGTTCTCTTTCAATATGAACATCCCATTGAATTCACAAAAAAATCCCTTTTTGGAAAGAATTTAGCCACCTCTACATATGAGAAGGAAATGATGAATACTTTGCACATAGTACAGAAGTGGTGGCCATCCCTCTTAGAGAATCCTTTCGGAATCAATACTGATCACCAGAGTCTGAAATATTTCTTGGAACAATGGGTTTCATCCCCAACACAATAGAAATGGGTTAGAAAACTCAGGGATTATGACTATAAGAAGGCTCAGGACAATCTTGTGGTGGATGCTCTTTTCCACACATTTGATGCCCATGTTTCTCTTTCAGTTATTTCTATGCCTATTCCAACTTGGTTACACTTTGTTTAGCAAGGCTATGTCAATTACTCATTATTTGAAATCATCCAACAGTTGGACAGTAACCCTTCTATGGTACCGTATTCATCTTGGGATGGATTTTCTCTAAGATACATGGGTCATCTGGTGCTTCCCCAGAGCACAGACCTTAAACATGTGGTCTGTTATGAACTCCATGCTTGGGCTGTATGGGAGGCCCATGCCCCCCATTATGTATTCGACAATGTATTAAGTAGATATATTAGATATTAGTATAAATAATGAGCAACATTTATTGTGCTCATTTTGGCCTCATCAATGAGGTCTCTTTGTAATTGTTATAAAAAAGGCATGAAGTATTCAATCTTTCTTGTGCCTCTCTATCTCTCTTTCTATTTGGGTTCTGAGTGTTGTTTTAGGTCTGAGTGTTATTTTGGGTTTCTCCATTGAGAGGTGAGGCTCTCCTAGCCTCACCTCCTATCTTTGTTGATCTTTGCTACTAGATCTCACTGTGAACAACAGATCAATTGGTATCAGAGCAGTTTGCTCCTAGACCTAGCTTAATTTTTTTTATTTTTGTGCTTCCGCTATTTGATGGGCATTGTGCCTAAACCTAAATTTCGATTTTCTTCTCTCTCCCTATTATTTGCACATTCTTTGCTGCATGTTTTTAGGTTTTTTTGCTTGACTTTTCCAGCGTGCCTCTACCCATTATTGCATTCTGGCTCCACCTTTCTTGACGTATCCTTCCTTTGCAAGTTATCTTGCCTCTTTGTTGTGCCATCTTTTACACCATTTCAAATTTTTGCTCATTTTGCTCCACTTGTTGGCCACCTTCACGCATGCTTCTGCTACCCACCCTACATCTCTACTGCCTACTTCACTATTTGGCAGCTCCATTCACCCACCACTACATTCGTGGATGCCAATACCTAAATCCATGCTTATCCTCCATTGCTGCACCTCACTCCCTCAAAATCATCAATCCACCCATTAATTTGCATGCACTCCATCATTCCTCTAAAAATCATTGCTCCCATTTAGTGCAAATCACGCTTCCACCATTCCTATCTTGCTCCTGCTGCCTGTTGATTTTTTTGTGCTGATCTAACTCCTCCATCATCGTTGTTGATTTTTGCTATGCCTACCCTCCATCATCACTACTCTATTTTTGTAGCTGCACCCATATTGCACCCATGTTGCACCCTCCATCATTCATTTTGCATACAACCCATTCATCCACCCTCCAACCCATTCATCCCTACCCTGATTCCACGCCTCTGATAGTTGCACATTTTTGCTCCCCCAAATCGACTGAGTGCTCTCCCTCAACAAATGCGCTCTCTTGACCATGTTACACTGCGCATCCCTCTGCTAGATTTCCCCACTTCTGCGCGCACCCATTAGTGCTCCATTGATGCAAGTCTATCCTTTGGCTCCCATTAGCTTCCTATCCATCCTCTCAATCCATTAGCTACATGTTCACGCTGTCAATGATATTGGTTCTATCCACGTTCCTCTAAGGCGTGGGCATGACTTCATGCTAGAATTCCTGCTATATTAGGGATCAAGGGTGCAATTGATGCTTGGTTGTATGGCCTTTCTTCCCTCACACTTGAAACAGTTACTGAACCGTATGAAAAATCTGATCTGGTGTGGTATCCAATGGTATTATGTTACAGGTTTGGTTTGTATGATTTAGTTCAAGCATACTGATACGAACATACATTGTTCAGTTGATGGCCCTCAGAGAAATTTGGCATCCCATGCTTTTGCCAAATTAGGTATTACACCTACACCTTCACCATTTACCACTCGTGCTTCATCATTTACCTTATAATCCACATTTTCTCATAAAATTTGGCAGCACCCATTCATAGCTACCCTAACTCCAAGTTGCAACTCATTCATCTTTGCCCATCGCTGCCAGAGGCATGCATCTCCTACCAGATGCATGCATCTCCTCCCTCATTTTTTCACAAACACATTCATGGTTTATTTTATTTTATTTCAAGAACATGTTTGCTCATCCCCAAAATCAAGTAGTGGCATTGTTCACTATTTTGTTCCTGAGAGTTGAAGACTCCCTTTATTGAAAACCCTCCCGTGAAGACTTTGTGAAGCGTCTGAAAAATTATGGATTCGTATTTTTCTCTGCAACTATGCCAAATGCAAAAGAGTTTGTTGATTGAGTTTCCAAGGTTGATTTTATGAGCAGCCATGATACAAACTGAAAAATCACCACAGAAAAGCATATCTCTTTTGTTAAGGGAAGTGGCATTGAGAACACTATGGAATTGGCCTTTAGCCCATTAAAGAAATCCATCGTGTGCTGAAATGATGTGTCTTCAGAACACTTGATTGAAAAAGATGAGGAAATTAATTACCACAATATACAAAAATGTGCAGAGATCAAGAACGCTATCTCTGATGGAGCAAACTCATTTTTATTGCTTGGTTCTTTGCTTGCTTGCTTGGTTCAACATAATATTCAGCACAATATCTCTTTCTTAGTTCAACATAATATTCATAAGCTTTTTTCTTGGTGCAAATGTTTTGTTGGTCCTTACCATTAATAGTTTCAAGTTGTACTATGGCAATGATTGCGAGGGTGTTTTTAAGGAATTACTGGTTATGGTATTGGAGGTTCAACATAGCGTGAGAATGCAGCTCAGTGTATCTACATATTGCCTCTTTAGTAGTGGAAAAAGCTTGCCTCTCAAACTCATTGTTTAGCTGTAAAATCCAGATTTAAAATGTATTTTCCCTCTGCTTCTGGTTATGGTTATTGTTATGAATGGATTTCACAATGGCCATTCTCTCCAATATGCGAGTTACATCATTGATCCGTACAAAGTGATTTGCGTTCAACAATATCCAACCCAGCGGTATTTGTAGATACAAATACATATGGTTACGTTTAATTTCTGTATGGCCTATAAGTATCAGGCATTTCGTTTCTTTTTCCAATTAGTAGTTTCATGTGGCTGGAATTCAATAATGAAAATGGAGAAAAATTGGAGCATATGGCCAAATTGTGGTCTATTTGGTGACTGGAATAATATCTTTGAATGGTTTCCTTTCTGCTCTTGTTATTATTATTTCATTCAAATCTATTTTACAGCTTCAAATAAATATGATTTTAGTAGTTGGAAAGGGTGGATAGAATCTTCTGTCATCTTCCCTTGAAGTTTGAAAAAGATGCCAGCATACTGCGATCCAAATCCAGACCCATATTTTGAAAAGAATGTAAAGGAGCCACATTATTATTCTGCATTTCAAATTTGGGCATCACGTCCCTCCAGTCGTTAGTGAATTCCAAATCCACTAAGTTTAGAGGTCGATAAGGTGATACACAAGGCCTCTTGAGTCACTTCTGTATGACATTAAGCCATAGGATCTACTGCAGCAAAGTTATATCTGAGTTGGAAAATCTGGTACGAGTTCTATATCTTCATTTATGTTCTCATCCTACCTGGGAGGCTCGCATATCTGCTTGGTACCTTCATCTTGACATTTCCCAGGCAGTCACACATGGAAGACGAGCTAAAACTTCAGAATGGAGCATCTACATTTGGACAAAAAACTGCATTGGGAATATTTGGAACACCAAGTCCATTTAGAAGTACTTTGGTCAGACACAACCAGCTTTTTGGTTCATCCAGTCAGCCTGCTTTTGGTGCAGCATCTACTCCAGTAAGCCATATTCAACATGGCATATTCAGCAATAATTTTCAGAGGTTCTTTTAGCACTCCAGAGCAAGCCATCTTCAACATGGCATATTCAAGAATAATTTTCATAGGTTCATTTAGCACTCTCGAGCAAGCCATCTTCAACATGGCATCTTCAACACTATTCAGAAGTCTATTTAGCATTCTTCAGCAAGATCAAATTTGGTTTCATATTTGTGTAGTTCAGTTTTACTTTGTGGTAGTTAGTTCTCTTTCAGTTCCATATTTGCAATACTTTACAGCACTTTGCATATTTTTGTTCCATTTTTGCTATTCGCCCAATCCTCCAGCAGTACTCTACATAGTTTTGTTTGCATAGAAAGCCTTCATGGAGTTCAAGGTAACTAAAATATTTTTGTATCAATCCAAATCACACCCTTGTGAGGGTTTCAATATCAGTTCATTTGTGAGTGGATACACAGGTCTCCTGGCCCCAAGGGTGCACAGATCTCCACCAACAAGAGAGGAGGTTCACAGATCTAAAACAATACAGATCTCTCCCTCTAATTTATTCACAACAAGATGACAAACAACAACTATATGGGCACCCCCACCTGCTCGCATCTTGCAAGAGAGGAGGTTCACAGATCTAAAACAATACAGATCTCTCCCTCTAGTTTATTTACAATAAACATGACAACAACAACATCATGGGCATCCCCCACCTTCTCGCATCTTATACCATCTACACATCATCCAGATCTTCATCAAATTGCAACAAAGCTTGGCACCTCTTCTACCTCTGGCATCTCCTCTTTGCAAGCATGGCTTCCAAACTTAAACCAGGAGGCAAGAAAGCAGGGATGCTTTCCACTTAAACTGGGAGGAATGGGCTATATGGGAGGCCCACACTCCCCATTATGTATTTAGAAATGCATTAAGTAGACATATTAGATATTAGTATAAATAATGAGCAGCATTTATTGTGCTCGTTTTGGCCTCATCAATGAGGTATCTTTGTAATTTTTATAAAAAAGGCATTTGGCCTCCTAATGAAGTATTCAATCTTTCTTGTGCCTCTCTCTCTCTCTTTCTATTTAGGTTTTGAGTGTTCTTTTGGGTTTCTCCATTGAGAGGTGAGGCTCTCCTAGCCTCACCTCCTATCTTTGTTGATCTTTGCTACCAGATCTTGCTGTGAATGGCAGATCAATGCTTCTCCATTGGCAAGGCACTCTAGGTTCATCAAAACATATCAGCCGGTGCGACGCAACTTCTTTTGGAAGGGGGTACAATGAGAAATTCAACATATGGTTTTTGAATGTGTTTCTTGTCAGCACCATAAGGGTGAAACTACACTCCTTTTTGGATTGCACGAACCTTTTCCCAGGATCCCTATATTTGGACATATATTTCGATTGATTTCATTCAAAGGATCCCTAAATATGGAGGGAATATCGTAATCTTGGTTGTGGTGGATCGACTCTCCAAATATAGTCATTTTTATGCTCCGAGTCATCCATATCCCACCTCTTCAATTGCACAAATTTTCATGGACCAAATATTCGTTATTCATGGAATCCCTTCTTCAATTGTCTTAGACCGCAATAAAACTTTCACAAGTCATTTTCGCCTCACTGACACCAAAGTGCATATGAGTTCAGTTTCTCACCCACCAATAGATGGTCCAACTATAACCGTCAACGAATATTGGGAAACTTATCTTCGTTGTTTCACCTCTAAAGAATAACATCAGTGGGAAAAGTGGCTCCCTCTCCCTGAATGGTGGTATAATAATTCCTACCATACTACATCTAAAATGACTCCATATGAAGCAATTTATGGTCACGCACCTCCGGTACTCCTTCCATCCACCCCTAGTAGTTCACCAGTTCAGGCAGTTGACATGGTTCTTCGAAACCGACATCAGATTCTTCACCTCTTGTAGGACAATCTTCACATGGCAAGAGCCCGCATGAAACAATAGGCCGATCAACACTGTTATGAGCGCACTTTTCGAGTTGGTGATATGGTTTTTCTTCATCTGCATCCTTACAAGAAATCCTCCTTGAAAGACAAACGGAATAAAATGATCACTCCAAAGATCTCTGGCCCATATACAGTTCTTCAAAAGAATGGGTATGTTGCTTATAAATTGGCACTTCCTCCTTCTCGCATTTAGTAAGTGATTGGCACCAACATCAACGCACAAATTGTTTTGCTAGAATGGGATAATGAAGGATCCATCATTTCGAAGTCGGAGGCAATGGTCAATAAGCACACTTATCAGCTTGTCTCTCGATCCATCACAAATTTCTTCAATTCAGTGGCACAACATGCAACTAGAGGATGCTACATGGGAACCACTCCTTCAGATTCAGCAACAATTTCCACATCTTAAGCTTTGAGGACAAAGCTTTTCTAAGAGGGAGGGGATGTTAAGAGCCTGTGTCAACCCTCCTTTTAATTTTTTTAGTATGTTTTATTGGACACATATGCTTTGTAAGTCATCCCATTAGTATGTTCTATTATCCCACATTCATGGGGATTAATAGTTGATGTTAAGTCGTCAAGTTAGTATGTTGTATTATCCCACATTCATGGGGAGTAATAGTTGTTTAGATTAGACTTAGTATATAACTAAGTGTTGGGGCCAATGAAATCATCGAAGAGTTATTTTGTATTGAGCTTGCTCAAAGAAGGTTTACCCCTTGAAGTGTTTGCGATCAATAAAATATCTTTTGTGCTCCATTATTTCTGTTATATTGTGAATTCTCATTCTTTATTGTAGGAGGTTCTCCACACCCAGAACCGTTCGTGGTTTTAATCCAGATCCCCCAAGCTGGTTCCAACATGCAAGTATCTTAGAGCACCTATGGTGGGGATGCCCTAATTAGTATCAGGTCTGGATTTATAGACAGACTTTTGATTCGAAGGGGTAGTTAAATCAAGAATCACTTTATTTCTTGATTTAACCCTTTTTATTTAATTTAATACTTCTAATATTTTAACTTAGGAACTTTCAACTAGTTTCTAATTGGACTTTTATAGGATTTATAATATTTAATCTTTATCTTAGTAATAATAATAATAGATGGAACTTTTACATTATTAATATTATTACTAGGAGTACTCTTTATACATACTATGTATAAAATTTTTAATAATATATTATTTGGTAACATTTGTCTTAGGATATCACATATTGTGATCCCTGGACTTACGACACTTGCTTCATTAAGGTTGTTATGTAGATGGTTAGGTCTGGTAGGCTAGGTAAATCTAAACATCCTTGCATGTTGGATTCCCTCATATAACATGGTAGTTCTTTAGTACTTGATGAGAATACATAAATTTGAAATTTCATTTTATCACTTATAAATAAGTCAGATGAGATCAATATTTTTCTTGAGTCGTTTTCACTCGAGAATCATTAATTCTTTTCAGTAACTCCTAGTGCTTACGAGAGCCCAACGCTAAAAATAGGGAGTTACAAACTTAGTGCAATTCAAGAGCTCGTCGCTCAACACTAATGCTAGGATCTACTTGTAGGATACACCTAGGGATACAATGACCAAGGATCCGATGTTCCAGAGCTTATGGTCAACATCAACATGGAAGGCTTGAAGGCTTATGCCCAACACTTCCAAATTATCTTTTCATGTGTCCGAGAGCTTCATGCTCAACAAAAATGTCTCAAAACTCATGTGCTCTAGAGCTTCTTTCTCAACACAAATATAAGTACTCATGTGCTCCACAACTTCTCACTCAACACAAAACATCTATTTACCCATGTGCTCGAGAGCTCCTCGCTCAACACAAAAGATCTCATCAATCATGTGCTTCAAGGTCCATGCCCAACACACACACACACACACACACACACATATCATATGCAATTGGCTTATGCCGATTATATCAAACAAATCATCATGTTCATATGCAATGTGGTCTTCGACCCAGTTTATCAAAATAAATCATCAAAGTTTAACATCATAATCAATGGGATCATGCCCATAAGTGTTAGGTCTAAAATTCGGGATACTACAACTAAAGAAAATTGTGTACAAGTTACTATGGACATTAATATAAATGTATGGATGGATGTTCCTATAGATATAATATTCATCACGGATACCCTTAAAAATATAGTTATTGGCCTAATTTAAATTTAAAAATATCCATAATTGAGGTCATTGGTTGCAAAAACATTCATTGTGGAAGTGATGCCGTAGCATCATGATTTCTAGGACATTTGTAGGCCGTAAATCAACCAAAATATTGAAGTTTACTATTTTTGCTTTAAACTAATTCCTTAAAACATGCTTTCAACTCTCATATGCTATGAATGGACCTTGAACTATGATATATGTCCTAACAAACAAAATTCCCACAAGAGCAATATAATCCTAATTTCGAGGATTGGGAACAAATTATATGGATCTAAAGTCTGTGGGTGTTCCCTAATATAAGATTATTCAACTTAGTGTTGATGGATGATATTGACATTGAAAAATGAATCATTTCCCTAAGATATGAATATAGGTATAATTTTAAATATTAGACTTATCGCGGATTGGTCTCTAGCCCAATGCATGATATAGGGTTGAAAAATAATTATTTTGCATTTAACCAAATTTATTTAATCTCATAAGGGATCACCACATCTTAACCATAAGACATGCCCCATGAATTGATTATCTTCAGCAGCAGAAAAATTCAAGGACAATTTGAAAAATATGACATAACATGGATGGATTTGGTGACACTATCCATTATAGTTTAGGACTAAAAACTTGGAACTTATCTTCTAATTAGGAAGGTCTTTCTAGCTCATAGGTCATGTATAGGATGCCATATACTAATATAAGCCCCATGAAATAAATCTTTACATCACAAATGAATCAATTTAATAATCATAAATTGATATTATCTTAAGCGGCATCTATTAAGAGGGATTAAATTTCTTGACCTCTAAAATTTATTTATGTTAATTTTTTTACACATCAAGAAATAATAATGATAATAATTTTTTATTTTTATTTTTATTTCATGAGGGGACATGAATTTTTTAATTACTTTTCATTTGACTACACATGAATTTTTTAATTACTTTTTTATTTTATTTTTGGTAAGGTTAAGTAAAGTTATGTCACCTTGCCTTACCTTAAGTGAGAAAATCTCCCCATAGAATTTATTTTGTAGT